>CM033271.1:43443701-43934325 GCA_019343175.1 Oedothorax gibbosus
GCAATTATTTTCTAAACAATAATAAAAAGACCAACTGATAATTTTTGTAATTATCTTTTTTTTTTTTTATGAAGAAAGTTTTTTTCTCCCTCTAAAATTTTATTTTTCTATTTATAGGTGATAACTGTTATTGTATGTTTAAATACGATTTATAAACTATCATTCTGAGTATAGCAGATATCTAGGTCTAAAGTCAATCAAATAGCAGAGTGGTTACAGCGATAACACTCTGTACTAAAGTTAATGGTTACGAATCCCACTTCAGGCATGGGTATTTGTAGCCAATTAAAATCGCGTTTGGGCAAGAACTTTCTCTTCTCAGCCTTAAAATAAAGATATAGAAAGTTGACTAACACTTTGGTTTTTAGCTAGGTTTAATAAAGGTTTCACTGTGCTTATGGAGTGCATCTAAAAACCAAAGTACACTTACTTATTCTTTACATCGTATGAACGAGGTCAAAATTGATATAAACTATCAATCATTTAGTATTAAATAGTTTTTTTTAAAAAATCACATTTGTGACACTTTGTACATGCTTAAGTGACATATCTGGTAAATGGCCTTTTCTCAGTTAAAATAAACAAACTACTGCGTTTTAGGATCTCTAGATTAGTGATAATCTGTATGAAAGTTAGGCTCCAATATGCAGATATGTAACTTTTTTTTTAAAATTATGAAATAAAATAAAATTGCCAAACAAATTTAGATATGAATTAAAAAAATGTTAGAATTAAAAAAAAGTTAAATTTTGATAAAGAATAAATATAACACATTTGGCTAATTCCATGTAATTGTAGTGTAAGTCACGATTTAAGAGGAGATTAAAAGCTTTTTAAATTTAAAAAATAAATCAAATTAAATAAAGTACATTACATTATTTAGTTATAATAAGTGTAGATCGACTATTCCACAATTTTTTTTTCATTTAATGTTAAAAGTTGTAGTGATAATCACTTTTTACAAATGTGACTTACACTACAGACAGAATAATTTTTCATGGAAGTACCCATTTGTAGATGTGTCACACTAGCATGTACAATTTATCATGTTATTTAAAAAAATACTTGATAATTAGTTATTAGTTTATTGATCTAGTTTAATTTAATAACTTCCACTTCAATCACGTAGATATCTTTTCCCATTGGACAAAACCATTGTTACTTAATTGCCTACCATCGTAGTCAATATTTCATCAATCTCCAACATGAATAACAGCGTACTTCCATGCTCAATTCCATAACTTCCACATTTCATAGACGCATCTCAATTCTCCCTCTCCCGTCCTGGTATTCTCCAGATACGACCCGCGCCGTCTGTTGTCGTGATTCTTGCGTCCTCACACCTTATCCACTCGGGCCTCGTCGTTTCGATGTCGATACGACATTCGCCCGATATCGGTGCGTCCGATTCTGACCTTCGTGCTCACGTGGTTGGTCTTTCGTTTTAGTAGCTCTGTTTCGTCCATGCTCAAACAACGATAGAATGTGTTGAAAGTGTGTCTTGGTGTGTTCATAAGGTAGACGTGTTTCTTGCTTCTAAGATGCAAGTTGGGTTGAATAAGATAAAATGCATCGTGGATAATGCAATTTTTTTAAAAAGCCGTAATGGGGTAGTTCAGCATTTTTTAAAATGTGTCAGTAACTGCATTAAAAGTCTGATTACGAATATCAAATCAGATCATCAGTAAGAAAAGTAAAAAAAAATTGACTAATATAAAATAAAGAAAATGCTCAAATTTGCAAGAAAATTTACGTGACTAAAAAGGTCTAAGTGAAATAGAAAGTATTACCTTCGCTTTGTGTCATGAATAGCATGACTTTTTTCAATGTAGGCTTATATGAAGTAACTAAAAACTGAACTATGTATTGGAAAGCTGTGACTTCACACCAGTCAATGGTCATTCGCTATTTTTTCAACTGGCTTTTTGGGCATTTGCATTTGTATTAAAAAGTTTTCCAATTTTGCTTAGATTGGTCGTCACTTGACCGCCGTTAAAAATTACGAGGATCGTCTATACACCTCGTGTAGCTCGATACCGGCGTTAATTTAACCAAAGGAGAACATTTGAACGAGTGTATCGCCGAATCGATTAACACTTTGGCTACGTAAGACTTTTGTTTCCTCGTAATATTTGATAGGAATATCATTATCGAATCCTTAGTTGTACGGCCGGGCCGTTTTAGAAGGGAAAGGGTTAAAAAGATATCTTTAAAAAAAATGCTGGACACCCCATTACGGTTAGCAGACACTTTCTGTAGAATACGGCTTTGCATTAAAGTAATGACGTCGTTGAGGTAGTCTGATCTGGTCTATCACAAAATCGTGAAGCAATGCCAAGGGGTGATTCCATGTAACTGTAGTGGAAAGTCACACTTTAAGATGAGAATAAAAGCTTCTTAAATTTGAAAAATAAATCTAATTAAATAAAACACGTTACATTATTTGGTTTTAATACGTGTAGATCAGCTATTCCACTAATTTTTTTCATTGAAATGTTAAAAGTTGTAGTGATAATCACTTTTCATACTACAAAAAAGGATATTTTGCATGGAATTACCCCAAGGTAAATATCGCCAGCATTCAAAATTAATTGGCCAGAGCGGACTGCTCTTACTACGTCCACGTAATCAGACCCGGAATCCAGGTTAGTTATATCATATGGTTGCCATGAGAGCTGGGTAGTTCAGTCGGCAGGGCGCTGTTTTTGCATACGATAGGTGCCAGGTTCGGGACCGGAAATTTTTGAAATAACTGCCGATGCATAAATATTGCCGTGCAGACAAATAGAGAAAGTGCACGTTAAATATGCTCCATAGTCGCTAAGTCCCGACGCTGGTTACAATGTCGCCCTTAGGCTATGTCCTGACTACGCCATAAATGCCACAAAGGCAACAAATGGAACAAAACTTGGCGACTTGGCAGAGTCATCCCCCGAGCTATTGCATCGCTTGGCGGTCGCCGAGTTTTGTTGCATTTGTTGCCTTTGTGGCATTTGATGTCGTAGTGAGGACATAGCCTTAAAAAGTTAGGGTGGGCGCCTACTCAGGTGTCGGCTCCTTACTTGTCTGTTTCTAAATTATGGCGCCCGCCGCCAATAGCCCTCGTGTAGTTCTAGTACGACGATAATTAAACCGAACCCTTATTTAAATTAAAGTGTGAGGTCAACCCCACCATTACACTTAGCAACCATTTAACATTGTCCTACATGATACAATGTTCATTAATCCTATATGAAGGAGGCCCGGGTGACCTAGTGGGTTTGAGAAATAAATTAAATATTTTTAGCTTGTATTTTATCTATTGACAGTCATGATCTATTTTTATCAGCTTGCTATCATCTCTAACTTATTTTTGGGTTCTCTTTCGATCAGAGTTCATCGGTTTAAACTTGATTCGCATAAAGAGTTGTCTTGGCTAGTAACTTAAAATATCCAACTGAGCAGAGTAGCAAGTATGCATACATGGCATATGTTACTCAAAGAAAAATGAAATAAGAATAATCTAAAACTAAAAGTACTATTTCATGAATTATCCAATTTGAATTCTAATAGAACACTGCCACGCCCACCCAAGAAAAAAATCTTTTCGAGCAGCTATTGTTTTAAACCTACACATTTTTCAGAGTTAAAAAAAAATATTTGTTAACTTAAATATTTATTTCAGTTAAGGAAAAACTTTATTTTATCAATTTTGGGACTTAAACTAAAAAAAAAAACTCCTCGGCGCAACAGCTCATTAGTGGGCCAAGGCCTGCCGTGCCCATTTCAGCTTTCGTGACCAAGGGCTCTGAGGTGCTAGGCATATGTCCCGGTAAGGTGCTCAGCCTCACGCGGAACCCCAGTGTTTAGTTCCCAAACATGTTTGGGATTTTTGGGATTTATGCAGACTAAAACGGAATCAGTAAAAGACAAAGCTAAAACTAAATACTATTAATCATAGATTTGTCTCATGAATAAGCAACAAACAATATAAAAAATCAAATATCTGATTTCTTCTTGACACAGCAATGAAATACGTGCTGTTATCCTGTAATTTTGCCATGCCTCGTAATGTTCATAGCCCCTAAATTAAATCCAATAACAGTGTCCTTTGATACTTTAGTGTTACATTTTAAAAAAGAATGAAATATTACATCCCAGTTAAGAGTTTCTACAATCTAAACTAAACTCCTCGGCGCAACAGCTCATTAGTGGGCCAAGGCCTGCCGTGCCCATTTCAGCTTTCGTGACCAAGGACTCTGGGGTACTAGGCTAGGCATATGTCCCAGTAAAGTGGTCACCCTCATGCGGAATCCCTAGTGTTTAGTTCCCAAGCATGCTTGGTCCCCATTTTATCAACCCACTTAAGGGATAAAAGGATGGGTCAACCTCCCCAATCCGGGATAGTTAAGAGTTTAAATCAATATAATTAAAAGTTAGATGTATTTTGTATGGTTATTTTCCCAGATTAATTTTGAAACTAATTTTGCCAGTAATACGACACAATTAATATCAAAGTTTCTTTAACTTCTAAAACGGCCCGGACGGCCGTACTAGTAAGGATTCGATAATGCTATTCCTATAAAAAGTTACGCGGCAACAGAGTTCTTACGTAGCGAAAGTGTTAAAAGCCTTAAAATTCTACCTAGGTAGTCTCTGTAGCCAGCTGTGCCAAAAAGTATAAAAAAACTGGGTTTTTTTGCGTGAAATCATTGCCCATATTTCAAAACGAATATCAGTTCAGGCTTTTATAATGCGTTTGAATAATCCCGTTACTTCTGATTGTAATTATACCTGTAAACTACTCCAAATGCACAAACTTAGTATTTGAATGTAAACTTCCATGAAGATCGTTAAAGGTTTATTATTTAATGCTGTTTCTTTAAAAAAAAAAGTACAGTGGAACCTCGATTATCCGTCCCTCTTTCATACGGAACTGTCTGTTAACCGACGGGCTATGGAGCCCAGTCGGTTAGGCATCCGCCTAGCATGCGAAAGGTCCCAGGTTCGGGTCCGGGCATCGCCAAAATAACTGCCTACCTATAGACGGCCCGTGCAGCCAAAATATCCGACGAATAATACCCCGTGTAGAGGGAGTGCACGTTAAATATCCTACAAAGTCCCCACGCTGCGTACGATGTCGCCCTTAACGGTTGCGTTGGGTGCCTACTCAGGTGTCGGCTCGTCACTTGACTGTGGTTCTAAAATACGATGCCCCGACGCCAATAGCCCTCGTGTAGCTCTAGTGCGACGATAATTCAAACTAAACCTAAACGTCTGTTAACCGACCGTTCTTCATTGTCCCCCCAAAAAACTGGCTCGGATATCTACGGCGATTCTAAAGTGATCAATCTTTGGCGATACTGAAATCTGAATTCTCCGAACGTTCTTTAATCGGGAGATTCCGGCGTTTATGAAATCGGGAAACTGCGGTTATTTTAAGATAGTAAAACTCTTCGGCAACTCAAATAAGTAACAGTAAATTCATAGCAATCCTAAATTATCGGAAAAAAAATCACGGAATTGTCTAAAATCGTGAGACTACAAGTGACATCTGTGGCGTAGTAGACTCGTTCGTAATAGTGGAGCACAATTTCTCTGTTGTGGCGTCACCAAATCCAAGGATGGTTGACGGAATCACGCTCGTGGGATTAATACATTGATCAGGAACCAGCAAGGACGAGTTTTCCATTTACAAAAACACTTTATTCATGAGTTCAGAACACACGTACACTTAAATCCCATTTTGCAACATCGAAGCTAACAATACGAAGATGACAGTACTGTCCGGCTATGTTTGGGGAGCGATACACTTCTCTCAATCCGTTAAAAGACTGATTGAGCCAGCCTTAAGATTTAACTATAAAAAGGAACATTAAAAAGCTTTCCCTAGCAAAGCTAACGTTAATAGACTTCCAAGTTTAAAAAAAAACCTTCAATTACCACTGGCGGACCTATTCGACAAGCCGCCAGCTCAATATGACAATATCCACAATAAAACAAAAGGTTTTAGATCCGCGGGACTTTCAGCGGTCTTCTGTACTATAAGTTTTACTATTTAATGAAAGTTCTCTATTATCCGGAATTTTCGATTATCCGACCTACCTCCGGACCCAATTATATCGTATAATCGAGGTTCTACTGTATTCAAACTACGAAGCATTGCTCTTAACCATACGCTCGAAGCAGGCTTAGAACCACTGTCGCGCAACAGGTAGGATGTATTGGGATGTAATTTAAATCATACCCAGCCTCTATCCTAGTAATTCTAGAGTTTTTTCAGTCAATACTTTAATCTCTTAAGACCCCAGAAAAATCCTACACGTATATTCTTCATCTAAACATGCTTTTCATACAAATATATACTAAAAAGTATGTTTTGCAAAGTAATTTTTTAAAAAAAAATGTTTAATAGTTACCGAGACACGCCTTAAGCTCTAAAAATACACATTTTTTGTGCTATAAATGCAAATAAAAAAGGCCGTATCACTTATTTGTAGTTAACAGTTCATTTTAACATTGTTTTTAATGCAAAATGCCTTCAAAATTAACTACAGAACTTTTTGAAAAGTTTAATGAAAGAGTTAGTTTAAAGTTATTTTTTAAGAACTCTAATATCGTATAGACTCGTTCAACTTAATTTTTTTTATAGAAATAAATGATTGATACCTGTAATGAAAGACTGAAAAGGGATTTCCGTATCTTCTATCGGACCAGGTCAATTTCGAAACTAATTAACACGTTAATTGCTTGTGGGGATAGGTTTTAAAAAATGTCCCCGAATGGGGGCGCCAGGTCGCAAGAGGTTATTAATAGAAACAACATAAAGGGTTAGAAAATAAAAACCCAAATGGACGACGGACGACTGGATCCTTCAACTGAATGATCAAACGATCTTTAAGATTAAAAATAGTTCTTTTCATAATTTTACTATCTTTTTTTTGTGTATAAAAGTGACTGGTAAATCAGACTGCAAATGCAACTCTTCAAACGTCTTCAAATTTAATCAAGACTTCCTACACATGGGAAAAACATGCGAATAAGATCTCAAAGTGGATCTAAAAGTCTTAAGTTATTTTTAAGGGATAATTCTGAAGGGTCTCATTGGCTTACACTTAATTGGTTAAGAAAAAAAAATATTTGCATACATCTATGACGTCTTTGAGAATATCATAATCCCCTTTATTTCCGGATGAAAACGGGGGGCTGGGGAGCCCAGTCGGTTAAGGCATTCGCCTAGCATGCGGAAGGTCACAGGTTCGGGTCCGGGCATCGCCAAAATAACTGCCGACCTATAAACGGCCCGTGCAGCCAAAAATTTCCGACAAATAATACCCCGTGTGGCGGGAGTGCACGTTAAATATCCCCCAAAGTCCCCACGCTGCGTACGATATCGCCCTTAACGGTTGCGTTGGGTGCCTACTCAGGTGTCGACTCGTCACTTGATTGTGGTTCTAAAATACGACGCCCGTCGCCAATAGCCCTCGTGTAGCTCTAATGCGACGATAATTGAAACTAAACTTAAATTATTTTTAAGGCTAATTCTGAAGGGTCTTATTGGTTTACACTTAATTGGTTAAGAAAAAAAAATATTTGCATACATCTATGACGACTTTGAGAATATCATTATCCCCTTTATTTCCAGATGAAAACGTTAACTTTAAGGTTTTTTAATTCTTGTAACCTGACTGTTAATTATAATCCTATTTAAATAGAATAAGAATAGTTAGGGTTCAAAATAAATTTCAAAATTAGAAAAAAAATTAATTTTGCGTTTGGAGTAAATATTATCTCGCTAAACAGCAGTTTACGTTACAATTAATAAGTACAAATATTGACTCGTTTAGCTTCAAAAGTAAACTTTAAAAAATGTTTAATCACTGTAGTTTAAAAATAATGAATTCTATTTGTTTTAATATTGCGTTTGTAACTGTTCATATTTGTTTGTCATAACTCGATCAATTGTCTTCATTTAGTATTATTAACCATAGTATTCTATCAGTTTTTAGTTACAGTATGCAATATTTGGGAAATATTGTTGCTAATTGAAAGTCAACTTGTTGTATGCATGCAGTCTTGTTTAAAATACCATAAAAAAAACATACATATTGTAAAATATCACACATATTATTGGCTTAAAAATTTTAATAATTTTTCTCTTTTATATTGATTTAATTGTTTGATTGCTTTTTACACATTATGAAATAGTTTGAAGATTATATTGCGCTACATGCATAAATTAGATCAAATTTACTATAAATTACGTACATTATTTTTCCTTCGGAGACATTTTTAGTTAACCGTTAGTCTTCTAGTTAATTTATTATGCATCAAATTTGTAATTAAAAACATAAAAAGTTGGGAAAATTGTCCTCGTATTGCCCTTTTGTAACTGAGTTTAATTCGCAGTTTTAGTTAGCTCCTGTGTAGTAACGAAATAAACATCTTTGCGCTTCCAACCAAGCAAAGTGGTGTGTGTATAGGCTTACTACACAGCTCAAAACAATTAGGGGAACACTCTTTGCGTACTTTTGTTAACCCTTTCAGTTCCAGCTTTTTAGTTTTTATTCTGAAAATCTAAAATTTGCGAAATAGATTCATTATGCATCCTGAATGAAATGGTTAAAAAACAGGGGGAAAATTTTCAATTTTTTAACTAAAATTTAAGGCGAAAAAATAACGAATAAATTGTAACAATTTTTTCTAAACTTAATTTGTAAAAAAAGGTAAAATCAATTTTTAAACATCTAAGAATGCGTGAAGAATTTAGTCAATTTATTTCATAAAATTTTTTGGGAGTGAATTTTATTTTACCATGTTTTTCATATTTTCTTTTAATTAAAACAAACATTATATAATTCTTCAAAAGACATGATTCTTCAATCTAACGATAAATAAGTGCGAGTTTAACTTGGTGAGAAAAAAAATCGCAAGCTGATGATATCATTGGGGGTGAAATTGTTTAAACCATGCGCTCCACTAATTGTTTTGAGCAGTGTATTGGAAAATTACGAAATGGTTGATTTTAACCGAAAAGTAGTACATACTTACCATTGTCGAACCACATTGCTATCAAAATTAAGTGCGCTAGGGTGGTTTTTTATTAAGATTTTATTTTAAGAAAAACGTTTATATACAATGTAAAGAATCGAAGGTTACTCCTACGGGCTCGTGCGCGCTCATGTGCGACTTTAGGGGACTCAGTACCACATCAATTTTTTTTTATTTATAGCTTTTTAATTAAAATTTTCTTGGTTTATTATGTGAATTAACACATAAAAACAATGTATTAAAAAAAACTTCGGATATTTGAAAAGTTTTTTTTTAATTAATTTTTTTTCTTAAACAATTATATTTTTAAAAAGGCTAAAACTTTTTTAAATACCACTATTTTAACACCAAATTTTTTCAATAGATTCCTTAAACTATGATACATAAAAACTAGCTTCCAATTTTGATGCATCACCTGTAATTTTTTTTTTGTATAAAATAATTGTTTGAAAAAGCCCTGAAAAGTTCCTAAAAATTAAGATGTTCTCACTTTAAAAAATTTTTAAAAAATTAATTGGTAAGCTAGTTTTTAACAGACACATATATTTTAAACTACTCTTAAAAAATTAAATTACTGAATAAATAATTTTAAAAGTTTTAGCGTTTTGAAAAACTTAGCATCTAGGAAAACTGAACACTGAGAAAAATGTATTTAAAGTTTGAATTTCCGTATGTTTTCAGTACTATCAATCCCACATAAAAATACATAAATAACTTCTTAAAAAAAGCAGTTACACATTGGAAATTTTGCAAACAAGTTTAGAAGATTTCAGAAATCCATTTCAGCCGATAAAAAAAATTCGCAAATTTTGCTACTTTTGTGGTACTGAGTCCCCTTTAATCTAACCAAACTCTGTGCCGGTGGCTTTCCATTTGAATTGGGTGTCATGGTACAACGTACAAGAGACGAAAGCGGTGTATTATTTGTTGGAGAAGACAATGTTTGACGTAGCTGTGACGTCACCGTAGGCGTGGTCGTTCCAGTTGTCCGTTACTTGCTATAGACTTTATTTTGTAAAGAGTGAGAGAAACCATGCAAAAGTTCATTTTAAAATGTAAGCAAGTGTCTTAGTGAAAAATATATATCAGGTAAACACTTTAAGTTGTTTAACTTAAGGGTATGGACTGATTTAATGTAATTTGTTAAAAGATTTAAGGTGAAACTTTGTGGTTTATCAAATTGTTGACATTTCAAATTTTTAACAAATAATTTCAATAAATTTTGAATACAATCACTTTGTGAAGCTCATTATTAATTAATTTCGAACATAAAGTATAGTTCAATATCTAATGTGAACAAGACCTGAGCACAAGGGAAATTTCAGCTTGATTTGTTTTTCGAAGGGTCGGTCATGTTATTTCTAAATAGTTTTACATTATTAGGCTCTTCAAATATACTACACTCTTAAAACAAAATAGTGAAATCCACTCCTATAGGGGAAGTGCATTTTCGGCACCGGAAATGAGTGGAAATTAACTCGGACTGAGTTAAAACCGCTCGTTTGTTGTAAGAGTGTAGGTTAACTTTTTGCTTGTGGTTTTAAATGTTTATGATATGGAATTAGTCGTGACGTTTTGGTAATTTGTGTTTTTAAGTGCTATTCGACGACAAATTAATCCAGTTTTAAGATTGAAATGTTCTAAAACATGAACCTTATTTTGTTGTGGGATCGATGTGTGTCAAGGACGGATTATGCTATTCGATGAAATGTTTCAAAGATAAAGCGTGAAGAGCTTTGAGCTAAATGAATCGTGTAGCTTTAGTGCGACGATAATTTAACCTAACTTAGAGCTAAATTAACTTCGGTTTAAATAATACAATGGATTAGGCCCATGTGCTGACCTTAGATTATTCAATGAACTTCGGAGTAGGAAAAGTATGCTTTCGAGGAGGGGAAATTATTATGGTGAAAAGGTTGAAGTCCACAAGAGATTTTTTAGGAAGTTTTACTATTTTTTAAATTTTACATATAGCTGAAAAAAGTTAAATAGTTTAAGTAGAGAATATCAGCCAAACTACTTATGCGATCATTGCTAAATACTAAGATATTTTTTAACATTGACCATTCCATCTCATTGTACTATTATTCATTAATGTTTTAAAAGATAATTTGCTGATAACCAGAATTTCTCAAGTTAATCTTGAAAAGTTACTTTTAAATGGCTTGTCCTTCTACCTTGTTAAAAGACATTTAGCATTTTATAAAGTCATCGTTATTTAATTAACTCTTTACAAATGATTTTAGGTGTCAATTAAAAATGTAAAACTTATAAAATTGTTTTTGCTACGGCAATTGCATTTTTCATAAATGGACATTTCATCACAGACAGTGCCGAAAGTAGTACTTTCGGCACTAGTGCGGTAAAGTAAATAAGAGTATCTGAATAGTAGAAAAACAAAATGATGTCATGAATATCTCCATGGAAACTAAATGATGTCATGAAACTCACTTATTTCTATTGGTTCATTACTTTTGCATTTTCTAATATCTCCATGGAAACTACAAGTACTACAAAAATTATTAAAGGAAATTAAATAAGACAAAAGTAAGAACACAAATTTCGCGCCAAACAATACTTTTATTTAATGCATTAAATTTACAATGGACTTCTTCATACCGTTTTCTTGACTTTTCTGGAAGAAGATTCAACGAAGCTTCCTTAGCTGATTTTTCAATGTAATCTGGAAGTTGGTCGAACATCATTTCAAATTCATTTTCACCCATGTTCGGTAGCACTATTGTAAATACTATTTTGATTCAAAATAGAAAATTAATTTACAACTTTTCTTTTACTATTTGCATTTTCGAATATCGCCATGGAAACTAAATGATGTCATGAAAATCACTCATTGTGGAAATACTTTTTTGCACGTTAATATAAAAATATTGTAAGCAAGCACGTGCCAAATAATACTTTATTAAGCTCTTGTCATTATTTCACTCGACCTACGGTCTCGTGAAATAAAAGCCACTCGCTTAATAAAGTATTATTTTCGGCACTAGTTGCTTAAATAACTATTCTTACAATCGCTATATCATGTCAAAAATGCATTACTTACGTTTGATGGTTGAAGCTACAAAAAGTATCATTGCTAAAATAGTCATCGTTATTAAATTTATTTTGTAAAAAATACTTTAACTAAATACTCAAATAAAAAATATGTACAATTGTTATTTCCACTGTTAAAAAAATAAAAACTTGGATTACTCACTTCTACACCTTATAATATACTTTATCACGATTGTGCCGTTTTTAGAAATGCCTTCAAATCTTTTTCAATGTATCAGTCCTTTTAAAAACCATTCATTTTACCGTTGCTTAATAATTAAAACAACAGCAATATGACGCAAATGACTAATTCGTTGTCTAGTATAAGTTTGCAAGTACACTATCTTTGGCTTCATTTAATTAAAGATGTTTAACTTATAATACATCAATTCGAATTTAGAAATTGGTATGGAGTTATTTAACTTTAAATGGCCGCGTAATCGGCATCATTCAGTGTAAGAAGAAAACTATTAATGGTGGCTCCATCTAGTGCGAGTATCTCGCATAACATTACGAAATTGTTATGTATGATGTCACCTTTCTAACCGAATGCATCTATCCAAGAGCGTTTATTTGAAAAATCCGAACTGTATGGTGGAAACCAGAAAGTCGTGTGTTCTATTGTCGAACAGGATTGCTCTTAATATTCGGTTAGGACGGTAGCATGATACCGTCAAACCGCTTAATCCGAATACTGATAATCCGAACGTCTGTTCATTCGAACAATATTAGAGTCCTATTGGAATTACTAAAGTTTTCTGAAAAAACAATGCAATGAGACGAACTACTTCTATATTCCATTTGGATTTCAAACAATGTTTCACTTGTTTTCGTAAAAAAAAATTCCTACGAAGAGAAAGAGTCCCAAAATTCAGCCTCTTTCAGTTAGTATCTTATGTCCAAGGTTGTTTTTTTAATGAAATTTAGATAGCTGTGAGTTTCCACCAGAACATTTCAATAAATTCCAAAATACTAAATAATATTCCATTTTTTATTCTTTTATAATTAAATGGTCATTTAAAAAAAAAATTGACATTTCATCAGATGTACAATTTGAATTACTCACTTTCCATCTTAATTTTGTGTTTTATTGAATCATATATCTCGAAATCTTAAAAAAAAATACAAAGTACAAATAACCTCTACATAGAATATAGAATTCTCTACAACTATCAGTTATGGACGGGATGTCAGCCAAAGTAGGTCCCGGTCGCATTTGCTTTCGAGTAGCAAAAATACAGCAGCGCTCTCAAATACAAAAAAATCCCCTACACGTTAATACAACTTTAGTTATCTCTAGCATTCTATAACCTAACATTCTCATTAAGTTTTGAATTACTGAAAATAACCCCTTGGCGCAACCGCATTATTGGGCCAAGGCCTGCCGTGCCCATTTCGGATTACGTGACCAAGGGCTCTGGGGTGCTGGGCATATATGTCCCGGTCAACCTCACTCGGAACCCCTAGAGTTTAGTTCCCAAGCATACTTGGTCCTCATTTTATCAACCCATTTAAGGGATGAAAAGATGAGTTAACCTCACCCAATCCGGGACTCGATCCCCTGACCTGTCATGGCAATACAAAGCACTACCACTAAGCCACTGGGCCTTTTAAATTATTTAAGGGCCTATAAAGAGCCAAACATTTAATCAGAATTTGTTTAATGTATATATTTTTTAATGTCTGGTATGTATGAATTATAGTTGCCCTAAATTAAAAATTGAGATGATTTAAAAATTAGGTAACTTAGTTAAGTCTTTAATATAAGATGCCTGTTTTTAGTACTGTATTTGGATTATATTGTAAACAAAATTCTTGCAAAGTTTTGTAGGCTTTTAAAAAATATTCTACTTCAATACTGGAACTGAATTTTAATTTTCACTCATTTAATAATCTTTTCCTTATTAAAATGGAACCTCACGAATTATAGTAATTAAAATTCTGAAATTTTATGAAACCTAAAATTAATCTTTTGAATTTTAGGTGTCTATTAAAGTGGTGTATTAATTTTAACTGATTTAATTAGTTTTAAATTTTTTTAATAGACTGCGTCATTTGCAGACTGGATAATTTTATGGTGGACCCATCTACTAATGGGCTCTTGCAATCCATTTAGACGTTTGTATAATGTCACCTTTCTAATCGAATGCATCTATCAAAGAGCGTATATTCCAATAATCCGAACTGTATGATGGAAACCAGAAAGTCGTGTGTTCCATTGTCGAACCGGATTGCTCTTAATATTCGGTTAGGATGGTAGCGTGTACATTTAAAAACGCCAAATATAAGTTTGTAAAATATGTATTTGAAACGCATCAAAACTTATTCACATAAAATTACACAAAACTTAAATTTTAATTTTAAAAATTAAAAGTTTAAACATTTATTTAACCCAATGTATGCATAATTTTGATTACCTTTTGATACATAACTAGAGATCGGGCTGGGGAGCCCAGTCGGTTAGGCTCTCCCCTAGCATGCGGAAGGTCCCAGGTTCGGGTCCGGGCATCGCCAAAATAACTGCCGACTTATAAACGGCCCGTGCAGCCAAAAATGTCCGACGAATAATACCCCGTGTAGAGGGAGTGCACGTTTAAAAGTCCCAACGCTGCGTACGATGTCGCCCTTAACGGTTGCGTTGGGTGCCAACTCAGGTGTCGGCTCGTCACTTTACTGTGGCTCTAAAATACGACGCCTCGTCGCCAATAGCCCTCGTGTAGCTCTAGTGCGACGATGATTCAAACTAAACTAAACATAACTAGAGATCTATTCGTTAATTGTTTGCTAATTGCTTTTTGAAACAAAATGACTGTAAATTTGTAAGACTTAAGTTTTAATATTCATTTGGTTCAGCAAATTGAACGTTTCACTGATATATCATGTTTATTCAAATTTCATTTTTTTGTAAATGTAGTTTATAGATTGAAAATAATTTAAAAAGGTTAAATAAATGTTACTTTTTCAAGAAAAATTTCGAATAACTTGTTTTAATTTTTATTTGGCCTAGTTAGGTGGCGTACTCCTGATAGAAAATATCATTATAACGCCACTTTAAAATTACTTTCGATATCAAAAACTTTTACCTGTCTAATCATTCAATATTAAATTGAACAAAAATTTATTTTAAATTCTTCGCAAAAGCCAGCAAATTATTTATGATATAAATTAAATTCTTAATCAGAGTTATTATTACATAGCTATGACGTTGATTTTTCCCTTCTCCTCTTACTAAGTTTTGAAATAAAATATAAGCTCAAATAATTCAAAGATTGTTTGAAAACTTCTCAATAGTACCTTATAGCAAATTGAAAGTATGTGAATCTACAAATTGTGCCACAAATTTGCACTTTATATGCTTAAGTATACAAATTATATCTGAAGACGGTTCTTCAGCAGCTGCTAAATTATAAATATCATATTTTACTAAAAATTATTCAGACATTGACAATTTGTAAGCGATGGCAAAAAATTGGGTTTTCTGTAGGTTTCTTTTTCATTGATTGCAGTGATTCGTACAAAAAAAAAATCTTATAGAATGCAATGAAGATTTTCAAAATAGTAATCATGCATATTTTGATATTTCATTATTGGTTCAAATTAAAAATATCAAATGTGGAGGCTTGATTTTTTTCAGTGAAATTTTTTCTTCAGCAAATATATTTCAATAAACTTAAAATTTTGTTTGAATACCTTGCGTCGCCCTTTTGCAATGGTTTCTTAGGTTTTATTAGAAAATCTTTTAGAACTGAGAGGTACTGCAGTTACACTGCATTTCTTTTAAAATTCCTTTTTCGAAAGTGTAACAGTTTCATATTTGAATAATTTTTATACTCACCAATGTTCAATGTTTTTTACTCTTTCCTCAATAAATTTGAATAGTTAAATTTTAAATATATATTAATTTTTATTGTATTTTTAACGGTGTAAATTTCAAATTGAGAATATATATTATTCTCAATTTGTTCTATGTAATTATATCAGTAATAGTAATATTTTTTGAACGCTTTCGATTAAATTCGTGTTTCTCTAGTACAACGTTAATTTAACCGAATCTAACGCACTTCTAGTAAAACTACGCCATGTTCATGTGTAAAATGTTAATACAGTGCCTATGACATCTGCTACTTTATTTCATCTCTTAAGTGTGTCATCGCTTATCGCTTGCTAGGAGTTCGAATTATCTACAAAGTAATATGTAAAACACATTTGCTGGATAAGGCGGCCTGCTACTTATCCGCAAATGTTCTGTGGTTTTAATGAATAACACGACTAAGCATTAAACGCAACACAACTTTAATAACCATCCACACATCAACAAAACATAAAAATAAAATAAAAGGTAGCTACTTGTAAATTAAATCAAGAGAGAGAGAGGGTTTACAAACACAGTCACGGTTATTATACAGAAAGTGTCAGTTACAGTGTGAAGTACAATGATTTGCATATGTATCAACCATATCCCCCCGCCCCCCACACACACAACAGAACTTCAAAATGGCATCGGTATTCTTTCTAAATTTCTTATCTTACAAATGTACGAAATGTTGGTTTTTAGAAGACAATTCATCAAACGAAATTTTTTTAGAGCGAAAAATCAGCAGGTTCAAGTACATTGCAGTGCAATGAATGAATTTATTCTGATAATTTTAAAATTATTCCAAAATAAACATATCCGTAAAAGTGGTTTTGCTACGTACGGCGCAGAAACTTTGGATAGCAGTTACTTCGAACAATAACAGCTTTCTCTAATGGTAAAAAAAACCTCATCTGCCGTGTACACCAAGAAATGACAAGACCCAACGACTCTACTTGCCTAATCAAAATGCAATTCAATTGTATTGACGTTTTGAAGGGACAATCCATGACAATTCCATTTTACCGAAGTAACTGCAAATTCTATTGAAGTCACGTTAGCATGCAGTACGGCAGTTAATTCAAATTACTAAAGCCTTCTATCACAGTCGAACAAGGAAGTAAAACAGCCAGAAAATTCAAATACATTCACGTTTTTATGCACCAGGTCAGTTACGTTTCGTTGAACAATCATCCTTCTCTGACAGATCGAAAAAAGTGCCGTGTGCATCCAGGACGAATTCCACTCGCCTATGCAATTTCTAATTCATTCACGTTTGCAGGATGTAAGTGAACATCTTCGTACAATATTTTCAAGCTACCAAATAGGGTGCAGTTGGTTAGTAGGAAGAGAGAAAACAAAGCAGAGACTTTCCTTTCACCTGATGTTATGAAGCGACAAAATCCGCTAACTGACGAACCACATTTTTACGATTGCATGGATCGGACAATTCTTCATATCAGGCCTGGGAGACATCGGTTAGTTATACCGTAAGCCCGTGGCCATAGTCTTTTACAATAGCCCTAACTTCACTGGAGATGCGGTCTTCTATACCGCTATCCTCTTTTAATTTTAAAATTATGCTCTAACTATAAATTATTCCTTTTGTTGGACAGTTCAAAGCAATATACTAGTAAATCTATCTAAATAATTTATACTACAGTTATGATAGATAATGACGATTCCATGCAATCGGTATCAACAGTCATCCGTTAGAAAGAAATTGTGTTCCACGACTCGTCCTCTGTTATCTCGGACAATCATATATTCTCTCATAATCGCGGAAAAAATTGCAGAGGGTGAACCAAGACACCACAAGTCTCTAGATTCCTCTACCCAGTTCTCAATACGGAACAGATGCTATCGGTTCTATCAAAACGCGCTTTGAGAGAACCATTCCACTAACCGAAGATCCAGCAAGTTCAAATATATTCACGTTTTCAAGCAGATAGTCAGTTACTTCGAACAATGACAGCCTTCTTTCAGGAACAAAAAAAAAACCCTGCTGTGTACATGAAGGAGTGACAAGCCAGCACGATTTCACTGACCAAGTCACCAGCAAGTTCAAAGACATTCACGTTTGCAAGCAGATAGTCAGTTACTTCGAACAACGGCAGCCTTCTATCACGAAAAAAAAACCTGCCGTGTACATGAAGAAGTGACAAGCCAGCACGATTGCACTGACCAAATCACCAGCAAGTTCAAAGACATTCACGTTTGCAAGCAGATAGTCAGTTACTTCGAACAACGGCAGCCTTCTATCACGAAAAAAAACCCTGCCGTGTACATGAAGAAGTGACAAGCCAGCACGATTCCACTGACCAAATCACCAGCAAGTTCAAAGACATTCACGTTTGCAAGCAGATAGTCAGTTACTTCGAACAACGGCAGCCTTCTATCACGAAAAAAAAAACCTGCCGTGTACATGAAGTGACAAGCCAGCACGATTGCACTGACCAAATCACCAGCAAGTTAAAAGACATTCAAGATTGCAAGCAGATAGTCAGTTACTTCGAACAACGGCAGCCTTCTATCACGAAACCCTGCCATGTACATGAAGAAGTGACAAGCCAGCACGATTCCACTGACCAAATCACCAGCAAGTTCAAAGACATTCACGTTTGCAAGCAGATAGTCAGTTACTTCGAACAACGGCAGCCTTCTATCACGAAAAAAAAAACCTGCCGTGTACATGAAGTGACAAGCCAGCACGATTGCACTGACCAAATCACCAGCAAGTTCAAAGACATTCACGTTTGCAAGCAGATAGTCAGTTACTTCGAACAACGGCAGCCTTCTATCACGAAAAAAAACCTGCCGTGTACATGAAGAAGTGACAAGCCAGCACGATTCCACTGACCAAATCACCAGCAAGTTCAAAGACATTCACGTTTGCAAGCAGATAGTCAGTTACTTCGAACAACGGCAGCCTTCTATCACGAAAAAAAACCCTGCCGTGTACATGAAGAAGTGACAAGCCAGCACGATTGCACTGACCAAATTACCAGCAAGTTCAAAGACATTCACGTTTGCAAGCAGATGGTCAGTTACTTCGAACAACGGCAGCCTTCTATCACGAAAAAAAAACCCTGCCGTGTACATGAAGAAGTGACAAGCCAGCACGATTCCACTGACCAAATCACCAGCAAGTTCAAAGACATTCACGTTTGCAAGCACTTGGACAGTTACTTCGAACAACGGCAGCCTTCTATCACGAACAAAAAAACCTGCCGTGTTTATGAAGTGACAAGCCAGCACGATTCCACTGACCAAATCACCAGCAAGTTCAAAGACATTCACGTTTGCAAGCATTTGGGCAGTTACTTCGAACAACGGCAGCCTTCTATCACGAAAAAAAAACCTGCCTGTACATGAAGAAGTGACAAGCCAGCACGATTCCACTGACCAAATCCCGCAAGTTCAGAACATCATGTTGCAAGCAGATGGTCAGTTACTCGAACAAAGCACAGAGTCAGTTACTTCGAACAACGCAGCCTTCTATCACGAATAAAAAAAACCTGCGTGTACATGAAAGTGACAAGCAGCACGATTCCACTGACCAAATCCCAGCAAGTTCAAAGACATTCACGTTTGCAAGCAGCTAGTCAGTTACTTCGAACAACGGCAGCCTTCTATCACGAACAATAAAAAAAACCCTGCCGTGTACAAGAAGTGACAAGCCAGGACAAGTCCGAATATCGAATCACCGACAAGTTCAAATACATTCACGTTTGAAAGCATTTGGGCAGTTACTTCGAACAACGGCAGTCTTCTATCACGAAAAAAAACCCTGCCGTGTACATGAAGAAGTGACAAGCTAGGACGAGTCCAGTGACCTAAGCGCCGGCAAGTTCAATAACATTCACGTTTGCAAGCACTTGGGCAGTTACTTCGAACAACGGCAGCCTTCTATCACGAAAAAAAACCTCCGTTGTACATGAAGAATGACAAGCCAGCACGATTCCACTGACCGAATCCCAGCAGTTCAAAGACATTCACGTTTGCAAGCAGTATGGTCAGTTACTTCGAACAACGGCAGCCTTCTATCACGAAAAAAAACCCTGCCGTGTACATGAAGTGACAAGCCAGCACGATTCCGCTGACCAAATCACCAGCAAGTTCAAAGACATTCACGTTTGCAAGCAGATAGTCAGTTACTTCGAACAACGGCAGCCTTCTATCACGAAAAAAAAAACCTGCCGTGTACATGAAGAAGTGACAAGCTAGGACGATTCCACTGACCAAATCTGCTGCAAGTTCAAGTTCAAAGACATTCACGTTTGCAAGCAGATAGTCAGTTACTTCGAACAACGGCAGCCTTCTATCACGAATAAAAACCTACCGTGTACAGAAGAAGACAAGCACCTGCCGTGTACATGAAGAAGTGACAAGCTAGGACGAGTCCACTGACCGAAGTGCCGGCAAAATCAGATACATTCACGTTGGCAAGCACTTGGGCAGTTACTTCGAACAACGGCAGCCTTCTATCACGACAAAAAACCCTGCCGTGTACATGAAGTGACAAGCCAGCACGATTCCACTGACCAAATCACCAGCAAGTTCAAATACATTCACGTTTGCAAGCATTTGGGCAGTTACTTCGAACAACGGCAGCCTTCTATCACGAACAAAAAAAACCTGCCAAGAAAACTGTCAAGAAAGGAAAAGTACTGGTACCGTTCATTTCAGGAAATGTTGTACATTAAACTATTTAACTGACCAAAGCAACACCAAGATACCACGGTTGTAATGAGAGAAAAAACCTAGTTGTGATGAAAAAAAAACTGATTTTCGTTCCTATCAAGAAGTGGTGGAATAAGAATGTTTCACTGGCTGAAGCAACAACATTTTTGAATACTTTCGCTTACATTTAATCGGTCAACTTCTTCGAACAATACTTTTCTGCTACCACTGTCGAAAATAATACTAGTTCCGTTTATTTCTGGGAACAGTGTGTTTAGACTATTCCACTGACGAAGACACCAACTTACCATGGTTGTGGTAGAAAAGAAAACTGTCATGGTTGTGAGGAAGAAAACTTATTTCTGTTCCTATCAAGTGTGTTAACAATATTACACCGACCAAAGTAACAAAAAGGTTAAATACTTTTGAATTCAGTCGGTCAATTTCTTTGAACAAATACTACCACTGTCGAAAAAAAAATCCCCGCTTGTTCCGTTCTTTCTGGGAACGGTGTGCTTAGACTATTCCGCTGACTGAGGTAACACCAACTTACCACGGTTGTGATGAAAATACTGATTTCCGTTCTTATCACGAAGTGGTGTGCTAAGATTATTTCATCGACCGAAGCAACACAAGTTACGATACATTCGTTTTTGCATGCAGTTAGTCAGGATCTTTGGGCCATAATCCCGTTCTACTATGGTCGCCGTTATAATAAGTAAAAAACGTGACATGTCTTACTTGTAATCCATTGACAGAAGCAGTTCTAAAAAGAATTACGTTTACCTTAACTGTTTAATTTTATCTGAATATTTTGAATTTAAACATGCGTATATTACTAAGAGATGAAATAACGTCGATAATATTGCTCATTTAAATTCAAAAATTTATTTAGTTTTAAAATTTTATACACTAAAGGATATTCCCAAACCTTGTTTTTGCCTACATTCTTAGAAGCCGTTCTATTCGACCGACTGAGAATTTTTTTTATATATTTTTTTATTTGAAACTTTGGTGACCAAAAGTAGTAACATGTTCTTGGATGTTCAGCGCAACGAAAAACCCTGATAGGCGTTTGAGCAGTATATTTTAAAAAACGGCTGGGTAAAAAAAAAAAACTCTCAGCCTTTTATGATAAATATACTGTTCAAACGTTTTTCAGGGCTTTTCGATACCCTGAATATCCGAGGAATTCGTTACCTACATTTTTTTTATTTGCTCATCGACAGGAGGAAAGGGTAAAAATACTAAATTAAAAAATCTTCAAAATTTTATCAACAAAATCCTGATGCTCAGTTCTGAAAGGTCTATAATGAAACCACAAAAGAAATTGGCATTGCAAATCCAAAAACCGCCGCGGGGACTTTTCCTTGGTTAGGTGTTGGATAAAAAATTTCATTGGGATGGTCTCCCTCCACATTGCATTCAAAATTTTAAAATGAAATTATAAGCAAATATTGTTTTTCTAAAGAAATTATTATTGATAAAAGTTTTTTTCCCTTCTCGAAAATATGTCCTGCAATCTTTGAACAATAATTTCATGCAGATTTCTGCACTTACGAAAAATTTGAATACCTTTTATTGAAAAATAAACTGTTTACGGAAAAAAATAGTTTGATATCAAAATTTTAACCAATCCAAGAGTAAGAGGTGTAATATTGCTTGATGCATCTGTTATTTTTTTTCTATTTTTTTCTTTTAAATTTATTACCTCGTCCAAAATTGTTGTTATAAAGTGCGTTCCTTGTAAAATAAATCGGCGATCATAGTCTATTAATAAAAATATTTTATTACAAACAAAGAATTATGCACAGTCAAATTTAAAAGATACACTGATTCACATACTTTGAATTTGCTCTAATGGTACGTCCAAATATTAAAGTAAAATCAATGAAATATTAAAAACAATTACCTCTAGTTTTTCAAGTTATATACTAATTTCAAACTTATTTCTTTCAAGTAAGATAAAAAAAAATCCCCTAAATATCTCAAATATTTAAACAAAACTGCATTTATTTACTTTTACCGAACTTTATTTTTCCTTCAACTAGAAATATAAGTTTTGACGACCAATGACAGTTTCAAAATGTGACGTAATTCATCAGTTTGTTGACAATGGACTTAAAACACCGATAAATACCAAAATCCCATTATCGCGAATAAACTGTTCCATTAAAAAAAAAACTGTTACCAAAATAATTTTCAGCTGTAAATTTAGACTGATTTAGTTTCATGTGATGTTTATTTCTTATTCCACCTACTAATTAACTTGTATCAGTAAGAATAAAATGAAATTATCAATTTGCTGAACCTTAAAAATATCAAACTTTTAGCTTAATTCTTAAAAGTATTTGATACCATATAAAAAAGATTCGCTATAAATGCTATATGTGGTAAAAAAAAGCCTACATTTTAAAACCCAGGTTTGTGATACTAACCGAGCATTTAAGTTTCAAAATATCATGTTGTCATGCATCGTAACGTATATCACTAAGCCCCAATTGTCATTTTTCTTGAAGAAAAAAAAAATCTCATAATGTGTTAAAAATATTTTTAAAAAACACTATCAAACTTTGCAAGAAAAACTTTTAAAATGTAATCCAAATACAGGAATAGTTTTAGTGAAAGTCAGTTTTCACATTTGTGCCGATTTAGTGGCTCAGTGGTTCGCCTTCAGGCCAAGACGTTGCGGGTTCGAGTCCCGCTTAAGGCATGGGTGTTTGTCCCCGTACTTGTATTGATGAATAAATGTGGACTCAGTGAAAGGGTTGTGCGTTGTGAAGAGTGTGTGTTAGGAGTAACATGGGTGCCGGGCTTTACAAATTGCCACCAGCCTTGCCGTTAGTAGCGCCGAAGCCTAAACGGTGAATGGCCGGTATTAAAAAAAATTTAGAATTGCAACCTAAAGTTGAGGACATTTTATTTTTTGGAAGCTCTGAATTGTTAATTAAACATAAATATGGTTTTTGAAATTATTTTCTTATCTGCAAATGATTTGGGTAAGTTATGCATTGGTTTTGATGAACCAACTTTTTTTTTATTTATTTATAAATTAGTTTCTCAAAATTCAAGCACAATATAAAAATAAGATGGAAAGTGAGAAAAAAAAGAGCTGGCTATGCTATTCTTATTTGCTTTCATCAGAGCTATTTTAATTATTTGTATTTAAATACTATAAATTTAAATTCATCCCCTTTTTTCAAAAAGAATTCAAAGTTAAAGTAGTCACCGTTGCAAAACCAAATTTTTTTTTAAACACTCTAGTGCTTTTTTTTAAATAACTAATATTTAATTGCACCATTTTATTATCCTATTACTTGGATTTTTTTAATATAATAAGAAAAATAACTTACGATAATAAATATATGAGAATATCGTTTAAATATTATCTTCTTCCTAAAATCAATTACTTACCTGAAAAGAATAAAATAAAAAAATGCACTAAATGATGTACAATTGCACTAAATGATGTCTGATTTTTGATGGTTAAAAGTACTAATGAAAGTTATACGCGTGAACTAGTTCTATCTATTTTTGAATTAAAGTCACTCAAAATAAAAGTAAAGTAATCCAACTATAACTGTCAATCAAGAACCAACCAACAAATCAAGTATGGTTAATAGTTAATTTGTGTGTTATTTCTTTTGGTTTCATTGATAGAACTTCCCCCTTAGTTCTTTTCTAGAATAACCCATTTAATTATTTTTATAAAACTTTTTTTTGCTTTGTATCAAATATGATAAAAATAAATAAAAATTTATTTTATTTAAAAAAGCTACTTAGCAACAGTATGAGGAAATTTTAATAGGTAAAATGAGTGAGTAATCCAAGTATAGAATTTTGAAAAGAAACATTTTTATGAATAGTGTTTAAATTATTTTTTTTCTTTCAAAATGTATTTTTGCACAAAAATAACGATGACTTAAATGGTGATGACATAATTAATGGGAAAAGTATGAAAAATATGGAGTTGTAATGCAATTATAGGCCTTTCTAAAGTTCTTTTTTTTATTCTATTTAGTGTATTTTCCTTCATAAAAATAACACAATGACTTAAATTATGATGACTTAATAAAGTATAAAAAAAATATGGAGTTCTAATGCAAAAATAGCCTTTCTAAAGTTATTTTCTAAAAGTTGTTTTTTATTCTAGTCTATTCTTCACAAAAATAACGATGACTTTAAAAAATATAAATAGAGCTTTAAGGCAATAATAATCTTCTTAAAGTTTTATATCAACTTTTTTGGTTGAATTTATTCTAATGTTATATGCAATGAGAGCTTAGTTTAAGATTTTGATTAGAGTACATCGATTATTTCGAGTTTCCAAGAACATTATTTTTAGAACAAATCTAAAATTTAAGAAAGTAATGTAAATGTATGTTCTGTGTCTGGATTTAAACTTTGGATACGACTTGATTTTCTCCGTACATTAACTAACCCTCTGACTACGAATTTTAAAACATGATTTTTGTCCTGTTTATTATTCAAAATGACAAAATAGGTTTGCTTTTCATCCCATTAGTAACTTTTAAACATTTGTTAGAATAAATGAGTGCCGTTAGTAGCCAAAGGGTTAAAATAGCCTTTGTTTATTTCTGAGACATTTTTCTCGCTCTAATTTAAGAAGCAATGTTGCGTGGTCTAACCTTTGAAAATTCGAAACAATCACCTAAAATTCAAGATGAATACGTTTCCTTTCAATTTATTCGAAAATTGTGGGAAGAGAAGGTATCGTTGAGTTGGCAATGCTATAGGCTGTCTAATTTGGATATCTTAAGAATGTAGTATTATACAGCATTCTCAGCTCCGGCCTAAGGATGTGGAGCCTAGTCGGTAAGACTCTTCCCTTTCATGCGAAAGGTCCCAGGTTCTGGTTCGAGCCACTGAACTGAAACTCTGGAAGGAGCATCCAAAAGCTCGACAATAGGATCGGTGAAGCGCGGCAACCCTGTAAGAGCAACCCAACTTTTGCCGCTAATCCTATACTTTTCCTGTTAAAATCGGCATTTTAAACCAACTTTTTCAATAATTTTTTAAACAGAAAATTGATATGTTATTGCTTTAGGAGGTTCTTTATATAATGAAGTTTCGGAAAAAAATCATAAAAATGTTGTTATAACATCTAATTTTATCCGGGATTTAATTTAAACTAGGTGGTTTTTTTATATATATATAGTGTATCCCCCTTTTTTAAACAAAAAAATCCTCCTCTAATGTGTATAAGGGCACTTAAAATCTGGGCTCTTAAGTCTTGACTTCACCGATACGTCACTTGACCGTAGTTCAAAATTGCGACACCCGTAATCAATAGCTCCTCTGCAGCTCTAATGTGATGTTTGTGGTCAAAGCAAAACTTTTTCCCTAAGCCGCACAAAGAAACCACCCGGCAGCTAATTCGTCTGAATTAAAACGGTCACGCCTACGGTGACGTCACAGCCACGTTAAACATTGTCTTGTATCCCACAAACAAATCTCGTTGGAATTGTCTATTCCAAGTTATTCCATTTATATAGAATATTTTTATAAAGCCATTATGAAGTAAGTGTAGCTTAAAAATGTTTATGAATGTTTTTTAAAAAAATCTATAAACTTGATGTATCCCATGAATGCTTACCGTTGACAATGATGTAAATTTTATGTACTAAAATTTATTTTTTACGAGCACTTTTAAAAGTAATCGGACATAAAAACTGTTTGTACTCTATTTTTTTTAATGAAAAATGAGGTTGTTGTTTCTGTCCAAATATTGCATATTTGTAACTGTGAATTGAAATGAGTACTGATCGTAATCGATTAACATTCTACGTATTCTTTGAACCCCTTTCCTCTCAGCCCCCCCCCCCCAAAAAAAAAAATAATAATAATAATAAACAAGTAGGGGGGTTTGTTACAGAATCTGTCATTTAAACCGCTTCCACACAACATTTGTACTCAACAGGAAACAAACAATTTATACACCACAGAAAGAAAAGAAATTCGGGCCTTTAGCTAGTTGTAAATCAAACTTTAAAACGCCAAAACTATTTTCACCGTTCGTTCTTTCGCAGATTTAATAATTAGACTTTATCGTTTGCTAAATTTGTTTAAAGTTCGAAGAATAATGATATAATCTTTTTTAATAAATATCTTTGTGTCGCCACAATTTCCCATTTACATTTCTTTCGAAAATTCAGTTATTTATAGTTTGTAATAATTAATTTACAGTTCGAAAAATATATAATTAGTACAATTGATGCATTAAAAATAAAAGCGAAACTTTGCATATTGAAAGTGACTTGACCAGTGAAGTGTCTTGAAATGAGTACGTAAATAATGTATTTTATTGAATTTTTTTTAAAGTAAACAAACTCATAAGAAATTTTGTAAGTTTTGCAATCTGTTTCCGATGCCAGTCACTTTAAAGGAAGGATTCTTTATGATATAAAATATATATAATGTAATAAATAAAGGTTTACTACAGTAAGTAACCAGATACTGATGCAGTATTTTTTATCAAGGCCATTAGAATCAAATAATAAAACATTAAACAAATTCCATGAATCAAGGAAAAAAATGACTATTTTTGATCCATTAAAACGGCGGTAAAATGGGAGTTCAATCAAGATAGGCTGCGAATTTCCAAAGTAAAAATTGATTTTTTTTCTGTTCTACGTAATTTAATTCAATTAAGCGGATTCCTTTTCAATCCTATTCAATTAATGAGTGCTAGTTTTATTCCTCCACTTAAAATTGGAGTATGTTTTTGAGTATGGTTAGAGCGTGATGATTTAATTTGAAAACAATCTGTGCATTTGGAGTAATGTGTTATATTCAAGCGTATTTAGTACTTAGTGATTTTAAATGGAAGTAAAGTGACCTTTGAGTATCGTTGTGTTTAAATAAATTTCCGCTGATGACTTGCACATACAATATTTGTCCGCAGTTATTTTGGGAAAATTTACTGTTTTTGCTATTTTGAACATTTAAGACAAATTTATGGATTTTCATTTTTTTACCGATTTTTACCGGAGTAATGGAAGCATAGAGAATGGAAGCAACAGCCTGGGCAATTCTACCTTTCAAAGTTGGTAAATCGTGGGGGTAGGGGTGGAACGTAGACCCGATCTTTTACGAAGCCCCAAAGGAAGAAATCACAAGGCGCGATGTCAGGTGAACGAGGCGGCCAGGGTAAAAGAACTCGGACATTCTTTTACGGACACCCTGTATAATGCTATCCGTTATTTTTCACGATGTGTTTTATCTTATTCAACCCAACTGATGTCCTAAGCTAGCCTATGTTGAATGTGTAAAGAGGGACAGGACGTGTGTGTGTGGGGGGGGGGGGGAAACCTTCGCCAAATATCGCCTCTCTTCTTCCAAGACATTACCTAAAACAGTTTAACCCTTTGGCGATTGGTTTGGCATGTTACGAGGGCACAGAAATCCAATCACTGACGTGGGAAAATGCTTTCGGCAACGTCTTGGAGGATGAGTGGCCAACGGCTCAGTGGCTGAGAGGTATTACGTGTCCGCCTTGTCAGCCCAAGTTTGCGGGTTCGTGCCTCGGCTGAGTCGTCCGATTTTCTAGATGGGAAAATGGTCGACACGCATGTCATATGATTATGCGACATGTAAAAGATCCCTTAAAATACCCATTTGGCTTGGGTTCGATCAGCAAAATTAAATATCTGTATGCTTTAACATCCACAGAGAGCTCAGATTCATTGTAATGTGGGCAACAAAATGAGGAAGTTTCATGAATTTCAAATTCATTGGCAGACAATAGCCCTTTTAAAAACACGTCGAATGCTACTTTTCACACAAGTAAAAAAGTTATTAAATTAGTCAGTAATTGAGTTTTAAGTAGGGGATACGCCACTTCCGGTAAAAACTCTCACAATCCTCTTGCAGTGCGTATTGACGTCAGGCTTGGCTTTTTAGTCCATTGGCGTGCAATTTCTAACCAACTTCTGTGCGATACAGCTGCTGAAAATACAAAATGTGTTTTGAATGATCCCATATAGGAATAGGATTATTTAGAAAAAGTGGTTTTTCTCATCAGACTTGGTAGATCTCCTACGAAGATTTCGATTGATCCAACAATTGACTAGGTCTGAAGTGTTAACAGCGCGCTCTTGTACGATTTTAAATTCAACAACCAAGCAAGAAACAACCTGTTCTAATTTATTATCAACAGCTGGTTTAAGTGAGGAGCAGGTTCTTTTAAATAGAACGTTTTGAAAACGTTGTATGTTTATTTTAATTATGGACATGCTAACCGTAGCGCCATTTTTAGAAAATATCGCCAAAAGGTGTGTTGTTACGTCAGACGCCGTTTTCGGTCACGTGAGTTTCATGGGATTTTAATAGGCATATTTCGAGTGAAACTAATAATTTTTTATGATTTTTAAGCTGATATTTAGAATCTGTAGCTTCTAATTTTCCAGAAAATGGTATAAGTACGTCATTTTTGGGTAGGATGCAAGTTCCTCATTAGTAACGAGAGTCGCCTCCTAGATGGTGCTACAAAACAAATGGCTCTGTTCTGGGGAATATGCCGCGTCTGCAATGGGTAAGCCGTCCAGAAAACAGCATCGTTGGGAAAAAAAGGACGAGTGGTGATATTTGGCGAAGGTTCTCATGGCATGTCCCTCCGTGTATGCCTAGCTTCAGAAGTCAGAAAAATGACTACCTTGTGGACACACCAAGGCACACTTTCAACACTTCTAATTGTTGTCTAAGCACGGACGATTTAGAGCTCCCAAAACGAAAGATCGACACGTGAAAACGAAAGTCAGAATCGGAGGCACCGATGTAGGGCGGATGTCGTATCGACATCGAAACGACGAGGCCCGAGTGGATAAGGTATCCGGACACGGGAATCGCGACTAAAGTCGACGCGAATCGTATCTGGAGAATATACGACGCGAGTTGGAGAATAGAGATGCGTCTATGAATTGCGGAAGCGCGGGAATTGAGTGGGGAAGTACGCTGGTATTAATGTTGGAGACTGATGGGAAAATTTACTAGGATGGTAAAGCAATCAAGTAACATAGGTTTTGTCCAATGGGAAACGATATATTGGTGATTGAAGTGGAAGTTATTAAATAATTAGTGATAAGTTATAATTAAATTTAAATTAGAATCTAATGTTAATGGTAGATTTAAATCTAATAAATATACGTATGCATGTTTTTTTATAGCTAGCATTATGTGTAAGTATTTACTGTTAGTTGTGTTAGTATTAACTGTTAGTTAGAATATATTAGTGTTACTCTTAATTAGTTGTACTTGATTACTGTTAATTAGTATGTGTTATAATTTAATCTTAAACATTTATCTTATTGTCTTACGAGTAATTATAACAGAATTTTTTGTCCTTAGTTAATTACAGTTTATAATTATTATTTATCTTTGCTAGTAATTATGTGTTACTTATAAATATATATACTCATTAAGTGTTAGGTACCAATTAGAAATTGTTTTTGACACTTTTTTTTCAAAGTTTATATCAATTTGCTGATACGTGTGATTACATGGGACAGAAAGTGCTAGAATAAGATATGATGGAATCATTGGTTTGGTGCAATGATACTGAAATATGACAAATTACATCCGCTTCAGAGCTGGCTACATAAGTGATTTAATTTGAAATAGTAGTTTGAACGATTGCGGTTCAAATGTATTAAGTTCATCGCCTATACCCTTGTGGTGTGTAGGTCTAGTACAACGTCATTTAACCAAACTATATATTGAATACATGGTGAACGAAAATGAACGATACCCGTCACGAGTCTACGTAGGGGCTCTTCTAGGTTTCCCATTGCTCAGTCCATTCTATACATAGATATCCATTGAGCTAGAAGGGAAACTGGAGTGAGGTGTCAGCGAGCCGAAACCCGACTCACACCATTTTGAGCGAACAGGGCAGAAAAAGACTATTTTCCCTACACTTGTATGCAATGCTTGTATGAGACCCCTCTATCATATTGACTTGGGCTTCTCAATGTATTTTAACATTTTTAGTTCGAAAGAAATTAACTTTCTTTAACTTTAAATTCCAACTTTTTTAAGAAATAACCATGTGGATCACTAAGAACCAGCGAAGACGAACCCAATAGCGAAATAGGCAAGTTTCTAGGTTTTCTGCCCGGTTCGTTTCTGCTGCAGTGCCGTGTATTCCTCCGCGTTTCGTTATTGAACCGGCTCGTTTGCTGCCCTGTTCAGTGAATCACACACCTCACTTCACGTTTCTTCTAGCTCAATGTAGATATCATAGTTAAAGTATTATATTGGCAGATCACGTGACCTCTAATGCTAACGACGGGACGCGCATGGAGACCAGAATAAGAGGGCGAAATGGCCAGTGTTGCTGCCACTTTAAGGAGAAAAATACTACGAAAATATACCATTTAATTCTAAAATTACAAAAAAATACTAGAAAAGATTTAAAGTCACTAAAAAGATTCCAAAAATGCAGCTAGTATTTTTACGATATTTTTTGGTAATTTTAGAATTAGATGGTATTTTTTCGTAGTATTTTTCTCCTTAAAGTGGCATCAACACTGGCCATTTCGCCCTCTTATTCTGGTCTCCATGCGCGTCCCGTCGTTAGCATTGGAGGTCACGTAATCAGCCAATCTAATACTTTAACTATGATATCTATGGCTAATACCCTTGTGGTGTGTAGGTCTAGTACAACGTCATTTAACCACACTATATATTGAATACATGGTGAACGAAAATGAACGATACCCGTCACGAGACTACGTAGGGGCTCTTCTAGGTTTCCCATTGCTCAGTCCATTCTGTATATGTCACTGGTCGTAACACACAATACCTTTTGATCTGACCAGAGACATTATGTAGAATGGACTGAGTATTATCAAACCTAAAAGAGAGGTGATGATGTCCAAGTCACGTGACGTGCAGATTTTCCTTTCGATCTCCCTGTAAAGCTAGTAATCCACTCACACTGGAGCTGGACGAGAGAGCTTGATTTTGTCACGTGTCTGCTATATCCAGCTTTGGGGAGCGATGGAAAACACACAACTACTGCGCATGCCCTGTAAAACAAGATTTGTTGAGTTTTTAAAGTTGCATTGTTTACTTTTTTTGTTTGTACAAATTAGATGCAGTTTCAAAGGCGAAAAAGCAAATTTTTAGTTTAATTTTAGTTGAATTCAATTTGCTTTCTTCCTAGCATTTTATAAATTGTCAAAGGATCATAATAAAATCATTATATTTAGTTCTTATTTTTTTTAAAGTAAACAAAGATATTACTGTGAACATGCTTATGTATAATTCAAATTATTACTGATATTTGATGATTTTACAATAAAAATTAGTTTAACACTAAAATATTATTAATGAATTTATAATAAGATTCATATTTAAGCATAATATTCCTTAGTTCAGAATATAAACAAACATAAATAAAAATAAGAAAGGTTAACTCTCTCTTGAAACTAACTGCGCATGCTCAAAAGTTATTTACAGCTCCAATATCGCTTTGAAAGCGATTCAAAAATACAGCTTCAGAAATCCAGCTTTGAACTCACGCGCATGCGCACTTGTGACAATGACGTCACAAAATCAAGCTCTCGCCCAGCTCCAGCGTGAGTGGATTACTAGCTTAATACAGTTATACTTAATTATACTTCTTCCGATTACAACGCAAGCTTCGAAAGCGCTTTCTTCCCGTATCTGCTAGTGCGGTTTTCCAAGAAACGGCGTGAACGTCTATGTTCTATACCTACCTTGTTTGAGGCTCTGCTGTGAGGTTAATCGCAATTGTTTCTCACCCCAAGTAGGGTGGGAGAAAAACAAAAAATTTTACGCAGTTTCCTGGAAAACCCCAAGAGAGGGGGAAGAAAGCCCTTTCGAAGCTCGCATTGCAACAGGAAGGACTACAATGGCATGATAATCTTTCTTTCATGTGTTTCTCCTGAGTTACATTGGAGTGTCAGCTGCGTACCTACATGATGAGTAGCCGCTTGCCTGATGATGGGTTCCTGTAAGATTATCAAAAGAAAGGTAATTACTCATTCGTCTTTTCTATACATATTATAACTTAACCCCCTCAAAATCTTATATTTTTAACCCCAATTAAACTTAATAACTTAAATTACTTTTTTCACGTATCTTTAATATCATTTATTAATATCTTTAACATCCCAACAACAGTGTCATCGAGTCGCACCAAGTAAGCGTTCCCACAGAAACTGTTTAGTCATCAAATATTTTACTGTGGCCTTAAACCCCTCTCATAATTCATGATCAACCCTGATTGGTCAATCGAAGAACAAACAATAATAATCTGTAGTTGTGGATCACTTTTTAATTAGACTTCAAGATGTAAGGTTGTGTGTGCTTTTGGCGGACCGAGCTCCGACTCCGTCCCGTTAAATACTCTAAATGGTCTCTTTTACAATTAATTTGACCTCCAAGCTAATCTCCTTTTATTAGAATGAATTAAATAATAATTATGCTCTCCCTGGTTAGTAGATGTTATTCTACTACATACATATGTTTGGGAATTTGGCTATATAATATTTGCTAAATTCAGGGATGGGATTTCTATGCATTGCGCCAGCGAGCAACAAAATGGATGCCTTCTGAGTGAATTTAAAATTAAAGTTAAGTTAAACTTTTTGCTTGCGAAAATCAAAATGAAAAACAGGTGGAATATATTTAATTTTGTAACTTTTATTTCAAATAATACTTTAGTTAATTTTTCTTCAACATTCAAATAAAAGCGAATAGAAACCTTTTAAAGGTTTTAACAGAAATGAGTTCAGAACAATAATAGAACGAAATTATATATATATTTTTTGGCGGGGCATTTCTGGTTGCGACTGTACCCACGTTCGGTACGGCCTGCGCTTGTTTTTTGCCGGAACCATTTCTATGTTATTTTAGAGACCCGCCTCTTTTGTCCCTCGAGATTTGAATTTTGGCTTGTTTCTGAGTATTAAAAAGGCATCTAGAAAATATGGTAAAATATGTATAAATATTTGATCTTTTCAATAAGATACTTAATTTGTTTAATTTTAGGAAACGAATGTGCCACATTTTAGGAAAACTCGTGAATAATAAATTGCCACATATGAAGAGTGGAAGAACGTGCTAAGTGACATTTTTGAAAAAATCTAGATATTTATGTCAATGAACAGATTGCTAACTTCTTTAACGATAACAAGTTTCTCCTTTTTCATATTCTTTAACTTTAGTATATTTTTTTTTACCTTTTGTAAGTTCCGTTTTCAACGTATCTAAGTGCAAAAGAAAAAACTTAAAGCTTATGTTCTCGTTTTCACCTTTGTCACTTAGCACATTCTTCTACTAAGCTCTTCATATAAGTAATTATGTAGGGTGAGGCTTTCTTGGAAAATAAAATACAACTTTTCGTTTTAAATTAAAAAGGCATTACTTTATTGTAACATATTCAGACAAATCTTTGAAGGCCGCTTCGAAAAAACCTCCTCACCACTACAAATCTATTTCCTTTCTGAAAACAAAATGTCTGACAATATCCCCTGGGACAGCGTCACCTGCGTTCAACCAATCAGGTGATGATTACCTGGGATCACGCGATCCCCAGGTAACGCAGTGACGTCATGTGTGGCCGGTATGCCATTCCTACAACTGAACTGGCCGATATACCAATCCCACAATTATAGCGTTTAATAAAAGTAAAATGTATTCAACTATGTATCGAAAACTTAAGTATATACTTATTTAAGTTCTTATTAGGGGTTAATTTAACCCCCTTAACTCCCAAGCACAATTTTTCGTGTACGAGCCTATAGACCCGGCTATCAAAGCTGTTTCTGCGGCTGTTAACTGTAGAATGGACGACGACGTTTCTAGACTATAGTGTATAGAGTAATTTAACCCTTTCAGTCCGATGCATTTGACATCATGTTTCTGATCATAATTAAAAAAAATAATAGGGCTGACATCTATTGGGAATTATAAAAAATATTTTCTAATAGAAAAAAAGTTTAAAGAATCGAATAATGTGCTTTTTGATATCATAAATGGCTACAGACGATCAGAAAAAAAATTTCAAAAATGATGATACCAGATTGTCATTGGGACTGAAAGGGTTAATAGAGCTGCAAATTTAGGGTAGGTTAAGGTGCAAACTGTAGGGTTAAAAAAAGGTGCGAATGATGGTCAAGTTAAGAACCGAATTGCTGTCTACTTGTGATTGGACTTGATAGCTCAATTTAGGGCTTTGAGGTATAATGGGGTTGCAGTGAAGGTTACAATTGATGATTTATATGGGTCAATATTAGAAAACTGGTAAATTTGTGTCACGACCAATTTTTTTAGTATATTTTTGAAAAATAGTCAAACTATATTTCTTACTTAAAAACTACTTCTTTGCTTAAATACCAACAAAATCATCACATTTTGTGTTTATTTTTTACTGGGGAAGGTATTAAGGAGTTCAAAAGTCATATCGGTAACTTGTCCCAACTTGAAATGCCTATTTTGGAAAGACATCTTATTCGTTTTATATTGTCATAACAAATATACTTTAAAATGGAAACTATATTTAATGTCTTTTATAGGGGGCTGGGGAGCCCAGTCGGTTAGGCATTCGCCTATCATGCGGAAGGTCCCAGGTTCGGTTCCGGGCATCGCCAAAATAACCGCCGACCTATAAACGGCCCGTGCAGCCAAAATGTCCGACGAATAATACGCCGTATGGAGGGAGTACACGTTAAATATCCCTCAAAGTCCTAACGCTGCGTACGATGTCACCCTTAACGGTTGCTTTGGGTGTCTACTCAGGTGTCGGCACGTCACTTGACTGTGGTTCTAAAATACGCCCGTCACCAATAGCCCACGTGTAGCTTTAGTGCGACGGTAATTAAAACTAAACTAATGTCTTTTATAAATATTGTATCATTTTTATAAAAATTTGACCCGAAATACTCAATAAGACGAAAAATGTGCATTTCGCAAGTTTCCATGTCAGATCGGTAACATCAGTTTCCGAAACGTCTATAACTTTTTAAATACGCGCACTTTTCGGTAACGCCTAAAATAATAGAAATGTATAATACGTTTTGTTTTTTATACTAAATAAGTGTTTATGGACGTGAAGAATCCATCGTAGTTTCCAAAAATTTTAAGACCATGAGGAAGGTTTATTATAGTGTGTAAATTCAAGTGTTTTTTTTATTTTAGGTGAAATGTTTTAACTAGTTGTATAATGGCGTGCAGTATTCATTGGTAAGTAAAACGTTTCCTTAACTTTTCTAATATTGTTCTATAAAATGTTAAAAACAAATGATAAATACGTAAGTTTAGAGTGTTGATCCAAAACTGGTTTTATTGTGGATATTTTAAGAGACCCTTCTGTTTTTGTTAGCTTATTTAAGCACGGAATATGATCATTGATGCGAGTACTAGAACTTGTTGGAGAATTTAAATGAGTTTATTAAACTTAAAATTCAGGACTAGTGTAGGAGCAAATTACGGGCTAAAAATAAGAGGGCTAACTGACGTACCGGCTGATTGATTTTTGATTTTTGAATCATTTGAGATGCAAATCATGATTTAAATATCGAATTAAAGGCAAATTTGGGGAGGGGCGTAATTAAGGCTTATTAAAATGCCAACTGAGGGTTACTGGGTCGCGAGAAATCGACTGCTATTTGAGGCGCACATTCAGGACTAGTGTAATTGCACACTGTTAAAAATTTGGTGCTAGGTTTCACCATGATATTGGTTGGTTTCACCAAGATATTGGTTCCTAGTAGCTGCAACGGCTGAATGGTGAAATGTGTCACCTTTTTTTCGGTGTTTGGTTGAACCATTTTTCTGGATTTGGAAACAAAAACCTGAGAAATGGTTCAACCGAATACCAAAAATATGGTGGAACGTTTCATCATTCAGCCGTTGCAGCTACTAGGAACCAATATCATGGTGAAACCAAGCACAAAATTTTTAAGTGCAAATTAAGTTTAGAATCAAGGTATAGTGCGAAATGAACTTTTTTTTTTAAATTAAGGGATAAATATGGTGCGAATTCGGGACTAAATGATGGGCCAAATATGGGCTTTTTTTTTAGGTAGAAATTCGAGTCTAGAGTTTAGGAGTAAAAATGATAGTTTATTCAGGTACGAATTTAAGGCTAATTGAGGTACAAATTAAGGTCTAGTTTAGATGTGAAAAGCCAATTAATCTATGTACGAATTTAGGGGTAGTTGTGATGTAAAATAAGTGCTATTTAAGGTGTAAACTTATGGCTAGGGTGGCAATTGAGAGCAAGTTGAAGTATGATCTAACAACTTTTTAAGAATTCAGAGCTAATTGAAGTGCAAATTCATAGCTAGTTTTGATACAAAATCTAGAACTTTTCGATTTCAAAAGTTAAGGCTTGTTGACGTGTGAACTGGGGGCTTGTACACTCTTAAAACAAGAGTGAAATTCACTCCTATAGGAGAAGTGCATTTTCGGCACGGAAAGGAGTGGAAATTAACTCAGACTGAGTTAAAACCGCTCGTTTATTTTAAGAGTGTATGTACATGCGAATTGATAGCCAATAGGCCACGGGCCAGCAATATGAAATCCCCGCCCCGTGGGAATTTTGGACATGTATATTTTTGTGTTCGTATTGACATGTATATTAAGGTTTTAGGGGTTTTTTCACTTGAGAATTACATCATACAGCAAAAAACTAGGGGTGTGGAAACACTTCATGACTTTTAATTACCACTCAATAAACCAACATATTTAAAAGTAATTATACACCCTGTAAGGTAATTTTAATAATTTTAGAACATATCGGAGCACTTTTTATGTTCGCTATTTGCGCATGCGCGATTTTCTCAAAAGCCTTATGACAGCCTCCAGGTACTTGGAAATTATGTACCAAATTAAAGTCTATATCTTTTTTTTAATTTTTCAGCAATACTTTGAAACAAAAAACGTTCTATGGCAGCTACTCTTTGCGCATGCGCGATTTTCGAGAAAACCTTGTAGAGCGGCTAGCGTGTACCCCAATCCTCCGTGGGAAATTTCGACACACATTTGTGTTTGTATTGACATGTACTTTAAGGTTTTAGGTGTTTGCCACTTGCGAATTGCAGCATATCCCGGAAAAAAACATGAAGTGAACAAAAAGATAATGAAATCTACTAAAAATGATATGCTTTGGGGATTGCGCCGCTTTTTGGGATTGCTGGTAAATCAAAAAACCTCTGACTTTGAATAAATTACGTAGAAAAGAACATAATCAGTTTTTACATCGTCAAGCTGTCGCTTATTTTCATCGAACCACCGTTTTACCGTCGCCTTAATGGCTTAAAAGTTCTAAAGGATGTGCCACTTTTTAGGCCATCTGCCAGCAATATGAAACCTCACTCTAAGGGAAAACAGTGAGTTTGACAGGGAGTTCAAACAATCTTGTCAACACTGTACCTCTCGACGGCCACCGAACTTAGCAATAAAGTAGAAGCTGTTTGTGTTAGTTCTCTTCCCATTTCATCCCACAAAACACCAAACAGTCTCGATGTTTTTTTTCTTGCCTTAAGAGGGATTGTCAGTCCCATAGAGCTAATGCATTAGTTTTGGAATCACAACTTCCGCAGAAGTATTGCTTTGCCACGTTAGCCCTTTTTTTCCCCAGGTATGGTAATCAACATAACATCGAAACGAAACAAATTTGGAACGAAAATATTATCTAGTTATTTAATTATATATTGTTGGAAGTTTTAAAATGCCCCAAATGCCCAGCAGATGGTGACGCTATTTTAAAACTTTATCAATTAATTTAAATAACCGGATGTTATTTTCTTTTCAATTTTGTATTAAATTGATGTTATGATGATCCCCATACCTGGTGAAAATGGGATAACATGGCAAAGCAATTCTTTTTCAAAAGTTGTGATTTCAAAACTAATGCATTAGCTCTATGGGACTCACAGTGCCTCTTAATAGGAAGTTAACGATCCTTATCCAAGCCTTTAACTGCAAGAGCCTCACCGTGTATGCTACAATGTGTCCATTTAATCAATGGAGCAACTTATCTAACTTTGGCGATTAAACCGTTATGAATTCCAGGCATCGCACGTGCCCCACCAGTTGTCAAAACTTATATACACTTTGACCAATCTATTTCAATTTCTTTAATATAAAATTGAAGAGTACAGGGGAAGAACAACTTCATTTATTAGGAGTAGTGCCGTAATTGTATCTGCTTGGCGGACATTGGCGACAGAAAACTGGTTTTCCTTTCGGTTCTTCTTTCGCGGTACCAACGTGTGACTCGTGTCCGCTGATCTCTAGCGTAAATCAGGGTGCCGCGAGAGAAAAACAAAGTGAGTAACCGATTTCCTCACACCAGTTTAGGCGATGACTCGCTTTCATCGCCAAAGAGGCCTGATGAGGAAAGTTTTCTACGAAATTAAGCGGTTTTTCCCTTGTACTCTTCAATTGTCAACGGCTTTGAAATTCTCTTCGCCAGTTGTTGTGGTCGGCAAAAGACTGACTGAACAACATTTCTTCTTCAATATTGCCATTCAACTCAAAATAAACTAACAACTAATAAATTAGCTTGACCAGCAACGTATGTACTCTCATCAAGTTAGTTGTAATGAAAAAATATTCACTTTGTTCCAAAAATCCCTTGGAGTTTTTTTCACGTTTTCTGACATTTCATCAATTCTTGTCTTTACGGTAGTATTTGATTGAACTCCCTGACAAACTAACTGTTTTATTTAGAGAGAGGTTTTATATTGCTGGCCCATGGCCTAAAAAGTGGAACTTCCTTTAGAACTTTTAAGCTATTAAGACGACGGTAAAACGGTGGTTTGATCCAAATCAGCGACAGCTTGAATATGTAAAAACTGATTATGTTCTTTTCTACGTAATTTATTCTAATTCAGCGATTGTTCGATTAACCAGTAATCTCAAAAAGCGGCGCAATCGCCAAAGCATATATCATTTTTAGTAGATTTCATTATCTTTTGGTCCATTTCATGTTTTTTTCCGGGATATGCTGTGATTCGCAAGTGGCAAACACCTTAAACCTTGAAGTACATGTCAATACAAACACAAAAATTTGTGTGTCGAAATTTCCAACGGAGGATGGGGGTACACGCTAGCTTCCGCTCTACAAGGTTTTCTCGAAAGTCGCGCATGCGCAGAGAGTAGCTGCCGTAGAACGTTTTGTTTTAATTGCTGAAAAAAGAAAAAAAGATATAGACTTCAAATTTGGTATACAATTACCAAGTATCTGGAGGATGTCATAAAAAGGATTTTGAGAACATCGCACATGCGCAAATAGCGAACATAGAACATATCAAAGCACTTTTTAGGTTTTAAAATAATTGAAAATTACCTTATAGGGTGTATAATTACTTTTAAATGTATTGGTTTATTGAGTGGTAATTAAAAGTCATGAAGTGTTACACACCCCTAGTTTTTTGCTGTAGGGTAGACCGGGGGTATAGCGTCACCTTAAGGGAAATGGAATTTCCATGCAGAGTTGTGTTAGAATAATTGTAAATTGTATCAAACATAGCATACTACATTTCATAACCTATTTTGTACTTATTTTTTAAACTTGAAATCTTTAATAGAAACTGAATAAAATTGTTTTATCTAAAAGCTTGCAGAGTGGCGGTAATACCCCGGTACCTGGGGTTATGCCGCCACGTCATCAAAACAAAGCAAATAATCTATGAATAATGGAAAAGGATGTAATAAAGCACAACATATAGCACTAAAATAGCTTTAATTAAATAAAGAAATTAATTACGAAATTTAAAAAAAAAAAAATCCCACGCATAGTAAATGGCTATTACTTGTCTCTGTCATAGTCTTATATTCTTTCTTAAATTTTTATAACATGTTTATTATAAGTTTAAGTGTGTTTTGAAATGAGATCTAAGTACAATCACTGATAGAATTTATTTTATAGACTTTTTAATATTAAAGTTTCCTTTTTTTGTAAAAACATGGCTTTGATACTATGTAATTCCTGAAATATTAGGAACTAGGGGGCACGCCCCCTTCTCGCTATCGCTCGCCAACCCCCGGGAACTGCTTGCGCAGTTCCCTTTGGATCGCTTCGCTCGCTCACTGTTCATTGAAATATTTTAGTCTAGCCTTAAGGATTAACCTTAAGGAACATGTCCGGCAATTTTTTTCGCCAAATTAGTATTATGGCAGCCATTGGCTACAAAAATAGCCACAGATCGTATTTTAAGTGAATAATTACCAAATAAATAAGTTTTTTCTGTTTGCATTAGAGAATTTATTTTGCTACTTTGTTTATAAGTTAATCCTGTCCATTTCTTTCATCTTTAAGAATTCTTAAATCGTATTAATATACTTAAAATATTATTAATCATTAATTATTAAAAGAATTCATTTCTTAAATTATTTTTTGTGCACGTTGTTCTGAACTTGCAGCATACTGTTGAGTTCTGATTTTCTTATTTTAAAATATCGCTACGATCTACGATCGCAAATGCCACGATAGTTTTTAATAAGGAAATCTTTCATATTCTCTCAGCAGACATTTTCAGTTTTGAGCAACATTTTAAGTAATTATTTATTGTCATTTCACAGACTTGGCAAACGCTCGATTTGTTGTCATTTTGACTTGGCGACATTTTTCGACAGGCGCCAAATCCGGAAGTGGTTCTTTACGTTAACCGCCTTTAGTATCCTTTTAAAATAAAATAATTACAAATTAATGGTTATTATTGAGAAAATATTTCGCTGCTTGTCTAAGATCCATTTGTAAATAAATTGGAAACCGTGATAGCCGTCAACGCTTAGAAACTATATTTAAAAACAATTTGAATTTTTCCTTTTTTATTGACAATAGTGTTTGGTAGTTCAGTCAATCGAAATTATAATTCTAATTTTCAAACATTAAACGTCGCTAATATTATGCATTTTTAAATTAAAACTTACTGATTATATCCTAATTTTTTTAAAACTAAAAACGAATCTTTTATAACGCTTAGAGTAAATCAAAATCAACTTAGGAATCACTTTTTTGTTGTTTTCAGTCAGCCATTTTGAAATTAGTAGTATTTTTGTTCATTTCGATTGTTGCCATTCTAGAGTTAGAAATATAAGGAAATTTGGGCGCCGTATAAGAGTATTATATATAGAGATATTGCTTAAATCTCATTTCAAAACATGTAAGAAGGTCTAATGAATAACTCTGCGTAATATTTAAGGAACAAATGAATTATTTTTTGACTTTTGACGTTTTGCGTAGCTCTTATATTTAAGGTAAATTTCTTCAAAATTTGCATTTTTTTAAATAAATTAAATTTTAATTAAAATTTTTTTGGTCAAATATTCCATTTAACATTATTATTCATCATTACCACTAAAAAAATTAGTTAATTTTAAAGTATTAAAAAATTAGACCCCTCAAGATAGAGAGCTACCTTAGAGTGGTTACATATTGTTTACTATTTTCTTTAACTATTCCCGCTCATGTTCTTTTATTTTTCGTGTTTCAGGAATCTGAAAGAAAAATGAATTCGCATCAGTCTCCCTGCAACAGTATTTCAAAAATAATAAAAATCTTGTAATTGTGTCTTTATTTTTTAATGGTCGTACCGACTGAATGCATCTAAATATCTAAAAGAGATGGAGAATTTAACAGTTGCATATTAGTTGGTTAAAAAGGCCAATACTTGGCGCTGAATCTGCGAGACAGGTTGCTACATTTGACGACTTATCCCTGTTGTAGAAGTGTGGACCAAAAGTTATTAAAAAAAAATTACTTTTAGCAGACCTTGTTGCAGGTTCGATCAGCATCGCATAAATTCAATTTTCAAAATGTTTTGTTTAAAAAAAATATTTTAGAACTTTTTTTAAAAAGGGAAGTTTGCGTAGAATCAAACGAATTTTCTTTAAAGGAAAAACATGCCAAATCTTTTGTAATACGCTGAAGTCGGTACGATCGTACGATATAATTTTTTTTAAAAAAATCTTACTAAAATGTGTGTGCTTGTGACTCCAAACAACGCCTATAGATTCATTAGTGCCGACTGCCGGTTTGCTGCCACCTCAGTGTGAAGCCACAAGGGAACCATGAGCTTACTTCAATACAAGGTAAGAATTTTATTTTTCATCAATTGAAGAGTACAGGGGAAAAACCGCTTAATTTCGTAGAAAACTTTTCTCATCAGGCATCTTTGGCGATAATAGCGAGTAATCGCCTAAACTGATGTAAGGAAACCAGTTTCTCAAATTTGTTGTGCATCTTCTCTCACTGTAACCCTGAAATTCAGTTCCGCGTTTTATTCAAAAGACTGTGTTCATCATCATGTTGACTTACCATAAAGGAGCTTTAAAAATAAAGGTACGATTGATTGAAAATCACGAATTTTTCTATAACAATTAAGAGAAATTTTAAGATTCGCAAATTGATTGAAAAGTCCTAAACTACGACTTTTCTACCTACCGAGATTAACCAAGGAGGCCTTGGATTAACGCGATGCACGATTCCGACGCTTGGACCAAGCGAAGAAGAGAGAAACCGGTTTCCTGCCGCCAAGCAGACACAATTACGGAACGACTAATAAATCAAGCTGTTCTTCCCTGTACTCTTCAGTTATTTCGACCGTTTCACAAACAGCGGTTTATCGACCTATAATGCCGCTGGAAGAGATAAAAACCCACTTGATCTGCAGAAAATAGTTATTTATGCAACTAGTGTGAAAAGTAAGGCTTTTTTAAACGAATTGAATAAATTATTTCGCCAGTTTAAAAAAGGCTATTTTCAACGCGTTTTCATACACTATTTTTTATAATAACATGCAAAAAAGTATTTAATAAATTGGCATTTATTGATTGGCTTATTAAATATTTTATTATCACGTTCAAATGATTTGAAGGTGATTATTTATATTAAAAATTAATGATTATTTTAAAATCGCGTGCAAAAAGTATTTCTTATACCGCAGTTACACTGTCCTGAGCGCTGCTTTGAGCGACGTCCAGAGCCGCGGTTTGGATTTGACCTTGGATTTGCCAAGGATTTCCAAAAGGTTTTTTTCGGTGAAATTGGCGAGTGATTCTATATCGCGTTCGATTTTATTCATTGTTTGAAAACCAACGGAGATTATGGACGAAAAAAATTTGGTTGCTGCTTGCGCTTTACATTTAAAAAGCATAGATAATTATCTAGAGGTACCGTTACTGGCAATAAATTACTTATACCCTACATTGCAAAAAAAGCCTGTAAATTTACAGTCCCTTTAATTTTTAAGTGCAACAGCCGTATTTGGTAGAAAACAACCCAATTAATAAACGGCCGGATCCCATAGACTGTTAGAAATTTAGGGAAATCTCCGTATTTTTAGTTTTTAACTGTTTGTAATGTTTTTAATGGGCGTAACTGTTTTTTAACGGGACATGATTGTTTCTTAACGGGATATGACTGGGATCTCTGCTGCCGGTTCCTGTCCATTATTTTACCGGGAGTTTTTTTTCAAAGTGTGTAGTAGAGTGCTTTTTCTTGATTGTTTTTATTTTCGGGGACTATTCTTTTCCGTAATTATATTTTTAACTTTTAATGTCGGAGTATTACTGAATAAAATAAGTCAAGTAAAAAAGTGTTCATAGTATTGTCTGCCAAAAATTTCGAAATTATTAGTATTAAAAATAACTATCAAATAAAGCTATCCACTCCAACCAGGTTTTAGTATTTTAATGCAAAATCTGGTTTAAAAATTAAATTTATTGATTACGGGTGAGATTATAAGAGAACGAATACTTTTATTAACATAGAAGCATTTCATTATCAACATATTTTACAGTGTTAAATTTTGAATTTCATTCATATATATATTTGAATTTTACTTTCAAAATAATAAATGCGTCCTGTTTTAAATCAAAATATATTAAGTAAAACCTCTGAGAAAAACTAATAAAATTCGATCTGAAGTTTTAATATAATTTTTCACCATGTAGGATCGCTTAAAAAAGAGAAAACCCGCCAAGATTGCTGCTCTTTACCTATGGTAACCCTTTCCTTTGAAGTCGCCGCAAGATTCCCAATCGGATTGGGAAGCTTGCTCAGGGCATCGTCCAGAGCCGTACAATGGATTTCCGCGTTTACACTGCCTTGGGCGGTGCCTTGGTCGCTGCCCAAGGCGCTGCCCAGGGCAGTATAACTGCGATATTAGATTGGCATTGGAAATAAGACGCCAAATAAAGAATCACGTTCAAATAAAGAATATTACAGGAATCACAAAGCCGCCGAATGAAATATCACGCTCAAATAAATAATTTTAAAACAACCGGATGCTCTTATTTACTTATTTACTTTGTCCCACTAGTGGGTAAAAGTAACTTTGAAACACGATTTCGTTAAAAGCATCACTTTTGCCACGATTATTGATTTGAAAAAGTTAGGGTTTTTTGCACGGTATTATAAAAACAATATTGAGAAAAAGAAGAAAACTCGTTTAATCAAGCGCTAAATATAACGCACATTCCTAGTACAAGTTTGATTGAGTATGCGGATTTAATTACGAAGTATTTCGGGTTACTATAAGATAGATTATCCCTTTTTATTTGTATTGATGTTAATAACTCAAAAACGCTAAAAGTTGCAGATACTTCTTTTTGAAGCAGCAGTATTAACGGCCCGTGCAGCCGAAAAATGTCCTATAGAGGAAGTGCACGTTAAGTATGCTCCAAAAGTCCGTATGATAACGCCCTTAAAAAATCGGCTACACTTGACCGTGGTTCCAAGTTACGACGCCTGCCGTCAAATCCCTCTTTTAGATCTAGTGCGATGGTAATTCAACCTAACTTAGACGCGAATTAAATCAAATGGAACTGCTAATTTTGTGCAAAGGTAAGTTGAGGTGCGAATTAAGAGCAGAGTGACGCATTTCGGGTTAGTTAAGAGGGACTGTCAGTTTTGGAGTCACAACTTCCGTAGAAGTATTGCCTTGCCATGTTTGCCCTTTTTTCCGCCATGTATGGGAATCAACATAACATCGAAATGAAACAAATTTAAAACTGAAATGTTATCTAGTTATTTAAATATATACTTTTGAAGTTTTAAAATGCCAAAAATGTACAGCAGATGACGTCACTATTTTAAAACTTAATCAATTAATAATTAAATAACCTAATATTTATTTCTTTTCGATTTTGTTTTAAATTGATGTTATGATGATTCCCATACCTGGTGAAAATGGGATAACATGGCAAATCAATTCTTTTGCAAAATTTGAGATTTCGAAACTAATGCATTAGCTCTATGGGACTGACAGTCCCTCTTAAGGCGCAAATTAATGGCCAGTTTAGGGACGAATTTAATTGCGCATTTTGAGTTTTTTTTCAACATAAGTTAGAATCTTGTGTGCTTATTAAAGACTTATTTTAGTGAGTACGTGATCAGGTGCGTACTAGGGTTATATTCACGAGCATACAAAATAAGTTTTAGTGCGTATCGGAAGCCAATTCAAACGAATATCAGTGGCATTACAAGTGTTAAATGTAAGTGCGCAATATGATTTTGTTTAAAAATCACATTGTTTTGGTGCTCATTCATAAAACTGTTAATCAAATATTTTAATGCCCATGTGGAAGATTATAAATCTAGTTTGTAAATTATAGTATTTTCATTGCAGGATCTGTCAACCAGTCTATTACGGCTCACAGTATTCATTGGTAAGTAAAATTTTTCATTAACGTTTCTAATATTGTTCTATAAAATATTAGAAACAAATGAAGAGTACAGGGGGAAAACCGCTTAATTTCGTAGAAAACTTTCCTCATCAGGTATCTTTGGCGATGATAGCGAGTAATCGCCTAAACTGGTGTAAGGAAACCAGTTTCTCACTTGTGCATCTTCTCTCACGGCAACCCTGAAATTCAATTCCGCGTTTTATTCAAAAGACTGTTCATCAAGCTTTAAAAATAAAGTACGATTGATTGAAAATCACGAATTTTTCTAAAACAATTAAGAGAATTTTTAAGATTCGCAAATTAATTGAAAAGTCCATAACCACGACTTTTCTACCTACCGAGATTAACCAAGGAGACGGTCTTGGATTAACCTTTCCGACGCTTGGACCAAGCAAAGAAGAGAGAAACCGGTTTCCTGCCGCCAATGTCCGCCAAGCAGACACAATTACGGGATATCTTCTAATAAATCAAGCCGTTCTTCATCACTTGTACTCTTCAAATGTATTGTTCAGAATACTAGTGAACCAAATACATAATAATCTTTGGTCTATAGAGGTTTAAGGTTAAAACGTTATTTTGTTATAAAACTTTAATTTTGTTTTTAATTTAGCTGCATAGCGAATATTATTTGAACTTGCACTTTTTCATTATTGCACTGAAATTGTACATGCGTAGTGCATGCAATAGCGCTGCTTACTCGAAAATAATAAACGTGGTCTTGGTTCACTTGTTTTCTGAACCCTCCAAATGGTAAATGCGCAAGTTTGGATAGTGCCGATAGAAAATGGGTGCAGATATTAGTGGATTTTTTTATAGAGCGAACTGTTATTTTTAAAGCTTATTAAAACGGCCTATGAACAAATGCAAGTCCGATTCAGGGGATGATTATAGCACGTACTGAAACTTGTTACGTGTTTTTATAGGCTTTTCAGCTGCTAATCAAGGACTAGTGTAGATGAAAAGGGATTAAAAGTTGAGGAGCTAATCATGGGCTACTAGCTAAGCAATCAATTGACGACTAGTTGGGAGGGATTAAGAGATAATAGTGATTTGTGGGGTTCTAACGGAGAATCTAGGACTAGTGTAGATAAAAAGTATGGCAAGGGGTTTGAAGATGAGGTGTGAATCGTGGGCTAGTTAAGACATTTATTGTAGACTATTTGGGGGGGGGGGGGAATAAAGGAGTAATCGTGATTTACGGATGTTTTGTATATGAGAATCCAGGATCTAGTGTAGTATGATGAGATGAAATAAGAATAAGTAATAGGGTTTTGAAAATGGATTGCAAATCATGGGGTAGTTGAGAAATTTATTAAAAAGTTGGAGGGGGGGGGGGGATAAGGGGTTATTGTGAGTTGAGATGCGAATCTTATGCTAGCTAAGAAATTGAGGAGTGAGAGGGTTAATAGTTATTTATGGGTTTTTAGCAGAGAATCCAGTACTAGCGTATATGAAAAAGTAAGGCAAGGGGTTTGAAGTTGAGGTGCAAATGATGGGCCACCTAAGAAATTGAAAACTTGTTAGGGGGGAGGGGATTAAGTGGTAATTGTGATAGATGGTTATTTTAGCTGATACACTGCGATGCAAAAGTTTAGACAATGACTTTATTTAGCTGTAAAATTTAGAATTGTGATAGAAGAATTACAAAAACCTTCTAAACATATTTAAAAAGTATTTTGAAATGCTATAATTGAAACAAAATAAAAATTTGTACGATGCAAAAGTTTAGACACAAATACGAGATTATGCTAATTTAAAGTAGATAATGGCCTTATTTCGCATATTTATTGATGAATTAAATTTGATAAATTGAAAAAACACGATATCCGGTGAACTAAACAGATTTAATAACGATGTTGGTTCAATTTTACACCAAAAAGACAATATAGCCACTTTAAATCTTTATTCAAGTCGTATTTGCTTCAAATTTACAATTAAACATCTCTAAATAAGAACCGAATGCCTACCAGTCCATCACCTTAAAGTTTTGGCACGAATTCGTGGATTTAGAGACATGCATTGACCGATTTTCTTGATGAAAAGTGCAGTCTTTCCCATATAAAATCACAAAATAGCGGCATCGGCATATTATTCTTTTTTGCTTTTTAGTACAATGCAGAGATAGTCACCTCTTCAAAAACGACAAAAAAGTCGTTCATTTTAACGAAAATTCACCCCACACCATTACGAAAGTTCCTTTTTCATACTGAAGTTTGAAATTTCTTAAGAAAAAAACGGTTTCTTTGAACCGGTTACAATTTAACCAGTCTCTTTAGTGCTATTTAAACACGTTCGGTTTAACCGAATATTAAAAAATAAGCATTTGAAAACACCGGTTTTTCCCCTCAAAAACTCTAGCATATAGAAGCAACTTTAGTAATGGTGTGGAGTGAATTTACGTTAAAATGAACATTTTTTTTGTCGTTTTTGAAGAGGTGACTATCTCTGCATTGTACTAAAGTGCAAAAAAGAATAATATGCCGCTATTTTGTGATTTTATATGGGAAAGACAGCACTTTTCATCAAGAAAATCGGTCATTGCATGTCTCTAAATCCACGAATTCGTGCCAAAACTTTAAGGTGATGGACTGGTAGGTATTCGGTTCGTATTTAGAAATGTTAAATTGTACATTTGATGATTTGAATAAATATTTATTGTGGCTATATTGTGTTTTTGGTGTAAAATTGAACTAATATCGTTATTAAATCTGTTTAGTTCACCGGATATCGTGTTCTTTTAATTTATCAAATTCAATTTATCAATAAATATGCGAAATTAGGCCATTATCTATTTTAAATTAGCATAATCTCGTATTTGTGTCGAAACTTTTGCATCGTACAAATTTTTATTTTATGAAAAAAAAATTGTTATAGCAAATCAAACAATTATGTTTCAATTATAGCATTTAAAAATATTTATTTAATATGTTTAGGGGTGTTTTATAATTCTACTATCACAATTCTAAATTGTACAGCTAAAAAACGTCATTGTCTAAACTTTTGCATCACAGTGTAATCCAGTACTAGTGTAGATGAGAAGTAGGCAAGGGGTTTGAAGTTGAGGTGAAAATCATGGGATAGCTAAATAAATTTTATTGCAGACTAGTTGGGGGGGGGGGGGGATGGTGTATTCATGATGATTTATAGGTGTTTTTTAAATGATAATCCAGAGCTAGTGTAGAAGAGAAGTAAGGCAAGGGGTTTGAAATTGAGATGCGAATCATGGGTTAGCTGAGGAAATTATTGAAATCTAGTTGAAAAGGGGGTGGAGAATTAAGGAGTAATCCTGATTTATGGGTATTGTATATGAGAATCCATGGCTAGTGTGGGAGAGAAGAAAGGTAAGAGGTTAGTAGTTGAGGTGCGGATAATGGGCTAGCGAAAAAAATGTATTGAAGGCTAGTTGGGGGGGGGGGGGAGGATTAAGAGAAAATTGTGATTGATGTTTTTTTTAGGCTGAGCTGCGAATCATGAGCTAGCTGAGGTTATGAATTAAGTAAGTAATTAAGGAGTAACCGTGATTTTTGGATTTTTTTATGAGAATCCAGGGCTAGTGTAGATGAGAAGTAAGGTAAGGGGTTAGTGGTTGAGGTGCAAATCATGGGTTACCTAGGAAATTTATTGAAAAGTAGTAAGGTGTTTAAGGGGTAATTGTGATTGATAGGGTTTTTAGCTGATAATCGAGTACTAGTGTAGATAAGGGGTTAGTAGTTGAGGTGCGAATAATGGGTTATCTAAGAAATTGATTGAAGGCTAGTTGCGTGGGATTAATGGCTAAAAGGGATTCAGGACTAGTGTAGATGAAAAGTAAGGTAAGTGTTTCGAAGTTGATGTGGGAATTATGGGCTACCTAAGAAATTTATTCAATACTAGTTGGAGGGATTAGGGTGTATTCGTGATTTATGGGTGATTTTTATATGATACTCCAGTGCTATTGTAGATGAGAAATAAGGCAAGGGTTTTGAAGTTGAGGTGCGAATCATGGGCTAGCTAAGACATTTTTTAAACTAGTTGATAGGGATTAAGGGGTAATAGTGATTTATGGTTTTTTAGCAGAAATTCCAGGACTAGTGTATATGAAAAAAAAGGCAAGGGGTTTGAAGTTCAGGTGCGAATCATTGGCTAGATAATAAATTAATTGAATACTAGTTGGATGGGAGGATTAATCGTGATTTATGGGCTTTTATCTGAGATATCAGGACTAGTGTAGTTGAGAAGTAGGGTAATTGGTTTGAAATTGAGGTGTGGATGCTGGGCTAGCTAAGAATTTTTTTGAAACTAGTTGGGAGGGATTATGGGTTAATTGTGAATTTTGGGTTTTTAGAAGAGAATCCAGGACTAGTGTAGATGCAAAATAAGGTAAGGGGTTAGAATTTGAGGTGCGAATCATATGCTAGCTAAGAAATTTATTGAAGACTAGTTGGGGTGGGGGGATTAGGAAGTAATCGGTGATTTATGGGTTTTTTTTATATGAAGAGAACAGGGGAAGAACCGTTTGATTTTTTAGGAGTAGTTCCGTAATTGTATCTGCTTGGCGGACATTGGCGACAGGAAACCGGTTTTTCTCTTTCTTCCTCGCTTGGTCCAAGCGTCGGAATCGTACATCGCGTTAATCTAAGGCCGTCTCCTTGGTTAATCTCGGTAGGTAGAAAAGTCGCGGTTTAGGACTTAAGAGAAATTTTAAGATTCGCAAATTAATTGTTTTAGAAAAATTCGTGATTTTCAATCAATCGTACTTCATTTTTAAATCGTAACACGATAATAATCAGTCTTTTGAATAAAACGCGGAACTGAATTTCAGGGTTGCAGTGCGAGAAAATGCACAACAAAATTGAGAAACTGGTTTCCTTACACCAGTTTAGGCGATTACTCGCTATCATCGCCAAAGATGCCTAATGAGGAAAGTTTTCAACGAAATTAAGCGGTTTTTCCCCTGTACTCTTCATACGAGAATCCAGGGCTGGTTTGGTTGAGAAATAAGAAAATAGCTTTGAAGTTAAGGTGTGAATCATGTCTAGCTAAGAATTTTATTAAAGACTAGTTGGGGGGGGGAGGAATTCAGGAGTGATCGTGATTTATGGGATGAATTTATGGGATCATATGTTGAGAAGTAGAGTAAGGGGGTTTGAAGTTGAGGTGCAAATCATGGGGTAGCTGGGAAATTTATTAAAGAGCAGTTGGGGAGGTGATTAAGGGGCAATTGTGATTGATGGTTTTTTTAAGCTGATAATTCAGAACTAGTGTAGATGAAAAGTAAGATAAGGGGTAAGTAGTTGAGGTGCGAATGCTGGACTAGCTAAGAAATTTATTGAAGACTAGTTAGGGGGGGGGGGGGGGTGTTAGGGAGTAATCGTAATTTTTTGGGTTTTTATCAGATAACCAAGGTAAAGAAAAGAGCTTGAAGTTGAGGTGCAAACCATGGGCTAGCTGAGAACTTTATTGAAGACTATTTGGTGAGGGGATGAAGGGGTAAATGTGATCAATGGTTATTTTTAAGTTGATAATCCAGGACTAATGCAGATGAGAAGTAAGGGAAGGGGCTAGTGCAAATCGTGGGGTAGCTGGGAAATTTATTGACTATTTAAGGGGGGGGGGATTAAGAAGTGAACGTGATTTATGGGATTTTTTATATGAGAATCCAGAACTAGTTTAGTTGAGAAATAAGGGAAGGGATTTGAAGTTGAGGTATGAATTATGTGCTAGCTAAGAAATTTATTGAAGAAGGGAGGGGGATTAGGGCGTGAATTTTGATTAATGGAATTTTTATATGAAAATCCAGGCTAGTGTAGTTGAGATATATGGCAGTGGATATGAAGTTGAGGAGCTAATCATGGGCTGGCTGAGAAATTTAATAAAGACAGGGTGGGGAGGGGGATTAAGGCATAACGTGATTTATGGGGTGTTTTACCAGAGAATCCAGGACTAGTATAGATGAGAAGTAAGGTAAGGGGTTAGTAGTTGAGGTGCAAATCATGGGTTACCTAAGAAATTTATTGAAAAGTAGAAAGGGGATGGGTTTAAGAGGTATTTGTAATTGATAGGTATTTTAGCTGATAATTCAGTACTAGTGTAGATGAAAAGTAAGGTAAGGGGTAAGAAGTTGAGGTGCGAATCATATGCTAGCTAAGAATTTTATTGAAGACTAGTTGGGGGAGGAATTTAGGAGTGATCATGACTTATGGGATTTTTTTTATTTAAGAATCCAGGGCTAGTGTAGTTGAGAAGTAGGTTAAACGTGTTTGTAGTTAAGGTGCAAATAACGGGATATCTGAGAAATTTATTGAAGACTAGTTGGGGAGGTGATAACTAAAGGGTAATTGTGATTGATGGTTTTTTTTTAAGCTTATAATTCAGGACTAGTGTAGATGAAAAGTAAGATAAGGGGTAAGTAGTTGAGGTGCGTTGTTGGGCTAGATAAGAAATAGATTGAAGACTAGTAGGGGGTTTTAAGGGGTAATAGTGATTCATGGGTTTTTAGCAGAGAATCCAGGTATTAGTGTAGATGAGAAGTAAGGTAATTGTTATGAAATTGAGGTGCGAATCATGGGCTAGCTAAGAAATTTATTGAAGACTAGTTGGGAGGAGGGATTAAGGCGTGAATTTTGATTGATGGGTTTTTTTACATGAGAATCCAGGCTAGTGTAAATGAGAAGCAAGATAATGGGTTTGTAGGAGGGGGGGGGGGTTGAGGTGCAAACCATGGGCTAGCTGGGAAATTTATTGAAACTAGTTGGAAGTGATTAAGGGGTAACAGTGATTTATGGGTTTTTAGCAGGTAATCAAGGACTAGTGTAGATGAAAAGGGTTTATTATATTTGGTAATTGTATTATTATTTGGTAATTGTGATTGATGCTTTTTTAAGCTGATAATCCAGGGCTAGTGTAGATGAAAAGTAAGGTAAGGGGTTAGAAGTTGAGATGCGAACCATGGGCTAGCTAAGAAATTTATTGAAGACTAGTTAGGGGATATTAGGGAGTAATCGTGATTTATGGGTGTTTAGCAGATAATCAAGGACTAGTGTAGATGAGAAGTAAAAAAAAGGGATTGGAGTTAAGGTGCGAATTATGGGCTCTCTCAGAAATTTATTGAAGACTAGTTGGGGAGGTGATTAAGTGGTAATTGTGATTGATGGGTTTTTTAAGCAGATAATCCAGTACTAGTGTAGATAAAAAGTAAGTCAAAGTCAAATTGAAGTATATTTAAGTACCAATGTTGAGACAAGTTGATGTGCTAGGTAATTGATGCTGTTTGACCTTTGAATTGATGTGCAGAGTAAAGGCTGGTTATTTTTACGCATCATTATTGCCTTCACTTTAAATATTAAGTGCTAGTTGCGGGTTCGAAATAAAGACTAATTTAGATGTTTGTCGAGGTGCGGGTCGAGGTCTAATTTAGTTGCTAATTGTGGATTTCCTGACATTCTAATTTAGGTGCCAATTAAGTTCTAGTTTAGGTGCAAAAGAAGGGATCATATAGAGGAAAATTTAGGGCTAATTAAGGTTCATATTGATGCCTAGCTAAGGTGTCGATTGGTGGATATCGAGATGCGAATTGGAGGCTGGGGAGGGGGGGGGATTGAGCTGCAAAATTAAAACTTGTTTGGTTGTGAATGGTCGGCTTTTATAGTTAAGGTATAATGACGTGCTAATTATTTTCCAATTGATATGCCAATTAAAAGCTTATTTTAAGTCTCAATGAAGTCTGAATCAATGGCTTAGGGCCTAGTTTAGGTACATATTAAGGGCTACAATAAGTGCAAGTTAGGGTTTTGTTAAGTGCGTACTGAGGGTTTGTTTTAGAGCGTATTTAAGGCTCATAAAACTGCTAATTAAGCATTTTAATAACCATATGAAAGGTTTAATGTAAATTCTAATATTTCTATTTCAGGTGTCTTGTTTAAACCATATCTACAATGGCTTACAGTATCTTCAATTGTAAGTAAAACACTTTCTTAATGTTTCTAATATTATTCTATAAAATATTAGAAACGATAAATAAGGGTTTTAGAGCGCTCTGCTTCAAAATAGATGCTAACAATATTTTGTGGATTATAAGTTTATTTAGGTCTAAATGTGGGTGCGAATTTATGGCTTCTTTAGGTGCGAATTAAGTGCCAATTAAGGCACAAATTAAAAGAAAATTGATGTTTTAATTAAGGTTTTATTGACGTGCTAATTAAAGGCTCAATGAGGTTCCAATTAGAGAGTGATTGATGTACGAATGAAGGGCTTATTGAGACGTGAATTAAACTCTAATAAAGCTGCGGGAGCACAGTCGGTTAAGCCTCTGGTTATGTCCTCAATATCCTCTAAAGGCTCTACGCGCACCGCGTTTGATGTTGCGTTGCGTTGGTTGTTCGAACAGTTGCGTTGGGTGCCTACTCAAGTTTCAGCTCGTTATTTTGATGTGATATTAGATTATGGCACACGTCGCCAATAGCCCTCGTGTAGCTCTAGTGCGACGAGAGTGCACTCAACCCTGCCCTAAACTTCTTGTAAAAAAAATATCCTGTGCATGATATTAGTTCTTTTAAGTTTTAGAAAGTATTTTAATCATTGAAGAGTAATAAACCTAATTTATGTAATTTTAATCGTATTTAACCTTTTTTTAAACTATGCACCTATAAATGGGAACACATTAAAGTTATCAAGGAATATTTATTTTGAAAAATATATAGTTATTTAACTTTAACATAAGACTTCACTCTTAAAACAAGAGTGAAATCCACTCCTATAGGGGAAGTGCATTTTCGGCACGAAAAGGAGTGGAAATTAACTCAGACAGAGTTAAAACCGCTCGTTTGTTTTAAGAGTGTAACATATTTGCAAACCTGGATTAAATAAGTTATTCAGTTAAAAACTAAAACAGAAGTTTAGCTCTTAAAATGAACGCCATGACAATTTCACTGCCCAGTACTACAAGTGTCGAAACCAGAAAGGGGATTCGAAAAGTAGTTACCTTCTGGGTTTTGCTATCATACTTTTGCAGTATAAATATAATAATAGAATAATTTTAATTATAATATTGAAAGTGGTAAGTGATAAATAGTACAGTAATATAGGTTTTTTTTAAATTAATTTGCCTATAGCCTATATTTCTTTAGAGCATTTGACATTTACCTTTTATTTTTGATCTTGTAGTTTTACACTTTCTGGTGAACCGTGCAGACATTTTAATCGATTAAAAAGGAGTGTTAAAAAAACTGTCTTGGGTGGTTTCTAGGAACTAAAATATCCTCAGCATCATCTAAAATTGTTCCGATATTTGAACTTAAAGGAAATTGTTAAAAAATTGAAATTATTGAAGATCCCGATTAAGTCCCGACGCCACGTACCATGTCGCCTTTAAAAATTGCGTTGAGTGCTTACTCAGGTGTAGGCTTGTCACTTGACTGTGGTTCTAAACTACGACGCCAGTCACAAGGCAATACAATTTTTCCCTTTAAACTACGAACCAGAGAAAATACTAACTACTAGAATTCTTTACTTGTAAAAAGTTCTGAAAGCAGCAATTTGACTCGTTTAGTACAGTATTTTTATGTCAAAGATAAATTTGAGGTGATAATTTAATTTTATTTGTGTTTAGTTTGTTAAAAATTGTTTAAAATAGTAGTCGATGGTGCCGCTAGCCAGCTTTCAACGTAGTTCAAAGTTGACCTGGCATAAATATTTACCTCCGTTAGTAGTTGAGTTAGTTATATCTGAATATTTAAAGTGGTTACATATTGTTTACTATTTTCTTTAACTGTTACCGCTCATTTTCTTTTATTTTCGTGTTTCAGGAATCTGAAAGAAAAAATGAATTCGCATCAGTCTCCATGCAACAGTGTTTCAAAAATAATAAAAATCTTGTAATTGTGTCTTTATTTTTTAATGGTCGTACCGACTAAATGCATCTAAATATCAAAAAGAGATGGGGAATTTAACAGTTGCATATTAGTTGGTTAAATAGTCCAATACTTGGCGCTGAATCTGCGAGACAGGTTGCTACATTTGACGACTTATCCCTGTTGTAGAAGTGTGGACCAAAAGTTATTAAAAGAAAATTACTTTTAGCAGACCTTGTTGCAGGTTAGATCAGCAATGCATAAATTCAATTTTCAAAATGTTTTGCTTAAAAAAACATTTTATAACCTTTTTAAAAAGGGAAGTTTGCGTAGAATCAAACGAATTTTCTTTAAAGGGAAAACATGCCAAATCTTTTGTAATACGCTGAAGTCGGTACGATCGTACGATATAATTTTTTAAAAAATCTTACTAAAATGTATGTGCTTGTGCCTCCAAACAACGCCTGTAGATTCATTAGTGCCGGCTGCTGGTTTGCTACCACCTCAGTGTGAAGCCACAAGGGAACCATGATCTTACTTCAATACAAAGTAAGAATTTTATTTTTCATCAATTATTTCGACCGTTTCACAAACAGCGGTTTATCGATCTACACTGCTCACAACAATTAGGGGAGCACTTTGCGTACTTTTGTTAACCCTTTCAGTTCCAACGTTTTATTTTTTATTCTAAAAACCTAAAACTTGTGAAATAGATTCATTATGCATCCAGAATGAAATGATAAAAAACAGAAAAATATCTTAATTTGTTAACGAAAATTTAAGGGGGGGGGGGAAATAGGGGAATCATAAAATTTGAATAAATTATAACAATAATTTTTTTCAAAACTTTATTTGTTAAAAAAAGTTAGAATCAATTTTTAAACATCTAAGAATGCAAGCGTGAAGAATTTTGGGTCTATTTATTTCATAAATTTTTTTGTGGAGTGAATTTTATTTTACCATGTTTTTCATGTTTTCATTTAATTAAAACAAACATTATTTAATTCTTCAAAATACATGATTCTTCCATCTAACGATAAATAAGTGCGAGCTCAACTTAGTGAAAAAAAAAAATCGCAAGATGATTCCAAATGGAATCATTGGGGGTGAAAGAGTTTGAACCATGCGTTCCCCTAATTGATGTGAGCAGTGCATTTTGGGTTGCTATATAAGATAGATTATCCCTTTTTATTTGTATATTGATGTTAATAACTCAAAAACGCTAAAGTTGCAGATACTTCTTTTTGATGCAGCAGTATTAAGGGGGAATGGGCGCGCTAGATCGCGGGTCTCCAAACTCAAGTGCCTCAGTGTTAGCCGAAAAATGTCCTGTTGATGAAGTGCATGTTAAGTATGCTCCAAATTCCGTATGATAACGACCTTAAAAAATCGGCTGTGGTTCCAAGTTACGACGCCCGCCGTCAATAGCCCTCTTTTAGATCTAGTGCGACGGTAATTCAACCTAACTTGGACGCGAATTAAATCAAATAGAACTGCTAATTTTGTGCAAGGGTAAGTTGAGGTGCGAATTAAGAGGAGAGTGACGCATTGCGGGTTAGTTAAGAGGGACTGTCAGTCACAACTTCCGTAGAAGTATTGCTTTGCCATGTTAGCCTTTTTTTCCACATGTATGGGAATCAACATAACATAGAAATGAAACAAATTTGAAACTGGAATGTTATCTAGTTATTTAATTATATATTTTTGAAGTTTTAAAATGCCAAAAATGTACAGCAGATGGCGTCACTGTTTTAAAACTTAATCAATTAATAATTAAATAACCGAATATTATTTTCTTTTCAATTTTGTTTTAAATTGATGTTATGATGATTCTCCTACCTGGGAAGGGGGGGTGAATATGGGATAACATGGCAAATCAATTCTTTTGCAAAATTTGTGATTTCAAAACTAATGCATTAGCTCTATGGGACTGACAGTCCCTCTTAAAGCGCAAATTAATGGCTAGTTTAGGGACGAATTTAACTGCGCATTATGAGTTTTTTTCAACATAAGTTAGAATCTTGTGTGCTTATTAAAGACTTATTTTAGTGAGTACAGGATCAGGTGCGCACTAGGTTTATATTTACGAGCATACAAAATAATTGTTTTAGTGCGTATCGGACGCCAATTCAGGTGAATATCAGTGGCTGATTAAAGTACAAGTGTTAAATGTAAGTGCGCAATATGATTTTGTTTAAAAATCATATTGTTTTGGTGCTCATTCATAAAACTGTTAATCAAACATTTTAATGCCCATGTGGAAGTTTATAAATCTAGTGTGTAAATTCTAGTATTTTAATTGCAGGATGCGGCAACCAGTCTATTACGGCTCACAGTATTCATTGGTAAGTAAAATTTTTCATTAACGTTTCTAATATTGTTCTATAAAATATTAGAAACAAATGTATTGTTCAGAATACCAGTGAACCAAATACATAATGATCTTTGATCTATAGAGGTTTAAGGTTAAAACATAGATATCATAGTTAAAGTATTAGATTGGCAGATCACGTGATCTACAATGCTAACGACGGGACGCACGTGGAGGCCAAATAAGAGGGCAAAATGGCCAGTGTTGCTGCCACTTTAAGAAGAAAATACTACGAAAATATACCATTTAATTCTAAAATTACAAAAAAAAAATATCGTACAAATATTAGCTGCATTTGGGAATCTTTTTAGTGACTTAAAATCCTTTTCTGGTATTTTTTTGTTGTAATTTTAGAATTAAATGGTATTTTTTCGTAGTATTTTTCTCCTTAAAGTGGCAGCAACACTGGCCATTATGCCCTCTTATTTGGCCTCCATGCGTGTCCCGTCGTTAGCATGGGAGGTCACGTGATCCGCAAATCTAATTCTTTAACTATGATATCTATGGGTTACAACGTTTTGTTATAAAACTTTAATTTTGTTTTTAATTTAGCTGCATATCGAATATTATCTGAACTTGCACTTTTTCATTATTGCACTGAAATTCTACAAGCTTAGTGCATGCAATGGCGCTGCCAACTCAAAAATAATAAACGTGGTCTTGGTTCACTTGTATACTGTACCCTCCAAATGGTAAATGCGCATAGGTTTAGATAGTGCTGATAGAAAATGGGTGCAGATATTAGTGGTTTTTTTATAGAGCGAACTGTTATTTTTTTAAGCTTATTAAAACGGCCTATGAACAAATACAAGTCCGATTCATTGGATGATTATAGCACGTACTAAAACTTGTTACGTGTTTTATAAGCTTTTCAGCTGCTAATGAAGGACTAGTGTATATGAGACGGGATTAAAAGTTGAGGAGCTAATACTGGGCTACTAGCTAAGCAATCAATTGAAGACTAGTTGGGAGGGATTAAGAGGTAATAGTGGTTTATGGGTTTTTAACGGAGAATCTAGGATTAGTGTAGATGAGAACTAATGCAAGAGGTTTGAAAATGAGGTGCAAATCATGGGCTAGCTGAGAAATTTATTGAAGACTAGTTGGAGGAGGGGGGGGGGATTAGGGATTAATCGTGGATTTATGGTTTTTTTGTATGAGTATTCAGGATTAGTGTAGATGAGAAGTAAGGTAACGGGTTAGTAGTTGAGGTGCAAATCATAGGCTAGCTGGGAAATTTATTGAAGACTATTTGGAGAGAAGATTGAGGGACAATTGTGATTCATGGTTTTTAGCTGATAATCCAGGACTAGTGTCGAGAAGTGAGTCAAGGGGTTTGAAGTTGAGTTGCAAATCGTGGGCTACCTGAGAAAATTATTTAAACTAGTTGGGAGGGATTAAGGGGTTATAGTGATTTATGGGTTTTTAGCAGACAATCAAGGACTAGTGTAGATGAGAAGTAAGGTAAGAGGTTATTAGTTGAGGGGCAAATTATGGGCTGGCTGAGAAATTCCTTAAAGACTAGTTGGGGGGGGGGGGAGTAATTTAGGAGTGATCGTGATTTATGGGATTTTTTTTATTTAAGAATCCAGGGCTAGTGTAGTTGAGAAGTAAGGTAATTGCTTTGAAATTGAGGTGTTAATGCTGGGCTAGCTAAGAAATTTTTTGAAACTAGTTAGGAGGGATTAAGGGTTAATTGTGAATTATGGGTTTTTAGAAGAGAATCCAGGACTAGTGTATATGAGAAGTAAAGAAAAGGGCTTGAAGTTGAGGTGCAAATCATGGGCTATCTGAGAAATTTATTGAAGACAAGTTGGGGAGGTGATTAAGGGGTATTTGTGATTGATGGTTTTTTGGTAGTTGGGGGACTTTATTGAAAACTATTTGGGGAGGTGATGAAGCGGTAATTATGATCAATGGTTATTTTTAAGCTGAAAATCCTGAAATAATAGAAATTTATTGAAGGCTAGTTGGGGGGGGATTAATGGGTAATAGGGATCCATGACTAGTGTAGATGAGTAGTAAGATAAGGGGTTTGAGGTGCTAATCATGGGCTATCTGAGAATTATATAAAAGACTAGTTGGGGAGGTGAATAAGGGGTAATGGTGATTTATGGGTTTTTATCAGATATTCCAGGACTAGTGAAGATGAGAAGTAAGGAAAGGGGTTTGAAGTTGTGGTGGAAATCATGGGGCAGTTGGGAAATTTATTGAAGACTATTTGGGGAGGTGATTAAGGGGTAATTGTGATTTATGGGTTTTTATCAGATATTCCAGGACTAGTGAAGATGAGAAGTAAGGAAAGGGGTTTGAAGTTGTGGTGGAAATCATGGGGCAGTTGGGAAATTTATTGAAGACTAGTTGGGGAGGTGAATAAGGGGTAATTGTGATTTATGGGTTTTTATCAGATATTCCAGGACTAGTGAAGATGAGAAGTAAGGAAAGGGGTTTGAAGTTGTGGTGGAAATCATGGGGCAGTTGGGAAATTTATTGAAGACTATTTGGGGAGGTGATTAAGGGGTAATTGTGATTTATGGGTTTTTATCAGATATTCCAGGACTAGTGAAGATGAGAAGTAAGGAAAGGGGTTTGAAGTTGTGGTGGAAATCATGGGGCAGTTGGGAAATTTATTGAAGACTATTTGGGAGGTGATTAAGGGGTAATTGTGATTTATGGGTTTTTATCAGATATTCCAGGACTAGTGAAGATGAGAAGTAAGGAAAGGGGTTTGAAGTTGTGGTGGAAATCATGGGGCAGTTGGGAAATTTATTGAAGACTATTTGGGGAGGTGATTAAGGGTAATTGTGATTTATGGGTTTTTATCAGATATTCCAGGACTAGTGAAGATGAGAAGTAAGGAAAGGGGTTTGAAGTTGTGGTGGAAATCATGGGGCAGTTGGGAAATTTATTGAAGACTAGTTGGGGAGGTGAATAAGGGTAATGGTGATTTATGGGTTTTTATCAGATATTCCAGGACTAGTGAAGATGAGAAGTAAGGAAAGGGGTTTGAAGTTGTGGTGGAAATCATGGGGCAGTTGGGAAATTTATTGAAGACTATTTGGGGAGGTGATTAAGGGGTAATTGTGATTTATGGGTTTTTATCAGATATTCCAGGACTAGTGAAGATGAGAAGTAAGGAAAGGGGTTTGAAGTTGTGGTGGAAATCATGGGGCAGTTGGGAAATTTATTGAAGACTAGTTGGGGAGGTGATTAAGGGGTAATTGTGATTTATGGGTTTTTATCAGATATTCCAGGACTAGTGAAGATGAGAAGTAAGGAAAGGGGTTTGAAGTTGTGGTGGAAATCATGGGGCAGTTGGGAAATTTATTGAAGACTAGTTGGGGAGGTGATTAAGGGGTAATTGTGATTTATGGGTTTTTATCAGATATTCCAGGACTAGTGAAGATGAGAAGTAAGGAAAGGGGTTTGAAGTTGTGGTGGAAATCATGGGGCAGTTGGGAAATTTATTGAAGACTAGTTGGGGAGGTGAATAAGGGGTAATGGTGATTTATGGTTTTTATCAGATATTCCAGGACTAGTGAAGATGAGAAGTAAGGAAAGGGGTTTGAAGTTGTGGTGGAAATCATGGGGCAGTTGGGAAATTTATTGAAGACTAGTTTGGGGAGGTGATTAAGGGGTAATTGTGATTTATGGGTTTTTATCAGATATTCCAGGACTAGTGAAGATGAGAAGTAAGGAAGGGGTTTGAAGTTGTGGTGGAAATCATGGGGCAGTTGGAAATTTATTGAAGACTATTTGGGGAGGTGATTAAGGGGTAATTGTGATTTATGGTTTTTATCAGATATTCCAGGACTAGTGATAGATGAGAAGTAAGGAAAGGGGTTGAAGTTGGTGAAATCATGGGCAGTTGGAAAATTTATTGAAGACTATTTGGGGAGGGGATTAAGGGGTAATTGTGATTTATGGGTTTTTAGTCGATAATTCCAGGATAGTGAGATGAGAAGTAAGGTAAGGGGTTTAAGTTGGGTGGAATCATGGCAGTTGGGAAATTTATTGAAGACTAGTTGGGGAGGGATAGGGTAATGGTGATTTATGGTTTTTTATCAGATATTCCAGGACTAGTGAGATGAGAAGTAAGGAAAGGGGTTTGAAGTTGTGGTGGAAATCATGGGGCAGTTGGAAATTTATTGAAGACTAGTTGGGGGAGGTGAATAAGGGTAATGGTGATTTATGGGTTTTTATCAGATATTCCAGGACTAGTTTAAGATGAGAAGTAAGGAAAGGGGTTTGAAGTTGTGGTGGAAATCATGGGGCAGTTGGGAAATTTATTGAAGACTAGTTTGGGGAGGTGAATAAGGGGTAATGGTGATTTATGGGTTTTTATCAGATATTCCAGGACTAGTGAAGATGAGAAGTAAGGAAAGGGTTTGAAATTGTGGTGGAAATCATGGGGGAGTTTGGGAACATTTATTGAAGAATAGTTGGGGGGGGTTAGGGAATAATCGTGATTTATGAGTATATGATAATTCAGGACTAGTGTAGAAGAGAAGTAGGGGAAGGGGTTAGTAGTTGAGGTGCAAGTATTGGGCTATCTGAAAAATTTATTGAAGACTATTTGGGGAGGTGATTAAGGGGTAATTGTGATTTATGGGTTTTAAGCGGAGAATCCAGGGCCAGTGTAGATGACAAGTAAGGTAAGGGATTACTAGTTGAGGTGGAAATCATGGGATAATTAGAAATTTATTGAAGACTAGTTGGGGAGGGGATTGAGGGGCAATTGTGATTGATGGTTTTTTAAGCTGATAATTCAGGACTAAAGTAGATGAAAGTAAGGTAAAGGGTAAGAAGTTGAGGTGCGAATCATATGCTAGCTAAGAAATTTATTGAAGACTAGTTGGGGTGGGGGATTAGGAAGTAATCGTGATTTATGGGTTTTTTTTATGAGAATCCATGGCTAGTTAGTTGAGAATAAGAAAAGGGTTTTAAGTTGAGGTGTGAATCATCTGCTAGCTAAGAATTTTATTAAAGAAGGGGGGATTTAAAAGTGATCGTGATTTATGGGATTTTTTTATTTAAGAATCCAGGGCTAATTGTAGTGTGAAGTAGGGTAAGGTGTTTTGAAGTTGAGGTGCAAATAATGGGATATCTGAGAAATTTATTGAAGACTAGTTGGGAGGTGATTAAGGGGTATTTGTGATTGATGGTTTTTTTTAGTTGAGGTGCGAATGCTGGGCTAGCTAAGAAATAGATTGAAGGGCAGTTGGGGAAATTAAGGGTAAAAATGATTTATGGGTTTCTAGCAGAGAATCCAGGTATTAGTGTAGATGAAAAGTAAGGTAATTGTTTTGAAATTGAGGTGGCGAAGCATGGGCTAGCTAAGAAATTTATTGAAGACTAGTTGGGAGGAGGGATTAAGGTGTGAATTTTGATTGATGGGTTTTTTTTACATCAGAATCCAGGCTAGTGTAGAAGAGAAGCAAGATAATGGGTTAGTAGTTGAGGTGCAAACCATGGGCAAGCTGGGAAATTTATTGAAACTAGTTGGGAGGGATTAAGGGGTAATAGTGATTTATGGGTTTTTAGCAGGTAATCAAGAACTAGTGTAGATGAAAAGTAAGGTAAGGGGTTAGAAGTTAAGGTCCGAGTTATGGGCTAGCTAAGAAATTTATTGAAGGTTAGTTGGGGAGGAGATTGAAGGGCAATTGTGATTGATGGTTTTTTTAAGCTGTAAATTCAGGACTAGTGTAGAGAAGAAGTAAGGAAAATGGATTGAAGGTTAAGGTGCGAATTATGGGCTAGCTAAAAAAAATTATTAAGACTAGTTGGGGTGGGTTAAAGGGGTAATAGTGATTTGTGGGTTTTTATATGGGAATCCAGGGCTAGTGTAGTTGAGTAAGTAAGGTAATTGGTTTGAAATTGAGGTGTGAATGCTGGGCTAGCTCAGAAATTTTTTGAAACTAGTTGGGAGTGATTAAGGGTTAATTGTGAATTATGGGTTTTTAGAAGAGAATCCAGGACTAGTGTAGATGAAGAATAAGGTAAAGGGCTAGAAGTTGAGGTGATAACCATGGGCTAGCTGAGAAATTTATTGAAGACTAGTTGGGAGGGGGGGGGGATTAGGGAGTAATCGTGATTTATGGGCGTTTAGCAGATAATCAAGGATGAGAAGTATAGAAAAGGTATTGAAGTTAAGGTGCGAATTATGGGCTCTCTGAGGAATTTATTGAAGACTAGTTAGAGAGGTGATTGTGATTGTTGGGGTTTTTAAGCAGATAATCCAGTACTAGTGTAGATAAAAAGTAAGTCAAAGTCAAATTGAAGTATATTTAAGTACCAATGTTGAGACAAAAGTTGATGTGCTAGGTAATTGATGCTGTTTGACCTTTGAATTCATGAGCAAAGTAAAGGATAGCTATCTTTACGCATTATTATTGCCTTCACTTTATATATTAAGTGCTAGTTGCGGGTTCGAAATAAAGACTAATTTAGATGTTTGTCGAGGTGCGGGTCGAGGTCTAATTTAGTTGCTAATTGTGGATTTCCTGACATTCTAATTTAGGTGCAAATTAAGTTCTAGTTTAGGTGCAAAAGAAGGGATCATATAGAGGAAAATTTAGGGCTAATTTAGGTTCATATTGATGCCTAGCTAAGGTGTCGATTGGTGGATGTCGAGATGCGAATTAAAGGCTGGGGGGGTTGAGCTGCAAAATTAAAACTTGTTTGGTTGCGAATGGTCGGCTTTTATAGTTAAGGTATAATGACGTGCTAAATATTTTCCAATTGATATGCCAATTAAAATCTTATTTTAAGTCTCAATGAGGTCTGAATCAACGGCTTAGGGCCTAGTTTAGGTGCATATTAAGGGCTACAATAAGTGCAAGTTATAATTTTGTTTAAGTGCGTAATGAGGGTTTGTTTTGGAGAGTATTCAAGGCTCATAAAACTACCAATTAAGCATTTTAATAACCCATATGAAAAGTTTAATGTAAATTCTAATATTTCTATTTCAGGTGTCTTGTATAAACCATATCTACAATGACTTAGAGTATCCAATTGTAAGTAAAACACTTTCTTCATGTTTCTAATATTATTCTATAAAATATTCGAAACGATAAATGAGGGTTTGAAAGCGCGCAGCTTCAAAATAGATGCTACCAATTTTTGGTGGATTTTAAGTTTATTTAGGACTAAATGTGGGTGCGAATTTATGGCTTCTTTAGGTGCGAAACAAGTGCCAATTGAGGCACAAATTAAATGAAAATTGATGTTTTAATTAAGGTTTTATTGGCGTGCTAATTTAAAGGCTCAATGAGGTTCCAATTGGAGAGTGATTGATGTACGAATGAAGGGCTTATTGAGACACGAATCAAACTCCAGTAAAGCTGCGGGAGCCCTGTCGGTTTAGCCTCTGGTTATGTCCTCAATATCCTCCAAAGGCTCTACGCGCACCGCGTTTGATGTTGCGTTGCGTTGGGTGCCTACTCAAGTTTCAGCTCGTTATTTTGATGTGATTTGAGATTTTGGTGAACGTCGCCAATAGGCCTCGTGTAGCTCTAGTGCGACGAGAGTGCACTCAACCCAGCCCTAAACTTCCTGTAAAAAAAATCCTTAGCATGATATTAGTTCTTTTAAGTTTTAGAAAGTATTTTAATTATTAAAGAGTAGTAAACCTAATTTATGTAATTTTAATCGCATAAACCTTTTTTTAAACTATGCACCTATAAATGGGAACGCTGCATGTTAAAGTTATCAAGGAATATATTTTGAAAAATATATAGTAGTTTAATTTTAACATAAGACTAACATATTTATCCAGTAAAACATCAAATCGACGGCATAGCTTTGACCTTAAAAACATCGGGTAATGCCGTGTCGATTCTAAGTCGTACAAGTGTCGACTTGTTAACCATTTAATGAATATTCACCGATATGCTGGAGCCGTATATATCACGTATCCGCAATATATCATGTTTAATGATTTTCGTCCGTCGTCGATGATCCGTTTTTGCATGACCTTTTTTAGGCCGCAGCTGTGTCGTAGTTTTAATGTATTACTGGATTATCGATATTCATGGTACACTCGTGAAATTGTCGTAAGTGAAAATCCAAAATTCATCTCCAACTCGGAGATGCATGGATATGGAATTCCATTTCTCCACCCCCGTCAAAGGCCCTTCAATTTTCATAACATGTCGTGATAGCAGCACATAGAAGCTGCTGAACATAGCGACGAACTTCGATTGGTTTTATACACCTTTATTCGCAGATGTATGCCTATACCAGTTATTTTGGTTCTTCAGTGTAATATCTCTATGGTTTGGCTGCGTACGAAGTGCAATAAATAGGTGAATGTAGAAAACCCAACTGCAACGTTCTTGGGTTGTTCCGTACTATAAAGAGATGTTTGTTACAGGTTCAATTTCAAAATAACAGGTTCTAGGCGGAGTATGGTTCGCTATTTCTACTGCCTTTACGCAGCATTCCAATTGCTTAAAATATGAAATATAAGGTAATATGAGAGGTAAAGCAATTTAGATTTTGTGATTTTCTCACGTTTTTTGGAGGGTGCTGATTCCGAAAAGTGGTGTTTGAACAGTCTGTCTGAAACACTCTACTATTCGAACTAAAAGTTCTTCGGACTTCAAATTTAGTTCACTAGTTCCCATAGTAACTGCCACAGAACTTTTTAAGTATTAAATTTTTTGCAATTCCTTTATAGGGTATATGATTTCCTTTAAATGTATTGATTTCTAATTGAAAGTCGTGTGGTGTTACACACCCCTACTTTGGATTGGTTTACTTGGATTAAATTCGCACTAATTACTAGAGCTTATGTTTAAGAACTACATAACTTTGAAGCGCGGTCAAGTACCGAGGCTAACACCTGATCGAGCAATCAATGACGTTTTACTACGATTTATTTAACATTCACCAGCCCTTTTAACACGGAGTATTTTGCGTTGAAAATTTTATATTATTTCTTCCTTTGCTTATTTTAAAATTTGATTATATATTTGGCTAAATACTTATGTGACTGGCTCAGAAACTTATTAGTCTCTTTAAAAATAATAAAAAACTGAAAATTACGTAGTCCTTGAATGCTTTTGAAATTTAAAACATAAGAAAACGAATTTTTAATCATCTGTAGGATTTTAAATTGTACTTGTATTAAATGTCCCTGGTTTACTGAGTCACTTCTTATCACAAATGATTTTAAAATTCATTTAAAACTCACTAGATGGCGGAGCAGTCGAACGTTAGCTATTATGAAATTCTAAAAGAAATGATGCTTCTCTTCAAGTCTGTGTTTTTGGTAGACAATTTTTTAATAAATTGTTTTATAGTAATAATTTCATTATTTTTAAACTACAACTAATAACACTGTATAAATTACAAACTATAGAGCAGATAATTAAATTTTACGAGTCCTGCATTGTTATCATTTATGCCTAAATTTACACAAATCGGTTAATGATTAATTTAGAAAATATTAGTAGACAATTTAAAAAAATTATCATATCCTTATTTCCTCCTTATTCTCAGCCTTGGAAAAACTTGTTATAATTTCATTTACTAGGGGTGTGTAACACTACAAGACTTTATACAACAACAACACTACAAGAAACACACATGAACTTATGTGTCATATTAGGTAATTGAAAGTAGCAGTCGAATGTGAATCTCAACTACTATTTTTTTGTGAATCTCTACTACAGTTTTGAACTTTGGCTTCATTTTGCAAATTACCTAATTACACTATTTTTGCGCAAAAATGTGTGCATTAACACGTGTTATAAATCATCACAAACATCATAAATATATCTTAGTAAGTTTTAGCAAATATAAAAAATTTAGAAATTGGCAGTGTGGTATTTTTTTTTTGTCAAACCTCTATTAATAAGATTTATGTTCAAATACTTATAAACTTGTCATTATCGAACTTGTGTCTTAAGAGGTTATTTCCCCAAATAATATGAATTTTTATTATCCTATTAATAACACTTGTGAAATACCATCGACACATTAAAAACCTATGTTTATTTAGTTTAACATAAGCAGAAATTTTATTTTCATACGGCAAATTTTCTTGCCAATCGTTGTTAGGCTACGTCCTCCTACGACCTCAAATGCCACAAAGGCAACAAAACTTGGCGACCGCTAAGCGATGCAATAGCATGTGGCTGACTCTGCCAAGTCGCCAAGTTTTGTTGCATTTGTTACCTTTGTGGCGTATTCAGGACACAGCCTTAATGAACTAAAGTTTCATAAAAGTACAGAAAAAATGGATTTAAAATAAAAGCAAAACATATTGTTTTAGTAGGTTTATATAAAATTCATTATGTGTCTCATTAGCATCGTTTAAATAAATTTGCATAGAGTATTAGGATAAATTCTAGTGAGCATTGTTTTTAGGTTAAATTTTTAATTTTCCAGAATTGCTTTGTATACAGGGCTCGTCTAAAACACTGACTTTTATGATAGCTTGTAAGTTGCAAATCGTAAATGTTTAGAAATTTCTCCACTGAAATAGTAAATCGTAAATTTCTGCTAGTGCACTAGAACTCAAACTTTAAAAAAAAATTGCATTTATCATCTTAATAATCTTCATTTTATTTATTTAAATTATTTTTTATGCTTGTAGAATATTTTCATAAATCAGCAAACGATAAAATCTAAAATGCCGATGTAGTTCTATTACACAGTTACAAATCAGAAATATGTAGAAATTTATCAACTGAAATCTTAAAAACGTACAAAATATTTACAAGTGCAATAGAGTGCCAAAAAAATAACGTTTACTATCTTGTTTATGATATTTTATTAAAATTTTTCTAAATATTTACATTATTTTTTTTTAATCAGAAGACGATAAGGTCAAAAATTTTCGATTATACAATTCTTATCGAAAGAAACTAACTTTTTTATTTAAACGACAGAAAAGGTCAGTTTATTTTCTGTATTCTAAATCGTCATCCGGTGACCACTTATTCCAAAACGCGCATCCAATTGTTCGTATTGAATAAAAGACCTCCTACGTCACACATTTAATGAAAGGATTTACGTTCTGTCACGACTGGCTTGGCGCGATCGTTCGCTATTCTATTTTCGAATTTCATTGATGGTAGATTTGTGTGTTTACGTTCCAGTTGTATATATTTGCGGCAAGTTTACGTAAACCAAGGTAAGTGAAAATATTATGTTCAGGTTGTGTAAAGCGATATTAAATAATTTTTGTCTAAAAATATGAGATTGGTTTATAAGTTTTGGAAAAAAAAATTATGTTTATGTCAATTTATGAGCTAAGTAAAACCGAAGAAAAGTAAAGTTCTAATACTTCGAAAATATACTCAAAATTTTTTCGTGTGGCCCGGGCTATAACTAGCCTCCGATTTTCGCATGCATATTTACATGTACGTAAAAAAAAATTCGCCATCACATTTTTTTTAAAGATTATTATAAAAATTGAGATTGCAAAGTAATCGCTTTTCTATATTTTTTACACGATGTGATTGAGATTTTTACACAATCAATACTTGTGTTCAAATTGTGCTGTTTTAACACTTTTTAAAGTTTTTTTTTTCTAAGTTTATATGTTCTTTTTATATGGTTAAACAATCAACAATGTTTTTGATGTGGATGTTGCCATTAAAACCCGAAATCAGCTAGAACTAGAATTAACTAGTGGAAACTAGTTTTATCTGAGACCATTAGTTAAAACTAGTTTCCACTAGCTAAAATCAGTCATCCCCAGCTAATACTGGTTTTAGCAAAATAGATTGGTTCAAACTAGATTTAACTATAAAAAAAACTTATTACTCTATTAGATAAAACTGAATTAACTGAAAATAACGCGATTTAGGATAATAGGTTTAGTTATTCGAATTATTGCTGAAATGAAGGCGTTATGGTTATTGGAAGACTCCTTTAATAACGGTACTATGCGGGGTTTTTTTTAAGGACTACATTGTTGTACAATACGTTGTTGTACAATACGATTATAAAATTCCTCTTTTCAAACATTTAACAATGGATTCATGTTTAATTAATGAAGCAAAGTGGAAGATCTTAACTTTTATCTGAAAAATGTCAGATAATTCTAGTTTTTGCTAATTACAACTAGTTTTAACCAATGCAATTGGTCAAAACAAATTTTGGCTAGGGAGGTATAGTTTTAGCTAGTGGAAACTAGTTTTAACTAATGGCCTCAGTTAAAACTAGTTCTCACTAGTTAATTCTAGTTTTAGCTGATTTCGGGTTTTAACGGTAACATGGACATCAAAGTTGACACTTGTTGTTTGAAAAAAATTCTACATTTTAAAAAAAACTTAATTTTAAATCAACGAAAGGCTGTCTTTAAAGTGCGAGGCCGTGTGCCCTTTGACACACCCGTGAGAGCGGTCTTTCCTTAGCGGTATCTTACACAAAAACATATTACATTTTATCCCTCCTAATTAGATTGATAAACCTTTTTTCTACTCTTATATTTTGGCTACTTGAATTTGGTCACTTGATTTTCAAGTAAATTACCTAATAACCCCAATTACTCGAAGCGATTGGGACCTAACCACATTTGTATAGTTGGAAATTCAAATAGGGTATTTGATTAAAAAAAATTATTGGCTTAAAATATTCTTATGGCAAAAATATTATTACTGATATTTTCTTTTTTTCAAATACCCCATAAAAGGGGAGAAAATGAATTTTAAAATTAGGACAAAAAATTACGCCCGAAAACGCTTTGTGGCTGTCACGTGGTATCTATGACGTCACTAGTAACTACAAGCAAACTTTGAAACACCATTTTGGAATCTACTTTAAGCAAATTTGAACTATTCGATTCTGTAAAACCTCCTTCCGTTATCTACATAATTCTTATTTTAATAGTAAATTAGATTAAATCCAATTTAATTGCAAGCAAAAAAAAAAAAACATCACACCGGTTTGTTTATATATACTAGTGACGTCAGCCAAATCGACGTGTTTGTGATCACGTGACGTACCGATGAAAAATAAGCCATTTTAAAATGATTTTTTATGAATTATGTAAAGATTTATTTTGCCAAAAAATATATACGTTTGATATTTTTGGGTTCAAACTATAATTTAATATTGGAAGGTATTTTAGCGATACAGTCAAGTACCCTATTATAGTTAATCAGAGAAAAGGTATATTTTTTTATCAATAACTCAATGTATTGTTGGGTAGTGAGATAATGTAGATTTAGTTTCGGTAGTATTTCAACCCAACTGAATCCAAATTGTAAGATATCGTTTGTCAGTTTGAGTTATTGCTTTTTGTAATACAGGGTTCATACACCTCCTGAAAAACTCCTGAATTTCAGTTTTTTCTTCTAAGGGCCCTTATAACTCCTGAAATTTGGGTCTTATCTCCTGATATTTTTTCCCCTCTCATGAAAAAATTTATATCACAAATAGATTTTCTCTTTTTTTTTCTGATGTTTTTTTCCGTACTTTATTCGGAATAAGTCTACTGCGCATGCACAGTAGAAGAATTCAGTTCAGACATCGTGATAATAGTTATTGTCCCATAATGCACCGCAAAACTCTTTAGAAGATTTTTTTCCTTCTGTTTCTTCATTTGATGTGCTGTGAAGTCACTAGAGTAATACGGTAATAAACATATTCAATTTTATTCCTCGTTACTTCCTGAATTTCCATTGCTGCACTCCTGAAAAACTCCTTAGAAACTCCTGAATTTCACTATCATAGATAGAGTATGAACCCTGGTAATAGTTTTTTTATTTAACTTATGTTAGAGTGTTGGTTTCTCAAAAGTTCATATGCAGCATGTAAACTTTTATACTCGGCCTATTTGTTACCGTTCGTATCTGTTTGATGACATGCATCGTATTTTGTTTAGTCGGTACAAAAAAAAATTACTAGGCATGACATCCAATAAGGAAGACGAACAGTAACAGGTAGGCTGGGTAGAATTTTTCTGACATTCGGATAATCAGCGCCGCTTCGGATAATCGGATTTCTACCGTAATTTCGTTCGAATTTACCCTTTTTAAATTTCCCATTCAATAAAAACAAGTAGGTTTGTAACAGAATCTGTCACTTAACCCGCTTCCACACAACAGTTGTGTTAAACAGGTGAAAAGGCGCCACACACATCAATAATTCTATATTAAACATTTACATGCTAAATTTGGCTAGTTTCATTTAAATTTTATTTCGAAAATTCAATAATTATTACTTATCGTTCGCAAAAATTAAATTTCAAAGAATAAATATGCAATATTCCTAGCTTTTAAATGGAATGAAAATATTTCATGTTAACATGCAAAGAAACTCGTAGTGAAATATATTTGACGTCATTTCAAACGGATCGATGTCGCAAAAATAAATTTATTTTAATATATTGTCTAAAAGAATTAGTTTCTCGAGCGATTGTTGCGAATGACAATGGTGATTAAATTCTAATAAAAATGGCTTCCTATGCTTTTTAAATGAGCATTCAATTTTGCAGTTTTTTAAATAATTGAAGTACTTCGAATTCGAATTCTTTTCCGAAATTTTCGATGCATATTCTAATTTCGATGCGCTGAATTTTTTGACGTATCACACTTGTCCGTAGCATTTGTAGTTTGGTCTATATGAAAATGGGTGACGGACAGACAGACGGACTGAACGATTATAATACCTTCCACTTTTTACGTTATAAACGTGGAAGCTAAAAATGTGTTGCGACACTTTGCCTACTCCACCTTTTGTCCGGTTTCACGTTTTGGCCCCTTTGTTATTGTCACAATCCCGTAAATCGAACCAACCATTCAACTATAGGTATTCGCGAATAATAATGTGTATTGTCCTTTGAATGCAAACTATTGCGTTACTGAAAGCCGAGAGAGCCCGGCTGACCGCGGGTCTCCAAACCCAAAGTACCTCTGCGTTAATCCAATTGAAAAAATATTTTTTTTAAGCCACATTTCTCCGGCTGTATTGAATATCTTTACAAACGGGTTTTTTTAGCCTACTTTTCTTTTTTTAATTTGAAAGAATTAAAAAAATGAAAAAGTAGGTATTGACATGCGGTCGATCTCCGTCTGTATGTGTCTCTCCGTACCCCCTTACAAAATCGGTTCTATCGATCGTATCTTAAAAATTCTTTTTTTGTTAGAAAGCTATGACCTCAGAGACCCAACTTTCTTACTTTTTGCCCTCCTGTCTGTACGTCCGGGCGGACAAAAAATTACTATCTGTCGGCCGATTTCCCATTGAAATTCAATTTTGAGTCATTTAAATCACTGCTGCCAAATCAACAATAACATGAGGAAACTTTATTTAAAATTAGTTGAAGCAAAATATTTTTTTCATGAATCAGTTTGAAATGACGTCATAAAATGTAGCACAATGTGATTCTTTGATTGTTCATTAATTGTTTACCAAGAAAGCGGCCAGGCATATTTTTTGCATACAATTATGCTTAGTTTTAATTTACATTTCTTATTTTTTAATGCAGTTTGGAGTAGTTTCATTACTTTTGTTATTATTAAATATTTAATTATTCTTCGTACTACAAATAAATCATACAGACGATTAATAATATTAAGTTAATTTGCGAAAGAATATTAAGAAAAATAGTTGATTTTGGCTCTTAGAAGTTGAAATTATAGCTGAATGCTGTCTTTGGCGATTTTTATTTTTCGAATGTGTATAAATCTAGTGAAGAAACGATTGTTAATGGTATTACTGTTAGGAACCTAGTTGTTTTCCTATTAGAATTTCAGTAAGAAATTAAGTAACGGGAAAGTAGGCTATTTTAGTTCTTTAAGAACGTCTTGTTTATATGATAAATGTTGCTGACTTACAGGTCCCGACAATCCCACTTTTCGAAATGGGTTCGAATATTTTTTTTTAATTTTCAATAAATAATTGTACACAAAATATTCGAACCAATTTCAAAAAGTGGGATAAAAGATACTTGTACACTGTTAAAAATGTTGTGCTTGGTTTCACCATGATATTGGTTCCTTTCACCATGATATTGGTTCCTAGTAGCTGCAACGGCTGTGTGGTGAAATGTTTCACCTTTTTTCGGTGTTTGGTTGAACCATTTTTCTGGATTTGGAAACAAAAACCTGAGAAATGATTCAACCGAATACCAAAAATATGGTTTAACATTTCACCACACAGCCGTTGCTGCTACTAGGAACCATATTTTTGGTGAAACAAAGTTCCTAATTTTTAACAGTGTAAGTCAGCTACATTTATCATATGAAAAATCCGTAAGTAAAAATATGCAATACAGCCGGAGAAATGCGGCTTGGAAAATTATTTTTTGCTATTGGATTAACGCGGAGGTATTTTGGTTTGGTGACCCGCGGTCGATATCGGACTCATTCGCCCGTAAGACCAAAATATAATTTTTGGGGGGAATTCTGGTTCTGGCTCGGGCATTGCCAAATAACTGCCGACTTATAAACGGTCTGTGCAGCCAAAAGGTCCGATAACGGTTGTGTTGGGTGCCTACTCAGGTGTCGGCTCGTCACTTGACTGTGGTTCTAAAATACGACGCCCGTCGCCAATAGCCCTCGTGTAGCTCTAGTGCGACGATAATTCAAACTAAACTAAACCAAAAGGTCCGACGAATCCCCGTGTAGAGATATTGCGCGTTAAATATGCTTCAATAAAATCCCGACGTCCTTTACGATGTCGCCTTTAAAAGTTGCGTTGGGTGCTTACTCAGATGTCGGCTCGTCACTTGACTGTGTTTCTAAATGACGACGTCCATCGCCAATAGCCCTCGAGTAGCTGTAGTGCAACGGTAATTGAACATAACTTGACGTTGATTGATTGGTTGGTTGGTAGACATATACTTTCAGGCTTATGTGCTTGGTCACAAAGACCCTCTTATAAACCATCATCAAGAAGGACGGACACGACACACACACACATATAAGACAGATGCTGCCATCTATCGCCACCTCCACAATTTAGACATGTCCCTGATGGAAATTTGACGTTATTCTAACTAAACGAAAAAAGATGGTTTGTTGCAACTTTAGGTTCAACGTTTCCGGCTGTCTATTTCTAACCTCCCCAAACAGCTTTAACACAGCCAATTTTGACTTGTAATTGGCTTGTTTCAGGTGACGTATCTCCTTTCAGCTTTCATTACTTTTTCTTCCTTTAATCAGTGCTCCGATTGGTGCTCTGTTCCCACGTGACACATAGATTTACCAATCACAGCTCGAGAAAGAATTTATTTTCATTCAGCATTTCAGTTGCCAAAACCTGACACGTGCCCATTTTGTAACCCGAACAACTTACAATACCAAAGCAGTGTTTATCAAAATAGAAACAAAACTTGAACCTTTGGCAGGGATTATACTTTGATTGTCAGGAAACGAAGTCCAAGGAAATGCAATATAACAGGCTTCTAGTTGCTGCGTTAATCCCATTATTAAAAAAAGATTTAGCTTTCTTGATGAGTTTTTCCTTTTTTAACAGTTTCTACCTCAAATCTTTCTTCCTGTTTGTACCTCAAATAGATATTTTCCATGCAACGATGGTTTTGTTCGCCAAACCGATTATTTTTTTTTTGTATTTATAATTGCCTAATGTGAAAAATAAGGTTGGTTGGTTGGTTGGTTGGTAGACATATATATTCAGGTTTGTGTGCTTGGTCACGACCCGCTTATAAACCTTCGTCAAGTAAGACAGACACAACAGACAACACACACACACACATAAGTGGATCCATCTAATTTTAAGAGAGACAGAGGCCAACTAGAGGATCCCCAGAATTGGCTTGTCACCCCCAGAGGTATTAATTTGGTATGGGAACTTAGAGGACTTTCGGACCCAACAGATTTAACGAGCACGTACTCCGCATATACTCGGTAGGTCTTCAGTGGTACTGGGACTCGATCGCAGGACCTTCCGATCCCGAGACCGAGACGCTGACCACTAGGCTCACTACGGCCCCGAAATATAAGGTAATGAAAGTATTGCGATGGGGGTCGAAAATCTGAAAAGGTATAAAATTTGCATATTCCATTCGCATTTTGAAATTAAGAAATCAAGTTAAACTGGATGAAAAATCGCTGTATTTCAACTTCAATTAAAGACGAAATCAAATGATTATACAAGATAATGACTTTCCGAGGTTCAGAACCTTCATTTACTGTCTGAGTACAACATAGGTATCATAGTTAAAGTATTAGATTGGCAGATCACGTGGCCTCCAATGCTAACGACGGGACGAGCATGGAGGCATTTTAAGGGAACAAAATGGCCAGTGTGTTGCCACCACTTTAAGGAGAAATTGCTACGGCATCATCGGAAAAATACCATTTAATTCTAAAATTACCAAAAAAAATACTAGAAAGGCATTTCAAGTCACTAAATATATTTCAAAATGCAGCTAGTATTTTTACGATATTTTTTTGTAATTTTAGAATAATTCTAAAATAAATTATAAAATTACAAAAAAATATCGTAAAAATACTAGCTGCATTTTGAAATGCCTTTCTAGTTTTTTTTTTTGGTAATTTTAGAATTAAATGGTATGTTTCCGATAATGCCGTAGCAATTTCTCCTTAAAGTGATGGCAACACACTGGCCATTTTGCCCCCTTTAAATGCCTCCATGCGCGTCCCGTCGTTAGCATTGGAGGTCACGTGATCTGCCAATCTAATACTTTAACTATGATATCTATGGTACAAGCACAACAAATTTGAAACCATAGTTTTGGGGAAAAAATGTGCTTTGCTATCATATAAAAACATACAAATGTTGTTTTGAGATAAATGACAAAATGAATCAAGATGGTAATTTTAAGAAAATAATTACTTGACTTTTAACTACAATTTAACTCTTTTAATTCGTTTATAAACAATACAAATATATTATACGAGACCATGTTTTATTGGTAATTGATATTTTTACATTAAATAATTTTAACTAACACTTGTCAGGTCAATTCCAACTAAAACAGTGATAACTTTTTTTCTACTTACACTAAAAACAAAATTTTTGCTTATTTATGAAGCCAATAAAATGCGCTTTTAATAATTTAAAAAAAGAAATGTGAAATTTGATCAAATTTCGTATTTTTAAAGTAAACGGCTATCTTAAGAGGGATTGTCAATCCCATAGAGCTAATGCATTAGTTTTGGAATCAGAACTTCCGCAGAAGTATTGCTTTGTCATTTTAGCCCTTTTCCCCCAGTTATGGGAATTAACATAACATGGAAATTAAACAAATTTGAAACAAAAATGTTATCTAGTTATTTAATTATATATTTTTGAAGTTTTAAAATGCCAAAAATATACAGCAGATGGCGTCACTGTTTTAAAACTTTATCAATTTATAATTCAATACCCGAGTGTCATTTTCTTTTCAATTTTGTTTTAAATTGATGTTATGATTATTCCCATACCTGGTGAAAATGGGATAACATGGCATATCAATTCTTTTGCAAAAGTTGTGATTTCAAAACTAATACATTAGCTATATGGGACTGACAGTCCCTCTTAAGTGTGTGTATTGATTTATTGATCGGTAATTGAAAGTAGTGTAGTGTTACACATCCCTTGGTTCTTAATCGAGTTTAATGCAATGGACAATTACAGCGTTTTCCACAAACATATTTATTCGATTAAGCATATTAAAAAAATCTCTAAAACTCAAGTATTTCTGGTTTTAAAGATGTATTTGTTTTTAAATTCATTTTTGAAGTTAATGATACGTCACTCCTGTTAAACCTCTCTTAGCATAACAGATGACGTCACGGTTGGCTTTTTTTTTTTTTTTTGTTCTTGGCGTGTTATTTCGTATCACGTTTCGCTGTATCGCTTTTGAAACTGTGAAACGTGCTTTCAACCTTATCAAACTCTTAAAAAAGTTATGCTATTTTACAGAAACATGTCATGTTCATTCCAGTTAATTTCTTCAAACGTTGAACGATTTCACTCGACTATTCCGATCAGATCCAACAGTCAATAGTTCTGCAATAGCTCATACGCGCTCTAGTGTGTGTATTTTAACTAACAACCAAACTTGGAACAAGCTGTTTAACTCCCTTTGATATGAACTGGTTACAAATAATATTGTCTTCTTCTTTTAATGAGGTTTCGCAGAAATTGTAAGGTTACTATTTTATAAAGTGTATTACAGCATAGATCGAAACATCGCCAAAAACATAACAGTTGACGTCAGAGCTGTTTTCAGTGACGTACATTTTCGGCAAATTTCAAATGCATTTTTTGTTGAAATTAAACATATTTGTGAATATTTAACCTTACATTCGGAATCTCAGCTTCTAATGTACCAGAAAAACACATATATTATGAATTTCGCGTTTCATGCAACTTGTCCATTCTCTTTAACGAGCTTAAGACAATAAGACACTATTACAAGTTTCGGAAATCTCCCAGCTAAAAATTTTCTTCAAAAAATCTGCAAAAAAAATCTGCAGAAATTTGCAGGTATTTGGGACTGAAGAAAAATCTGCAGATTAAATTCTACAGAAAATCTGAAGATTTTTCTGCAAAAACTCTACAGATTTTTTTCTCAGTCCCAAATACCTGCAAATTTCTGCAAAATTTTACTGCAGAAAATCTGAAGATTTTTTCTGCAAAAATCTACAGATATTTTTCTTCAGTCCCAATACCTGCAAATTTCTGCAAATATTTTCTGCAGAAAATCTGAAGATTTTTCTGCAAAAATCTGAAGATTTTTTCTGCAAAAATCTACAGATTTTTTCTTCAGTCCCAAATACCTGCAAATTTCTGCAAATATTTTCTGCAGAAAATCTGAAGATTTTTTCTGCAAAAATCTACAGATTTTTTCTTCAGTCCCAAATACCTGCAAATTTCTGCAAATATTTTCTGCAGAAAATCTGAAGATTTTTTCTGCAAAAATCTACAGATTTTTTCTTCAGTCCCAAATACCTGCAAATTTCTTTTAGCTGGGCTACGCTAAGAAAAAAAACATTGTTCTACTTCGAGACCATAAACTACATCCCGGGACTTTCCCCAACTTGACTTTCTTCTACCCAATTCTATAAAAAAAAGTTCCGTTCAAAAAGAACTTTTATCTGCTAATCGCTTCCACACCTGAGAAAGAAAGTGACGGAAATAGAAAAATGATTTCCTTCCGACAACTTTTGCAAATTCCGACATAAGTGGAACCGGTTCCTTTAATAATATTTGTTTTTTTTTTTAGGTTTCTTTCCGATATTTCCTCGCCGAAGATATTTCGGGCATTCGTGTTCTCGAGCGAGAAGCGTTTACAGGTCGAATTTCTCGGAATCCCTTTTGGAATAAAAATAATTATTCGAATGGACGCGTAAGTAATATTTTTATTAATCGTTTCATATTTAAAATTTTAAAAACTTAAGGGGGGTACGGTACCCAAAAATTGGTCAAAATATCGATTTTTCAGTTTTTACTCCTTATTGTTTACAATATTTTTTGAACATTTACTGAAAGTTTCATAATGATATCTTTTGTAGAAAAAAAGTTATTAAATATTTTCTGGAGTCATTCCTATAAGTTTGAATATGTACTTCGTCTGCTTCCAACCTTTTTTCTCGGTTTCGCGTTTTTCAATTCTTGTGTTTAATAAATCACTAAGGCTTTTTTTGCTAATTAAGTTAGAATTTTGAAATTTTTAACCTGTGTTCTTATATTTATGGTGCACAAAATTGTGCATAGAATAAGGTCTACTACGTATAGTTTTTTTTAAAAATGTTCAATTCAATAATTTATAATTTTTTTGTGATTTTTAGTATAAATGCGTGTTCCTTTATAACTGTAGCTCACATTTTACAATCAATAAACAGTTCTTGAACAAATAGTACTAAAAACAAACTATAGAAGTTTGGTGGAGTTATTCCCAAAATTAAAAGAGGAGTAGCGTTTTAAATAGGTTCAAAATTTTGACTTTTTTTTAAATAAATGAAAAACTACTTTTAACTATTTGTTTTTATTGCTAGAAAATGTTTATTTAGAGTGAATATTCTATAAAACCACTATAATTTACAAGTTTATGTTACTATTTCTAGAAACAATGTTTTGGGTACCGTATCCCCTTAAAATGTAATCTTTATTTAATTAACAAGAAAATTAAATTTTTATTCAATATTTCCACTGTTGAAACTTCGTCAAATGTACGAGAAACTTTATTTAAAATGAAAGTAAAAGTTGACGGAATATTTATTTTTGGGATATAAATCCGTTTGGATTGACGTCATAAGTAATATTGATATTTTTTAAAATTATATCAAGATATTTTAAAAAGTACAGTTATAAAATCTCATAACTATAGATGCATCGAAAATGGTAAAAAGTATCAAATAATCATACTAAGTATTAAATATAAATGACTATTTTAATTATATTTAAATTGTACTTTCGTAAAACGTAAAGTATTAAAAATAAATACAATAAAAAGTATTAAAAATAGTAAAAAATTAAGTATTAAAATTAGTTTGTGAATAAATTAAAAATAGTAAAAAGAAACAGAATTTAAGTTATTAATTTTAAAAAAGTGAGAGGTAAAATATTAAAAGTAATTATATTAAAATAATAGAATTATTAAATGGCTATCTTTTTAATAAAATATTAAAAGTAATTAGTTTAAAATACATAAGATATCAAAGTAAAGTATTAATATAGTTACATTAAAATGGTAAAAATTATTATAATTATACTTTGTACTATATTTTATACTTTCTTAGGCATAAAGTATTCAAATTAATTTAATTAATGTAGTAAATTACTAAAATGTCATATATTAAAAGTAATTATATCAAAACTAGTAAAAATTAGTTTTTAAAAGTATTAAAATAGTAAAAAGTGAATTATTAAAATATGTTTTATTGTTGCTGTGCCATTGATAATATCTGAATTAAGTAATAAACAGAGTAACACAGCAACGTATTAAAAATAAATACTCTAAAGTCATTTACTTAATGAAAAGTAATATATCAAAAGTAATTATATTAAGGTACTTTAATTCTGCGCGGCATGCTATCAATGCAAGACTGTACTGTCTCCTGCATTAGAGGATGATGATTCCACACATAAATAATCTTATAATAAATAATTAATATAAATGAATGTTAATCATAATTAATCATAATTATCTTAAAATAAATACAAATATGCAGTCTACAACAATTCTTTTAAATAAAAGTCAATAATATTGTAGTTTAAATATACCATTATTGCGTAAAAACTCTTAAGAAACATAAAATTACTAATAAAAAATACAGTGCGTCTAATAATTTGTCCAGGGACTGTAGACTGATTGCATAGTTATAGAATACGCTATCTGTAAATTTAATAAACGTGCTATACACGGGTAAGTGCCCTTTATTCCGTTGAGGTATATGGCAAAATCATCACTTTTTCGGGTGCTTTTTTCAATTCGAATTTGAAACAAAACTAAGTGGCACGACAGTTCATAACGGGCCAAGGCCGGCTGCACCTATTTCAGAAACTACAGACGTTGGTGAACTTCTAAAAAACGTGTCCTGACCAGTGTCTGGCGATCGGCCAGCCTATATTCGAACCATCCAATAACGTTTGAGTTTTAGGAAGCTAAATAAAACTACTTGAGGAAATCAATTTCGATTTTATTATTTCTCTAAAAAAAGACTCTCACGCGTGAAATAACGACATTTATGTAAATTTACCTTCTTTTTCCCGAGAATCTTTTTTTCTTTTACAGTGAAGGTCGACCGGTCAATTGCGACTCTAACCGTAACCTGAAGCAAGAGGGAATGGGATAGTAAATGATGTCGTCTGTCTTCTTTTATTTGTGGTACGTTTAGTTACGGTGATGATTTTGTTGTCGCTTTTTTTTACATCAACAATAACATTGGCGTTGCACAATAAATTGATTCGTGACTGTAACTGCAACTAACAACAACCTCCTAACGAGGATCTAAAAAAAACAACGTTAAAACTAGGGATGTGTAACGCTACGCTACTTTCAATTACCACTCAATACATCAATAGCATGTAGATAATTACATGCTCTTTAAGGAAATTTGAATAACTTTAAGGACTGGAAGACGGACCAATGATCAAAAATCACTTTTTCAGAATCGGCACCCTCCAAAACATGTAGAAAACATAAAATTTATTTAGGATTTTCGACCCCGTCGCAATGCTTTCCTTATATTTCAAATAAGATTGAAAGTAAAAAAAACTTGCAACAAAATTGCTTGAAATTTTTTTTAAATATTTTGTGTAATATATAATGTTTTTATAATTTATATTTTAGTAAATTTAAATGGAGTATACAGACGTATAAACTCATAAAGGGACCAACAGTTTTAATAAGAACATGGAACACCCATATGTTTTATAAAAAATGTATAAATGTTAAGGTAACGGAACAAAACGACCACTCAAAATCTCGAATTTTCATTTCAACTTTAGTTACTGAATCGTGCCTTTACGAAAAAAATTCTATGACGCACATTTGAATATGGGGCTGAAGTTTGCAAATTTGGTAGTTAATTTCAATATAACTTTGTTGCCAGCTTTAAATGTCTTTATTCCAAAACACCAATTTTCAACCTTAAGGTACACTTTTCTCTTTGTCTATTTTACTAGAAGGGTTGGAATTTTCTGTGATGTCGTATTTATGTCTATTTAACACAGTAAACCTAAAATATTACAAAAAAATATTAAATGAGTAAAAATAAGAAAATTTTTCAAATTTAAGAAATGCGCAAAATTTCTATTTATGTTAATAACTTAAAATTATGTATGTTTTATCGTCAAGGTTCATTAGAGGCTTAGAGGTTCATTGCGTTGAATAGACTTTTTATTCCTATAAAAATTAATTTTAGATACACGCAATAGTTGTGCTGGAAAGTGTACCTAAAAGCTAAAAATCGGTGTTTTAAAATAATGACTATGAAGCTGGAAACAAAGTTATATTGAAATTAACTACCAAATTTGCGAACTCCTACACCATATTCAGGTGCGTATTATATAAAAAATTTCGTTAATATTCATTTTAGTGATTGAAAGTTAAAATGAAAATTTGATATTTTGAAGCTTCGATATGTTCCCTGTCCCCTAAAAGTTTGTTAAATTGTGAAAAATAAGGTAGGATAGTCTATAAAACCAGTTTACTACATAAATGTAATTTTTTAAAATAATTTTTTTAAAGAACTAACTTAAAACTATTAATTGTAGTAAAAACAAGATTTACACAATTAGCATTGATAAATTAAAAAAATGAATTTTTACTTTATATTTTAACTTTAACAACAAAAGTTTTTGAATTTAGAAATATTGAATGATATAAGAGTTTGTAATATTTTTTAATAATGGTTGACTAATCAGAAAGAAATCAAAATTTAAAATGGAAAAATGCTTTCGGGAAGTTTTATGAATGTAATTGCTTTTGAATTAGCTTACTTTTCCTGCGTCAAATCTTCATGGGGTTTACTCAATCTGTGGAATATTTTTAAAGTCTTTTAATATTTATTAAATTCCGAATTTCTTTTATCCTTGAAATAATGTCTTTTATCGCATAACTATAATTAGTAGTATTTGCGCAGTTTAACTTATCCTTTGATGCACGATTTTTTTTACTTTCCATACATAAACAAATTGGAATTCTATGCCTTTTAGAGAGGCAAATTTTGAGGAAAATTAGTTTTTTTATTGTTTTCCCAACCGGAAAATTATCATACTAAAAGTACAAAAAAAAAACTTAAAACAACTGATTGGATTTAAATCTTCTATTATTTAGTTTAGTTTGAATTATCGTCGCACTAGAGCTACACGAGGGCTATTGGCGACGGGCGTCGTATTTTACAACCACACTTCTATTATTAAGTACTTAATGTATGCTATTGCTCCTCTCAACGGTTGTTCTTGTTATAATTGAATTTTGTGAATAATGCAAATAAATTTATCAGTCAATTTATTACATGAATGCGTGAACAACTAATGTATAAAGGTGGGTACTTAAGAGGGAATGGGCGCGCTGGATCGCGGGTCTCCAAACTCAAGTGCCTCAGTGTTAATCCAATGGCGAAAAAGCTATTTTCTCTGCCACTTTTTTCCGGCTGTATTGAATATTTTTACAAACGGTTTTTTTATTATAAATGTAGATAACTTACAGGTCTGTATCTTCCTACTTTTTCAAATTGATTCGAATATTTTGTGTAAAATTATTTATTGAAAATTAAAAAATATATTCGAACTTATTTCAAAAAGTGGGAAGGTCGGGACCTGTAAGTCAGCTACATTTATCACATAAAAAAAATCCGCTTGTAAAAATATTCAATACAGTCGGAGAAATGGGGCAGAGAAAATATTTTTTTCTCCATAGGATTAACACCGATGCACTTTGCTTTGGAGACCCCCGGTCCAACGCGCCGTTTCCCCCTTAAATTATCAAATTTTTTGTAGTCCAATTTGTAGGTTCTTTTTCAATGATAATGAACGCCAGATAAAATATTTTAAGAAATCAGAGTTTAAAGTAGTTTTTATTTAATTATTAAAAAATTTAAAGTTGAAATTTAATTAATTTTATTTAGTTGCCTTAAAACATTTTAATTTTTTAAACATTTCACCTTTAGTTACATTTAAAGTTACCTGTCTTCCCAAACTTGAACTAAACTCTGGAAAGTCGAGATAATCATTAAGTATGACTTTATCGAGATTAAACTATTAATGTGTGCGCAGTATTTATATCTATAAATTTGAACTAGAATGGTATAAACGTTAAACTAAACTAATCAGTGTTTCCACTCCAAAATATTAAAAATCCCTTCCAAGGAACCAAAAAATCCCTTTTTATCCCTCAGCCGCCAAATTAGCAACCTTTTGCCTCGTATTCTTCTTTTGAATTCTTTACGCCAATGGGAATATTTCTTATGATGTCACGCTCTCCAAACGCTCTAAAAAATTCTTAATTCCAATGCGCACCCTCCATAATAATAAAGTTCAATAGCAAAACCTACTAGCAACAAACTCTATGAAATGACGAAAAAATAACATTCCAAAAAAAAATTCCCATGCGCGCAACACCTACCAACACTGCATTTCGCCAGAAAATGCCATATAACCACAAAAAGTATTTATCGCCCTCTAGAAATCCGCCAAATCTTTGGCGACAGAAACATTGCACTTTCAGTTTTGTTCAAAACTAACCATTTTTGAACAAAGTGGCAGTTTTTTTTTAAAAATATCCCCAGTTTGACTCATTTTTCTCTTTCAAACCCGATTTATCCCTTAATATCCCTCAATCCCTTTTTCATCCCTCAAGAGGCCAAAATATCCCTTAAAAGGGATAAAATCCCTCAAAGTGGAAACACTGAAACTAATCTCCTCGGCGCAACAGCCCATTAGTGGGCCAATGCCTGCCGTACCCCCATTCCAGCTTTCGTGACCAAGGGCTCTGGGGTTCTAGGCATATGTCCCGGTAAGGTGGTCAGCCTCACGCGGAACCCCTCAGTGATTAGTTCCCAAACAACTTGGTACTCATTTTATCGACCCACCTAAGAGATGAAAGGCTGAGTCAACCTCGCCCAATCCGGGACTCGATCCCCGGACCTGTGGCGTAGCAATGCGAAGCACTACCACTAAGCCACTGGGCCTCGGTATAACCGTTAGGTTCCACAAGAAATTCTCATACCAAAATTTCTTAGAAAATAATAATAATCAGTCACTTTTCAATTAAATTGCGATTAGGAAACATTTGATTGTAAAAGTGCAACATCGATTAAATATTTCGTGTTACAATTCAACAATTCGAATTTTTAAAATATATATATATATATATGTTTTGTAGATTGGTCTTGTATTACAACACGTAACAAGAGGGTTTGTAAGAGTAACTGTTACCTAAAACCGTTTCCACACACGATTTAAAAACCTTAGAAAAAAAGTCGTCGAACACAACACTTAGTTCTAATTCAAACTTTTAGTCGCCAAAATTGTCCGGTTAGGTGCTAGGGTATGTGTTTTCCTGGTTTACTTACCGTGACTTCAAAAAAAAATCTTTTTTTTTATCCTAAGTTAACTGAAAACTAAACATTCTTTTAGCCTATTGAAATTTCATTCAAAAAATAAATTTTCTTTTCGATTTGTTTGTCAGATTTGCAGGAAAGATAAATGCAACGATAATATATATATTTTTTTTTGCATATGTAAACATAAGCAGTATCCATTACACTGCTCGTTCGTTCAAAATATTACGTCTAGTTTATTATTCCAGATAACAATGTTTACTTATCGTCTTAAAAAAAAATGAAAAGCCGCTAAAAAAAGGACCATTTTTGCTTGACCTCTTTTGAAACTTTAAAATAAACAAGTCTACGAATTGCCCGGTTGGTTGGATATAGATGCAAGTCACACTCGAATAAATGGAAACATTATGGTTTTTTAGCTTCCACGCTACGTTTATAGCGTAAAAAGTGGAAGGTATTACAATCGTTCAGTCCGTCTGTCGGTCACCTACTTTCATGGCCCAAACTACAAATGCTACGGACAAGTGTAATACGTAAAAAAATTCAGCGCATCTCTCGAAATTAGAATACATTGAAAATTTCAGAAAAAAATTTGAATTCGAAGTATTTCAATTATGTAAAAAACTGCAACATTAAATTCTCATTTAAAAAGCACATTAAGCCATTTTTATTAGAATTAAATCAATATTCAATCAATATTAGACAATAAATTAAAATAAATTTATTTTTGCGACATCGATCAGTTTGAAATTACGTCAAATATATTTCACTACGTTGATATGAAATGTTTTCATTCTATTTAAAAGCGAGCAATATTACATATTTATTCCTTGAAATATAAATTAATTTTTGAAAACGATAAGTTAGTAATAATTATTGAATTTTCGAAATAAAATTAATGAAACTAGCCAAATTTAGCATGTAAATGTTTAATATAGAATTAATGCTGTGTTTGGCGCCTTTTTACCTGTTAAACCACAACTGCTGTGTGGAAGCGAGTTAAGTGACAGATTCTGTTACAAACCTACTTGTTTTACTTTCAATTACCTAATATAAAATATGAAGCAGGGGAAAGTATTGAGATGGGGGTCGAAAATCCGAAATGGAGATTTTGTGTCTTCTACACGCATTAGAGGAGTCTTGTTCCTAAAAGTGGTTTTTAACATAGATATCATAGTTAAAGTATTAGATTGGCAGGTCACGTGACCTCCAATGCTAACGACGGGACGCGCATGGAGGCCAATATAAGGGGGCAAAATGGCCAGAGTTGCTGCCACTTTAAGGAGAAAAATACTACGAAAAAATACCATTTAATTCTAAAATTACAAAAAAATGTCTAGCTGCATTTTGGAATCTTTTTAGAGACTTTAAATCCTTTTCTAGTATTTTTTTGGAAATTTTAGAATTAAATGGGGTTTTTTTTCGTAGTATTTTTCTCCTTAAAGTGGCAGCAACACTGGCCATTTTGCCCCCTTATATTGGCATCCATGCGCGTCCCGTCGTTAGCATTGGAGGTCACGTGATCTGCCAATCTAATACTTTAACTATGATATCTATGGTTTTTGAGCTTTGGTCCGCCTGAGAACACTTTACAGCTCGAACAAAAAGAGCTACGACTTCAAATTTGGCACACGAGTTCCCAATACTTGTCGGACGTCATTACAAAGTTTTGGCAAATTTTAGTTTAATTTTATTTCTGTAAAAATATTCAACACCCACTAAAAAATAATTATTGCTGTTTAAAATTAAAAGGATTTATTTTACTCATTTTCTGAAATGAATGTAATATGTTTTTTAATACTAAAAAACTCCTCGGCGCAATAGCCCATTACTGGGCCAAGGCCTGCCGTGCCCATTTCAGCTTTCGTGACCTAGGGTTCTGGGGTGCTAGGCATATGCTCCGGTAAGGTGGTCAGCCTCACGCGGAACCCCCAATGTTTAGTTCCCAAGCATGCTTGGTACCCATTTTATCGACCCACTCAAGGGATGAAAGGATGGGTCAACCTCGTCCAATCCGGGATTAATATGTTTTTAATGCAGCATTATTTGTAAGCGAACGAATAACTTATTTAAAAAATAACTACGCAAGAAATCTATTGAAGTGAACGGGAAGTTATGAATATTCTATACAGCAGGTAAAATTAAATATAAATATGAATTAATTTAAAAATAGGATTTTCAAAAATTGTAAAATAATTTTTAAAGTTTTTGGTCAATTACTAATTCCCGTGCAAACAAATCGACTATTGTCTATATATATTCGAAATCCACCTCAAAGAAACTGAACCAAAAATACACTTGATAAAACGTTCAAAACTTGACAAATCTCAGAGAAACATTTATTTGTGAAACTGGTCTTACATTTGTGTTAAACCACAAGATAGGTGAAAGTAAATAATTCATTAACTCTGTCGAAAGGGGTTTATGAGTGATTTTTAGAAGTTATACGGTTTTGGCCAAGCGTTAAATTCGCCGTTTATTGAACGGAGCAGTGACCGTAACTAGCTAAATCGAGCAAAAAGTTATTACTAATTAGTAATATAATCCTGCTAATTGTTTGAAGATACTTTGAAGGTATTTAGTTGGAAAATCCCAGCAAACTTTTTGTTTTTTCCCTTTAATTTCTAAATAGTTTCACATAAAAAAAAACTATAAACAAGTAGGTTAGTAACAGAATCTGTCACTTAACCCGCTTCCACACAACAGTTGTGTTTAACATGTAAAAAGGCGCCAGACACAAAATTAATTCTATATTAAACATTTACATGATAAATTTGGCTAGTTTCATTTATTTTATTTCGAAAATTCAATAACTATTACTTATCGTTTGCAAAATTCATTTATATTTCAAAGAATAAATATGTAATATTCCTCGCTTTTAAATAGAATTAAAACATTTCATATCAACGTACAAAGAATCTCAGTGAAATATATTTGACGTCATTTCAAACTGGTCGATGTAGCAAAAATAAATTTATTTTAATTTATTGTCTAAAAGAATTAGTTTCTCGAGCGATGGTTGCGAAAGGCAATGGCGATATAATTCTAATAAAAATGGCTTCTTATACTTTTAAAATGAGCATTCAATTTTGAAGTTATTTAAATAATTGAAGTACTTCGGATTCGAATGAATTCTTTTCTGAAATTTACAATGTATTCTAATTTCGATGCACTGAATTTTTTCACGTATCACACTTGTCCGTAGCATTTGTAGTTTGAGCTATGAAAGTGGGTGACGGACAGACGGACTGAACGATTATAATACCTTCCACTTTTTACGTTATAAACATAGTGTGGAAGCTAAAATTATATTTTTATCCATTATAGACATCTTTAAGCATTTCTTAAGAAATAATTTTTTTTAGTATAAAAAAGGTATAAATAGCATAAGTAGTACTTCACAGCTTAAACAAAATAAAATGTCAAAGTAGCAAGGTACAGAAACGGACTTTTTTTCTCTAGCAAACCTACAGTAACGCTCATATTTTCTGCAATATGGATATTATAGGTGTTTGTAATAAGGAAAAAAATGTACTGCAAAACGGTCAATATTATGAAAAGTGCCTATTCAAAGCAGAATTTACACATTCCTAATTTTTTTTTAAGAAAAACATTAATTTAGCATTTTAGTTTAGTTTGAATTATCGTTGCACTACAGCTACACGAGGGCTATTGGCGAGGGGGGTCATAATTTAGAACCATTTGCCCAAATGTATGAAATATGGAGTGGAATGTTTACCACAACTCGATAAGGCTGGGGATCCCAGTCGGTAAGGCCATTCGCCTTGAATGATGTAGGTCCCAGCTCTGGGTCCAGGTATCGCCAAAATAACTGCCGACCTATAAACGGCTCGTGCATCCAAAAATGTCCGACGAATAATACCCCGTGTGGAGGAAGTGTACGTTAAATATTTTTCTAAGTCCCGACACCACGAACGATTTTACCCTTAAAAGTTACATTGGGTGCCTACTCGGGTGTCGGCTAGTCACTTGACTGTGGTTGTAATTTACGACGCCCTTTGCCAATAGCCCTCGTTTGTAGCTCTAGTGCGACGATATTTCAAACTAACCCTAACCCATACAACTGGATGTTAATAACACCCTACGTTAAATTTGCAACTTAGCCAATTTCGAAATTCGATCGGCTATTCAGTTATCTAAACATCAGAAAACAAAACGGACATTTTTTTTCATCCTCTTGTATGGTTGGTAAAGTTTAAAATAAAGTACAAATTCGTTATTTACGCTGAAAATGTTCCTCCATGTCTTCATTTCTTACCAGTTGTAAACACCAATTAAATTAGGAAACATAATTAGAATAGTAAAATCAATAAACTGTCATAATGATATTCAAATAACAATCCTACAAATTAAACCCACGTGCTCTTTCGTGTTTATACTTAATTTTCGTTTACGCTGAACGCGCTGAAATTGCTTTTAAATTGAAATAAAAATTATAAATTCTAATCTTACAATGCTATTCCTATGGAGAAATCTGTTCACGTTTAGCCCTCTTACACCAGTTTGCGTTCGAATTTCGAAAAATCTCTTTTTAAATGACGCCTACGATATAAAAGAATATTTTCCTAAAATTTGGTAGCTGTACCTCCAGTAGTTTTGGTTGGACGTTGATACGTGAATGAATAAGTCAGGACTTTGTCCTTTATATACGTATCAACGCCCAGCCAAAACTCTACTGGAGGTACATCTACCAAATTTTAGGTAAATATTTCTTTTGGTTATATTTCTATTACGCGTTACCGATATGAACTGCTCACAGGTGCGCACATTAAACACAAGAAGTTCATAAAGAGCTAAAATAGCCTACTTTCCTGTTACTTAAATACTTATTGAAGTTCTAATCGGGAAAAAACTAGTTTCCTAACAGTAAATATCATCAACAACCGTTTCTACACTAGATTTATACACATTAGAAAAAAAAATCGAAACACAGCATCCAGCTATAATTTAAACTTCTAAAAGCCAAAATCAACTATTTTCATTAATATTCTTTCGCAAATTAACTTAATATTATTTATCGTCTGCTCGATTCATTTGTAGTTCGAAGATCGATTAAATACTTATTAATAACAAAAGTAATGAAACTACTCCGAACTGCATTAAAAAAAATAAGAAATGTAAATTAAAACTAAGCATAATTGTATGCAAAAAATATGCCTTGCCGCTTTCTTGGTAAACAATTAATGAACAATCAAAGAATCAAATTGTGCTACATTTTATGACGTCATTCCAAACTGATTCATGAAAATATTATTTAGCTTCAAATATGTTGAAATAAAGTTTCTCATGCCATTGTTGATTGGGCAACAGTGATTTAAATGACTCAAAATTGAATATCAGTGCTAGTTCAATGGGAAATTCGCCGACAGCTATATTTATGTCCGTCCGGACAAAAATTAGAAAAGTTGGGTATCTGAGGTCATAGTTTTCTAATAAAAAAAGAATTTTTAAGATCCGATAGATAGAACCGATTTTGAAAGGGGGGTACGGACAGACAGACAGACGGACGGACATCGACCGCATTTCAATACCTACAGTGATTTAAATGACTAAAAATTGAATTTCAATGCTAATTCAATGGGAAATTCGCCGACAGATAGTAGATTTATGTCCGTCCGGACGTACAGACAGACGGACAAAAAGTATGAAAGTTGGGTATCTGAGGTCATAGCTTTCTAACAAAAAAAGAATTTTTAAGATCCGATGGATAGAACCGATTTTGGAAGGGGGGTACGGACGGACAGACAGACAGACAGACAGACGGACATCGACCGCATGTCAATACCTACTTTTTTTTTTTTTTTAATTCTTTCGAATTAAAAAAAGAAAAGTAGGCTAAAAATGCAATGCAAAAATCTTGTTTTACCACCGGAAGTTTCAGCATGGAATTTTGTAAACAGTCCACAGGGACCATTTAATGACATAGTTCTCTTCGCAAGTGATGTTTCAACCTGGAACTCGTTGAGGAAGTTGATGTTACCAATCTGACATGTAGACTTGTGACAGGCATATTTTGGGTCGTATTGCATATTTCGCCTGATTGTTTTTGAAAATGAAGCATAATATTGGAGTCAAAAACACAAATAATAAACACTTCATTTATTTCCTACCTAATTCCTTCTCAAACAGATTATTAAAGGGATTTTTTTTACTTCAACGATTGAATAAAGATTTGTGTTTAATTTTGTATTTGTCAACTGTGTTATCTGATATTCGAATTTGCCTTATTTTAAATTTTTAAAATTACTTCCGGATTCCTGAAAATCATTCTATTATGTAAATTAACCAGTCTGTAAATTTCAACCGCTAGAGCAATTTATATTAGTTGATTGTGGATAGTTAACCTACTTAAAAGTTTTTTTTTCAATAGTGTTTATTTCTATTACTTATATTTAAAATAATTATTTCATAATTTCGAATTTAAAGCTTTTTGATCCTATTTTTTTTTTCAAATATAGAACATTATTTTTTTATTTAGAATATTTTTTTTAAGATTTTCAATCAGGTAAATGGTTTATTTTACAAACCAATATATAGATTTAAAATAAATTATTATTATTTATTATTATTATTATAGTTTTGACGTTTTCTTTAAGTTTGTTTCTAGACGCAACAACATTTGTAGTAGAGTCTAAAGCGTAGGTTTCCGTAAGTAACGATCGTTATCTACTGTCATACTCGTATTACGTCACAGGAATATTGGGGCAGTTCTACCATACTTTTTAATTTTAGGTATAAAAAAAACTTGTGTAATTTATTTTTTCAAAATCCCTTTAAATGTTTGTAAAAAGGTTTATAAGGGTTCTAGAATTGCAAAAAAAAAAGTTCAGCAAGACTCATTTAATTTTTTTTTTAAATTAGGGATGGCAGTTTTTTAAAAAAACGGTATCAAAGAAACCGGTTTAAACTGGCCTTATGAAAATAACTAATTTTCAATGAAACCGAAGTCACGAACAAACCGGTTGGTCTTAAAACCGGTTGCGGTTTTCAATCCTTAGATCATTGTGATGGTAAGGAACGGAAGGTAAAGAACGGACGGTTGGGAAAATCACGATATTTTCTGGTCTTTTTTGTGTTGAAACTAACTGCAGTTTAATAGAAAAGGATTTTTTACTTCTTATACTCCACTTAAACATATTTATAGAAAAAAAATTCCAATTATCAAGCAAAAATTAACCTTAACCCTGGGCGACTGTAAGGAAAGCAATTAAGCCACGCTGCTCATTTTACTGGGTTTTTTTTTTACTATTGGGCTTATTAGTGAAATATAGCAAAAAAATGCGGCTGCTAACTGAAATGTGAGTTTTCTGCAATACAGTTTTCATGATTGAAGAATCACTGTAGCTCCATCCAGTGCCTCTCTTCACCACTTTAGCAATGACGTCAGTGAATGTACCAAAACCCAGGGACAAAGTTAGGAGAAGAGAAATACACATTATAAATATTAAAGGCCAAAATTTTATGGAAGGAATTTGTTAAGATATAGTATTAGTTCAATTTAAAATCCAAATGAATGCAATTTTTAGTTCAAAAATCTGTTACTTTGAGCACTACCCTAAAAAGTTTCCCTAAGAGTTTCTTTGCTTTAAAATTCCATTTTGCAATTATGTAAGGACCAGTCTATTAGTAAAATAAGAAAAAAAAATGAAAATAAATATTAATTTTTTCAAAAGTTATGCCCATGGGACATAAAATTAAAAATTATGGTAGAATTGCCCATTAACGTATAGCGAGTTTATCCATAAGGTATTCATAAAAAATTTCAAATCAGTGTGTCGATTGTGTCGGACGCTAAGATTACGATGGCTTAGGAAACTCAGGCTCAACCACGGCCAACTTCAATAACAAGGCCAGAGAAGCTCTCCCAAACATGAGCTTAGACGGAAATTTTGACGTCACTGTTTCCAGTGCCGAAGATCGAAAAACTAGTTCGGACGCATTCGAAACCCTAAAACTGTGGTCAGCTGTGAACGAGTAGTTCCGAACAGGTTCCGAGACAGGTTTTCTTCATCTTCGGAACAACGTTACTCGGAACTATGACGTCAAAATTTCCCTCCCCGAGCTTGTTTGGGAAAGCGTCTTCGGCCTTAGTAGTTGAGTAGGCCGTGGCTCAACGTGGCCAAGTACGAGCAATATAAAAGTAAGTTTTAAAGCTATCATGCTACCATGAAGATATGGACATAACATGCATATCCCAGGTTCAAAAATGCAGATTTAAAACTGAAAAAAGTTTGACAGATTTGCGAAGGTATTCTAATTTTCTTTTTTATGTTACAGGTTTGACTCCTTGAAGTTTTCAAGAGCCAAAAGAAACCTCTAAAAAAATGGATTTCATCATAAACCTGGCAATCCTAAACAAAAAAGTTTCCGGGCATTGTGACGTCATGTTTCCAGTACCGAGAATCATGTAAAATAACTAGTTCGCGCTTCGAACCCTAAAAATTGTGGTCACTGTACAATCGAAGTAGTTCTTAACAGTCGAAACAGTTTTCCTCATCGTTACGCGCACAACTACTGAATTGAACTCAAATTTCCCTCCCGAGTGTTTGTGAACTTCTTCACTTAGTAGTTCTAGCAAGTGCCGTTAGCTCAACGTTGCGCAAAGTCACGAAAATAAAAGTAGTTCTTAGACCATGAAAAGAGTTGGAATAACTCGCAATCCAGTAAAATCTTATGCAATGAAAACAGTTTAACTCAGTTTACAGCGAAGTACTCTAATTTCTTTTCTTCTGTTACAGAGTTTGACCTCCTTGAACTTTTTGCAAGGAAAACCAATGAAACCCTCTAAACCCAAATCCGATTAAACTCATACCTGGCAATCCTGAACAAAAAGAGTTTCTCGTTACATCTGAGTGACTTCTTTGCAAGTGAAATCTGTTAAAACGAAGGAAACTCATGTTAAACTCAATATTGTGCTTCTGACCATTGAAAAGAGTTTGTGATACTCGTTACAAATCTGAAGTGAAACTTTCTTATGCAAGTGAAACTCATGTTTAACCTCATCGTTACACGCGCAAACTCACGATTAAACTCAATATTGTGCTTCTGACCATTGAAAAGAGTTTGTGATACTCGTTACAAATCTGAAGTGAAACTTTCTTATGCAAGTGAAACTCAGTTTACTCATCGTTACACGCCAAACTCAATTAACTCAATATGTGCTTCTGACCCTGAAAGATGTTACTCGTTACAATCTGAGTGAAATTTCTATGCAAGTGAATCATGTTTAACTCATCGTTCACGCAAACTCACGATTAAACTCAATATTGTGCTTCTGACCATTGAAAAGAGTTTGTGATACTCGTTACAAATCTGAAGTGAAAGTTTCTTATGCCAGTAAAACTCATGTTTAAACTCATGCGCAACTCATGATTAAACATATTACGAATCTTACAGCTTAGAAAATTGTCTACATAAATAGTAGATCATAATAACATGCAACAACATTGTATAAAGCTAATTTATTAGAATAATTTTGGATATTACTAAGAGGATATATAGTAAGAAATCTGCCACTAATCCCTTAATTTAAGGAAATTGATATGTGAACAATACCAAAGGAAATGGGAAGGATTTAAGTAAAAGATTCAAGGAAATTGATAAATAAACATTACCAAAGTTCTACCAGTTCCTTTTATATCAGATAGCGATTTCCAAAGTTTGGTACGCGTACCACTGGTGGTACGTGAAAAGGTTCAATAATAATAATAAAACCTTGTGTTATTATCAAAATGTTTAAAAGGCCTAAAATTTATAGTTTTGGAAAATAAGTAAAACTGATCAATTTGGGTCTAATGCCAAAGAAGAAAGTGTATTATAGTTTATCGATGAATAGGCTCGCTTGAGAAGCTTTTTATATCTTTTTATTGTTCATATTTAAACATATTTATTTGCATATTTAAAAAAATATGATTTATAAGTAGTGCGCAACTCTAGAACTACATATGTGTGTATTTATTTGACTCCGTTAAGATATTCAAACTCAACTGTGGTACGTGAAACGAATTTACCACATGGTACTCAATTTAGTAATCCTGGACTATGTGATTTCAAGTTAGTACTCCGTTAAGAAACTGAAACACATCTTGGTATGCTCTACTCTTACCCAATAGTAAACAATTTCTCAATCCAAACTCTATTATCCAAAATAACTCACAACTTTGAGACTACATTGTGTTGGTTCCTTATAACTCTGTCAAGAGATTGAATCTTAACTGATGCTACACGACCAAATGGTATTCAAGTTCTCGATCTAAGCTCTGTAATCCAAGAAATGGCAAAGCTACAGAATCTAGCCCGCTGCCTTCTGGCCGCCTACTGCATCAGCATCCTCAACGTCTATGCTTCGGACAGAGACACTAGCAAGCGACCCTTCTACATAATAGGACATATGGTCAACAGCATCAGACAGGTTATTTATTTTTCTGATTCGCAATTATTCTTCTTGTTGAGGATAAATGTTTATCTTTTTTATACAAATACAAAAATTGTAGACCAACAACAGGCCAGAGGCCCAGCAAAGTTGGTCCAAAATAAATCTAATACATTACCAGTTTCCAATGACCGTCAAGTTTCTTTTTAAAATCTTCTACTCTCTTCTAGATTTTTTCTCTTTTTCTTCCATTTTATTCTGTATGCATAATAAATCTATTTCACCCAAATTTTAGATTTTTAGAATAAAAAATAAAAAGTCGGAACTGAAAGGGTTAACAAAAGTACGTAAAGTGCTCCCCTAATTGTTTTGAGCAGTGTAGATTATACTTATAAAGCCGTGGTGCTGATGACACTTATGTAATTGATACCACTGCCATCTACATTCAAACATCGATACTAACATACACCGTTACAGGTTAAGCACTACTTAGACCGAGGCTCCAACGCCCTCGAGTCGGACATCCAGTTCTTCAACAACGGCTCGGTGAGCTACATCTACCACGGATTCCCGTGCGACTGCTGGCGAACCTGCAGCTACCACGTGCCCATGTCGGACTACCTCAAGCACGTCCGTGACATCACGGACCCGGACATAGAGGACAGCTACCACGAGAAGATGCTGCTCCAGATGCTGGACCTGAAGCTGTCCACGTCCGGGAACAAGACGGAGTCCGGGCGAGACGTGGCCAGACATGTCCTGGACTTTCTGTGGAGTAAAGACGGAAAGAGGAAGACGGAGGTAGGAATCAGTCAATCTATATCCCCAACTAGAACTACAGTCCCTGGACAAATTATTAGACGCACTGTATTTTTTTTTAGTAATTTTATGTTTCGTAAGAGTTTTTATGCAATAATGGTATATTTAAACTACAATATTATTGATTTTTATTTAAAAGAATTGTTGTAGTACGACATATTTGTATTTATTTTTAACATACACTCTTAAAACAAACGAGCGGTTTCAACTCAGTCTGAGTTAATTTCCACTCCTTTCCGTGCCGAAAATGCACTTCCCCTATAGGAGTGGATTTCACTACTTTTGTTTTAAGAGTGTACGGCAATACTGTGTTGACAAAGTGATACATGAACGTAAACAAGTACACGAGAAGATTTGTCCAGGGACTGTAGTTCCACAGTCACTTAATAACAAACTGTACTAATATGTATGATATATAAAACAACTAGTGGATGGATGTTTGGGTTTAGTAGCACAAGGACATCACTGCGCCAAACACAAGGTTCGTGTAAGTAAAAAAGTCAAATCTTCTCGTAAAAGTGTCGCATAACATTAAAAACGGTTATATATCTAAATCGGAGAATAAAAGATCAACTAAAAAGGGAAAACAAAGCACGATATGGTAGGGAATATAAAATGTGATGGTTGGTAGGTTTTGATTAAGCCTGCTCAGTGTTAAAATTAGGCAGTCGATTAAACTGTCCAATCATATATCCGAACATTCACGGAAATGAAGTCGCGGATATCTAAGCTAAAGAAGGCTGCTCTGCGACGGCCACTACCAATTATGACCTAACATTTCAAGAGATTTTCTCTGAGGCGAAAAATAGAGACCGGCAAGTCTGGCTATCCCCTCCCGCACATCCTTGGTACAGTAGGTTAAGACCAGGAGGATCATTGCATTTTGAGGCGGGCAGACAGGATCAAAGGGCAGTTTCAAGACTTGTCAGTGGAGTGGGCATCTAAAGTGCATGACTTGATTCCGCAGTAAAGTATTCCCAATGTGTTCCAAATGCCATCTGATGCCGGCTTCCCCGGAACATATCCTCGATTGCTTAGGGCTCACCTTGGAGGATGTTTGTGATAGCCCTCTCCTGGTGCTGTACTTTGCAAGGCTGCACGGGCTCATGGATTTGATCACGCTGTCGCTTAGATCAGGAAGGATTGGAAACAACAACATATATCCAACTACATACCGGCTGGGCGACCTAAGGTATAGTAGGTGGTTTCGACCCTTACTTGGCCCGGGTTCGACACCCGGATAATGCATAAATATTTGGGATAGCGAACCTGCAGCTACCACGTGCCCATGTCAGACTACCTCCGTGACATCACGGACCCGAACATAGAGGACAGCTACCACGAGAAGTTGCTGCTCCAGATGCTGGACATGAATCTTTCCACGTCCGGGAATAAGAGGGAGTCCGGGAGAGACGTGGCCAGACATGTCCTGGACTATCTGTGGAGTAAAGATGAAAAGAGGAAGACGGAGGAAGGAATCAGTCAGTCAATGATTTGACACTTTTTAATATTACTGAGAGAATATATAAATAAAGAATCCCCCGGCACTAATTTCTATGATTTAAGAAATTTGATGTGTGAATATTAACAAAGGAAATGGGAAGGACTTCAAAAAAGGTTTCAGGAAATTGGTAAATGAACATTACCAAAGCTCTACCTGTTCCTTAATAGTAGAATATACAATTAGAACTGCACTGTACAAAAGTCTGTTAATTTTACAGAAAAACAAATATTTATTTACATGAAAATACTTGACTGTGGTTCCAAATTATATCGCAGGTTGCGTAGGGTTCCTACTCAGGTGTCGGCTCGTCACCTGACTGTAGTTCTAAATTACGACGCCCGTCGCAAATAGCAATCGTGTAGCTCTAGTGCGTCAACAACTAACCAGAAAATTTGGTTCTTTTCTTTAAACAGTTTTTTTCTGTAAAAATGTGCTATAAGGTAGCCGTGTACCTTAAAAACATGAATTCGCAGTCAAATTTCAACTTTAGAGTACAAAATACAACACGTTTTACAATACACTTTGCAATACTATGTACAACACATTTTACAATACCTTTAATAATACAATATACAATACATTTTACAATACAATATAAATTATAATTAACAATAATTTTTACAGTACTTTATGCAATCTGTGTCCTTCCTTGGGGGAAAGCGGGGTGATATCCATTGATGCACACCGCCATCCATCCCGTCATAAAGGGATATCGCTCCTTCGTCCCGGTGGTCCTTGTCCTTCCTTGGGGGAAAGCGGAGTGATATCCATTGATGCACACCGCCATCCATCCCGTCATAAAGGGATATCGCTCCTTCGTCTCGGTAGTCTGTATCCTTTGGGGAAAGCGGAGTGGTATCCATTGATGCACACTGCCATCCATCCCGTCATAAAGGGATATCGCTCCTTCGTCCCGGTGGTCTGTATCCTTCCTTGGGGTAAGCGGAGTGATATCCATTGATGCACACCGCCATCCATCCCGTCATAAAGGGATATCGCTCCTTCGTCCCGGTGGTCCTTGTCCTTCCTTGGGGTAAGCGGAGTGATATCCATTGATGCACACCGCCATCCATCCCGTCATAAAGGGATATTGCTCCTTCGTCTCGGCAGTCTGTATCCTTTGGGGTAAGCGGAGTGATATCCATTGATGCACACCGCCATCCATCCCGTCATAAAGGGATATCGCTCCTTCGTCTCGGTAGTCTGTATCCTTTGGGGTAAGCGGAGTGATATCCATTGATGCACACTGCCATCCATCCCGTCATAAAGGGATATCGCTCCTTCGTCCCGGTGGTCTGTATCCTTCCTTGGGGTAAGCGGAGTGATATTCATTGATGCACACCGCCATCCATCCCGTCATAAAGGGACCGGTGGTCCTTGTCCTTCCGTGGGAAAAAAATCAAAATCAATAACTGAAAAAAATCCAAGAGCCCCAGAAATTTACCCTCTGATCTTAATAAGTATAATATAGATGAGCAAAAATAGTTTAAATCCGAATTTCAGTACTTACAAAGACTGGTTTTTTTTGTTAATGTGTAGTGTAATAAATAATCATGGGAAAAAATATAATGAGAACTATATATAAATTTGAGAATTCTCTTCTGGATATCTACCTACACTGCTCAAAACAATTAGGGGAGCACTTTATGTACTTCTGTTTACCCTTTCAGTTCCAACTTCTTATTTTTTATTCTAAAAATCTAAAATTTGTGAAATGCATTCATTATGCATCCAGAATGAAATGGTAAAAAAAACGGTTGAAAAAACTTAATTTTTTAACTAAAATTTAAGAGGGGAAATATTGGAATCAAAACTTTGGAATAAATTTTAACAATAATTTTTTCAAAACTTTATTTGTAAAAAAAAGGTAAAATCAATTTTTAAACATCAAAGAATGCGAGCGTGAAGAAATTAGGGTAAATTTATTTCATAAAATTTTTTGGGGGTGGATTTTATTTTACCACGTTTTCATATTTTCATTTAATTAAAACAAACATTATTTAATTCTTCAACTGGCATGATTCTTCCATCTAACGATAAATAAGTGCGAGCTCAACTTAGTGAGAAAAAAAAATCGGAAGCTGATGATACCAAATGGAATCATTGGGGGTGAAAGGGTTTAAACCATGCATTCCCCTATTTTTTTTTAGCAGTGTATTTCTAAAACTGCATGTTACCTATTGAAAAAGGTATTTAACTATCATTCCCCCATTCTGTATCGCATTGAAGGAAAATTTAGTTCTGTGAGAGAATTATTTTCCATATCTGAACATTTTCACTATTTGACCAAAAATTATAGTTCCACATTTCACCAATCCATGAACGCGAAAGCCGAACCTTAAAAAATTACTGAGGGCTGGGGAGCCCAGTCGGTTAGGCATTCGGCTAGCATGCGAAAGGTCCCAGGTTCGGTCCGGGCATCGCCAAATTAACTGCCGCCCGTGCAGCCAAAAATGTCCGACTAATAATACCCCGTGTAGAGGGAAGGTAAGTTAAATATACTTCAAAGTCCTAACGCTGCGTACGATGTTGCCCTTAACGGTTGCGTTGAGTGCCTACTCAGGTGTCGGCTCGTCACTTGATTGTGGTTCTAAAATGTTGACGCCCGTCGCCAATAGCCCTCGTGTAGCTCTAGTGCGACGATAATTCAAACTAAACTAAAAATTTACTCGAACACGTTTTTTTTAACTACCACTATAAAAAAACACACATTATCCTATCCCTTTGATGAGCACAGACGTATAAAACCGTCGCCTATGAATGTCTGGTTTCCCAGCAACACTCAATTTGTTTTTAAATTTATAAATATTATTACTAAAGTTAATATAAATATGTTACTAAAGTTCAAAATATAAAATACGGAGGAGTTATTTAAAATTGTCTACTAAAGAAATATAATTTAAAAAAACTTAACCAAATTTAACTTGCAGTTACAAATTTAAATTTTAATCTCTCGCAGTGAAAACAAATTTACACTTCAGCCAATTTGCTTATCCCTCAGAGGGATAGAAATGAGCAGCACAAAGAACCGAGTAAAGCGGGTATTCATATTCTTTTTCAAAGTTTAATAATATTTTGGAAAATTGCTTGTTACATAAGAATTAAACAAATAGGTTTGTAACAGAATCTGTCACTCAGCCCGCTTCCACACAACATTTGTATTCAACAGGGAAAATGTCGCCACACACAATATTAATTCTATTATAAACCTTTAAAAGCTAAATTTGGCTAGTTTCATTTATTTTATTTCGAAAATTCAATAATTATTTCTTTAATAATAATTCAATAATTATTATCGTGTGCAAAAATTAATTTATATTTAAAAAAAATAAATATGTAATATTCTTCTCTTTTAAATAGAACCAAAACATTTAATATAAACAACAAATAAAGAATCTCTTAGTGAAATATATTTGACGTCATTTCAAACTGATTGATGTCGCAAAAATGAATTTATTTTAATTTATTATTTCAAAGAATTAAAGTTTCTCGAATGATTGTTGCGAATGGCAAAGGTGATTTAATTATAATACAAGTAAGTTTGTAACCATAGATATCATATTCAAAGTATTAGATTGTCTGATCACGTGACCTCCAATGCTAACGACGGGACGCGCATGGAGGCCAAATAAGATGGCAAAATGGCTAGTGTTGCTGCCACTTTAAGGAGAAAAAATACCATTTAATTCGAAAATTACAAAAAAAACACTAGAAAAGGATTTAAAGTCACTTAAAAGATATCAAAATGCAGCTCGTATTTTTACGATATGTTTTTGTAATTTTAGAAATAAATGGTATTATTTCGTAGTATTTTTCTCCTTAAAGTGGCAGCAACACTGGCCATTATGTCCCCTTAAAAACCCTCCATGCGCGTCCCGTCGTTAGCATTGGAGGTCACGTGATCAGCCAATCTAATACTTTAACTATGATATCTATGTTTGTAACAGCATCTGTCACTCAACCCGCTTCCACACAACAGTGTTTAACAAGTAAAAAGGCGACAAACACAGCATTGATATTATCTATATTAAACATTTACATGCTAAATTTGGCTAGTTTCATTTATTTTATTTCGAAAATCGAATAATTATTACTTACTAGCAAACTTATACCCGTTCTTCGCACGGAATAAAAAAATATCAAATAGATTCCAAATATGTGTACCATATACACTGTTATAGGATCATAAACTTATTATTGTTTCCGCTCGTTATAAATTATAAAATCCCGTTTCATTGCCTTAAAATTCCAAAATGAAAAATACGCTATAAAATGCACTCATAAATGTCATCACAATTCCCTCATAAATACATAAAACCTTTTTGCTCATTTGGCGCGTTTTGGGAAATAATTTGGCGAGAAAATAGATAAAGCTACCCACACCCATTATACAGCTCTAACACAATGACCTTCGAACAACCGACCAGCTTATAAATTATTTATAAAAGAAATTGCCTATTTGACGAATTTTAGTTAATAATTTGGCGAGTTTGGCAACGTATTTGGCGAAAAAATAAAGACATAAAACACTAATAGCTCTAGTGCGATGGCCTTTATTAACCATCATAGTTCAGTAATAGCTTAACTATACATTTATTGCTTAAATATGCATACATGCAGTCAACAGAAAAATCAATGAAAAAATCATCAAATAAACCTACAATAAAATCCGGGAATAAAGACTGGCGGAATTACGTCACTTGAAACATGTCAATTATTTTTCAAATAATGAATTTAGTTTCTGAAAGTAATGGCAAAAGAATAAAAAATAAACATTTTTAATTTTAAATGTTTTCGTTCAAAGTTTTATTTAATTTTTTCAGTCGATGGCATCAGGAAAGAGAAAAAATGATCGGATTTGAGCGAAAGTGGTGTATTTTTTTTTCAGATAATTCGAATTTTCTCTAAAAATGGAACAAATATGAAAAAACTAAGCCTCAGGTGCACACGTTGGTATTAAAGGGAATCTATCTTAAAAATTTCGAATTTCTGAGGGCAGTATATGTAGGTCTTTTACGATCCGATAACAGACACACAGACAGACAGACTCTTTCTTTTATTATTATAGATGGTTTGCAAAAATTAATTTATATTTCAAAGAATAAATATATAATATTCCTCGCTTTTAAATAGAATTAAAACTTTTCATATCAACGTACAAAGAATCTCGTAGTGAAATATATTGACGTTATTTCAAACTGATCGATGTCGCAAAAATAAATTTACTTTAATTTATTGTCTAAAAGAATTAAAGTTTCTCGAGCGATTGTTGCGAATGGCAATGGTGATTAAATTCTAATAAAAATGGCTTTCTATGCTTTTTAAATGAGCATTAAATTCTGCAGTTTTTTAAATAATTGTTATTTTCCTATAATTCGAATTCTTTTCTGAAATTTTCAATGTATTCTAATTTCGATGCGCTGAATTTTTTGACGTATCACACTTGTCCGTAGTATTTGTAGTTTGGTCTATATGAAAGTGGGTGACAGACAGACGGACTGAACGATTATAATACCTTCCACTTTTTTTACGTTATAAACGTAGTGAGGAAGCTAAAACATAAAAAAAAATAAACTTGATATTGTGTCGACAACAAAATGTTTATTTGTATGAATATTTCATAAAATACACACATTTTGAATGTCGTTTCTTCGTGTTTGCAGTGCGTTTCTAGATATTTTATTCAATTTAAAGTTGATTTTGTTGGGTAAATCTTTATTCATGTTTTTATAATAAACTAATATTTCTGTAGTTAGAGGTGGGGGGGATGCGTTAAACAATTCATGAAAACTACGACTTGCAGTGTCTATTTTGTAAGTATTAGTATAAGTCAGTTCTTAATTTTATATTGTGTCTAAAGTTGAAATAATCTTTTAATTTACTTAACTATCGGTAACAGACTAGCAATCGAATCTTTTTTTTGAGATTTACCTACATGAAATCAAGAGTTTCGTTTGTAAACTAGATTTTTAAGAACAAATAGTCAATCTTTTGGCAGGTATGGTTTGAACTTGCCACCTGTTTTCTGATGTGAGCAGTTGCGTTCTCCGTTGATGAAGTAATGATTTCCAGAAGACTGCCCGTCACTTGACTGTGGTTCTAAAATACGACGCCCGTCGCCAATAGCCCTCGTGTAGCTCTAGTGTGACGATAATTCAAACTAACCTAACCTAACCTAACCAAAAGACTGCCCTTATTACGACGTTGGCTCCGCTATTTGTGCGATATTTGATGAGTCCTATTTTTTTTTAAATGTCAAAATTTACTATGTTTGTAACTACAAGCACTATTTTTAATTTTAAATGACGGAGCATTTTAAATTTGACCTTTTAAAATTCAAAAGCTTAGGTATTTTTTTTAAAGTATTTGTCATTGAAAAGTAACAACTAGATGATGCAAATGTTAGCTTAGTTAAATTTCTATTGCAAAAACTTCTAAGTTTAAGAAAGGCTGTCAGTCCCATAGAGCTAATGCATTAGTTTTGAAATCACAACTTTTGCAAAGGAATTGTTTTGTGATTTCATTGTTATATAATACAGTGATTAAAAAACATTGTTTTAAATACACATCTATATATGTTATTGAAATAACAAATTATTTTTAAGCTATTAAATGCTTTAATTATTGTCTCACAACCAATATAAGTAATAAAAACATAGATATCATAGTTAAAGTATTAGATTGGTAGATCACGTGAACTCCAATGCTAACGACGGGCCGCACATGGAGGCCAAATAAGGGGGCAAAATGGCCAGTGTTGCTGCCACTTTAAGGAGAAAAATACTACAAAAAAATACCATTTAATTAAAAAAAATTACAAAAAAATACTAGAAAAGGATTTAAAGTCACTAAAAAGGTTCCAAAATGCATAGCTAGTATTTTTGCGATATTTTTTTGTAATTTTAGAATTAAATGGTATTTTTTCGTACTATTTTTCTCCTTAAAGTGGAACCAACACTGGTTATTTTGCCCCCTTTTTGCCTCCATGTGCGTCCCGTCGTTAGCATTGGAGGTCACGTGATCTGCCAATCTAATACTTTAACTATGATATCTATGAATAAATAGTTATTGTAAGGTTTTTGAAAAAAATTGACCTTCTAAATGTAGGAGATTGTATGCAGATTTCCACTTCTAACTTCCTTGCCAATAATTAACAAGAAGTTCTAAAAGAACTAAAATAGCCTACTTTCCTATTACTTAAATGCTTACTAAAATTTTTATCAAAAAAACAAGTAGGTTTGTAACAGTTCCTCACCTAGAACCGCTTCTACACACTCTATTTACACGAAAAAAATTACCAAACACAGCATCCATTTGTAATTTAAAATTTATAAGCCAAAATTAACTATTATTTTTTTGCAAATTAAATTGATATTTTTTACCGGATCAGATTTACTGTACGGTCCCCCTAGCGCGATGTTTCCAGATTTGGCGATAAATAATTTTTTCTGGCAACCTGTAACTTTGACTGAAGATTCGAATTCTATGACTTCGCACCGATGCGTTTTCCGGCAACCCTATGAGACCGTTGGTTGAGTTTTCATAAGAAATATTCCCATACGATATTTTCTTTGAATCGTGGTTTTTAAAATAATGTCGCCAAAATACGGACTTTTGGCGCGAATTTGGAAAGTTCGCCAAGGGGGACCGTACAGTAAATCTCTGTACCTTTTGCTTAATTTATTTGCAGTTCGAAGAATAGTTTTGAAAAATTGCTTGGGACAAATCCTAGCATCCGTTCTGGCAACATTTGGAAAATGTTGCCTGAACGGGTAAACAGGGTTATCGTCATTAAGCTGACGGTATTCAGGGCTTCCTGTAGAGCAAACTAATGAGCAAAATTTATATTTATTTGATAGAGAGGCTATTGACAGCAAGGGAGGGATAATCCCATAAAAAAAACTAATTCTCAAATTTTCCTTAATATAATATTCGTTGGTACTCATGTTATTTCAAGGAACGGTTAAACAAAATACAAATTTAAAACTTCAAAGCTCATTATGTGTTTCTCAGAAACTCTCCCCTTTCCGATGGTTATTGGATTGATAAATTTGTCTAAAAATGAGTGGAAAATGATGTATTCGCAATAAAAAATGAAAACGACAAAAGCATTTTGAGTACGCATTTTTGGGAAAAGGTTAAAACAAGAGAAGTTCTAAAAGAACTGAAATAGTCTACTTTCCTGTTGCCTAAATACTCACCGAAATTCTTATCGAAAAACAAGTATATTTGCAAACAGTAATTATGACCTAGTCTTTTCTGCGCAAAATTTATACACCTTAGAAAAAAATCGCCAAACACAGCATTCAGTGCCCTTATCATACGAACGTCGCTCGTCGAACAACTTTTTGGGACAGCAAAAACGTCACAAGAGAACGGTACGTCATGCGTGACATCACAAACTTAAAAGCAGTATTATTGCGGTATTGGAGGAGGAGGAGGCTCGGCCATGACGCCACGACTGAACTTCGTTTCTGATTGGAGCAGCCGTTCGAACAGCAAAAATGTGGCGGATCTTTTCGAGTCGACTCGAAATTGCTCAGCGAGCAAAAACCAGTTTTTGATATGGCGTACGTACGTCGCTGAACGAACGAGCTCTCGTGTGGTTAAGGCCTTAGGGTGATCCGACGTACTGCATTTCGCAATACAGTTTAGTTTGTTATTCAACTATCTAGCTATAAAAATTTGCACAAATTATCTCCGCTTTATTTGTTTACAGTTATTTCAGACAAAAAAAAACGCAAGTAAAATATGAATTATGAAAATTTAATGATGAGTTTATAGCGAAAAGTGTTAATCACTGAAACAAATCTTTTCAGTGTACATACAGTTATACTTTAAACGTTCGAAGAATAATTATGTAAAATTGCTGGTGTCAAATAATAGTATCCGTTCGGTCACATTTGGAGCATTTACAAAATGTCGCCAACGGCCTTAGATGAAGCTCGAGCTTTTTATTCTTAACTAAATATCAACATAAAAACCCGATATTTTTGAATAACAAACATGAAACAAATCCAAATTGCATTACCAAACAAAGAAATGTAATTTAAAACTAACTAGCTTTTTATTCAAACAAAAAAAATCGAATACCTATTTCAATTCTGTAGAATTAAAAAAAAAATAGACTACAAAATTTCCCCCAAAACATTCGTTTTAGTATAATGTGTTGCATTATAGAATAAAAAATATTAAGCAATATTTTTGTTAATTCCAGTTAAAGAATCGTTCAACTTTAAGCGTACAAACTATTAATGTGATGGGGTGAATTTAAAGCTCATAAAAAGTGCACAAATACAATATATGACTTTGCTTTGCAACAGCCTACTTTTAATGTATATTTTTGAATATTTAAAAAATCATTTCCTATACTTCTTTATAAGTAACTACCTAACACGTTTGTGGTACATTTTCAATAGTAAAAATAAACGTTATTTCTTAGTTACTTTTGCATTTAAAAAGGAGTAATAAAAAAATATACCTGTAAAAACAGAAAATGCAATAGTTTATACAAAATTTAGAGTGTTTTGTGATCAAGCAAATCCTAATAGAAAGCTTTTGATTTTATAATGACCGCATTTAATATTTTGGTAAGAGAAATTAAGGAATTTAGCATTACCGGAAATTGATAGATTCACTAGCAGTTTTAAGTCGAGCATAAATCTCCGGAACTCCATATTTACAAAGAGAAACTCTTAAACGCAACTTTGAGTAAGAAATCTGAAGGTAGAATGAATCTAACAGAGAAAATATTAGTCTAACAATACTTGGATTCATTGTTACAAATCATTGCGTTTTAGAACAATGTAAATTATTTTCTTTGAATTGAATGGTTACTTTTAGGTACGCATTGTTGCCTTTCCATAAGGAGACACAGTACATCAAAAATTCCAAAAATTGGGATTTTTTTATTTGCTAACATTAAAGCTTTAAAACTTCTAAATAAGTCTACCAAGTTTTAAAAGTCTAGCTATTTTTTAAAAAAAAATTATTCCACTTTTTATGAGGAAAGGTAGGATAAAAATGCAAACGAATGAAAACTTTAATTGTGTTTTTCTCGGTGTTCATTTTTCCCTGATGACAAGTTTTTCAAAACGCTAAGTCTTTTTTAATTATTAATAAAAGTCTAAGGAATTTTGTATGCAGTCTGTCAAATATGTTAACATTAAGAATAGGTATTACAATTGTTTTCAAAAGTAATACTTTTTTTATAAAAAAAAATACTAAAGTCGAAATTTTTAAAATATGCTAAAATATGGTCCATTTATTTCATAAAATTTTTTGAGAATGAATTTTATTTTACCATATTTTTCATATTTTCATTTAATAAAAACAAACATTATTTAATTCTTCAAAAGACAGGATTCTCCCATCTAACGATAAATAAGTACGAGCTTAACTTAGTGAGAAAAAAAATCTTAAGCTGATGATACCAAATGGAATCATTGGGGGTGAAAGGGTTTAAACCATGAGTTCCCCTAATTGTTTCGAGCAGTGTAGCTGCCAACCTGTAAACGGTTTGTGCAGCTAAACAGTCCGACGAAAAATACCCCGTGTAGCGGGAGTGCCCTTTACATATGTTCCGTCCGTCGCCAATAGCCCTCTTGTTACTGGAACCATAATTCAAAACAATCTTTTTCGCATTAGTTTCTATCGGTGACAATTTATCTATTCCCTGGCATTGAATGCATGAATCTAGTATTTTATTTTTTAAATGACATGCATAACCAATTTTTCCAAACTATACCGAAAGGAAAAGCTCTTGCGCTCCTGAACTTTTTGCGTTTAGGTCTTTCATATTTAGAAAAAAAAGTTTAATGAAATAAACATGTAGGAGTTTTGTTTTTTACAAATGTGGATATAATTTTGTTTTTTAAAATGTGGATATGATAACAAGTATCTAGGGGTTATGTTTTTTCATTAATAGTTGGTAAGTTTGAAAATTAAGGGGAATGGGAGCTCTAGCCCGGTCTCCAAACAGAAGTCTACTCTCTGTGTTAATCAAAAAAAAAAATTCTAAGCCAAATTTCTACATAATGTTTTTTTTTTTTGGTAGTTAAGTTTAACGTCTCTATAATAACACTTATTTTAAATTGTTTCAAATATTTTTTTTTAAATTTTCAATATATAATTTTACAATAAAACATTTCAACCATTTCAATAAATGTTATTGTTGGGACGTTTAAGTCAGCTACATTAATGAAAACAGTTTGTAAAAATATTCAATACAACCAAAGTAATTTGACTAAGAACTATTATTTTACATTGGATTAACTTAGAGAAAGAAGACTTCGGTTTGCAGACCCGGCTTCCACTCCCCGTTCTCTCTTAATTAAAGAAGAAAATCTTTGGTTATATTAGCCGTAAGAGGATTCACGATGGAAACAACGTAGATTATAAAGCGGTCGACTGTTACTTTGTCTTGTGTATTTTTCTTAAGAAGGCAAGCTTGAGACTTACCGAAACATGTAAAATTTGTACCAACAATTTGTGCCAATAATCCACGTTGTTTCCTTCGTAATCCTCTCATCTTGCATGCGCAAAGTTGAAGATATTTTCTGAATATACAGTCCCTGGACAAATTATTAGACGCACTGTATTTTTTCTAGTAATTTGATGTATCTTAAGAGTTTTTATGAAATAATGGTATATTTAAACTACAATACTATTGATTTTTATTTAAAAGAATTGTTGTAGACTACATATTTGTATTTATTTTAAGACAATTATGATTAATTATGATTAAGATTAATTTATAGTAATTATTATAAGATGATTTATGTGTGGAATCCTCCTCCTCAAATGCAGGAGACAGTACAGTCTTGCATTGATAGCATGCCGCGCAGAATTAAAGCTTTGATAGCGGCTAAAGGTGGCTCAACTAAATATTGACTTTTACTAACATTCATTTCACTTTTCTTTAAAACTTAATAAACTTATGCTTTTCTCAATGAATGCTGTTTTATTTATGTCAAATAAATCGGTAATTGATTCGATAATATAAAAATAAAAAACAAATCAATTTAAATAATAAAGCGGTACAATATCACCCGGTAATTAATATTTTACATGAAATCTTGCAGTGCGTCTAATAATTTGTCCAGGGACTGTATTAGCCGTGTTATAGTTGCCACGCCAGTGTTTTTTAAGGTTTGACATTGACACACAAGTTACAATTTCTCTTTTTCCCCACAGGTTCGCGTCCTCATCTACCTCGATGACGTAACGTCGGACCAAGAGTTCGTCTCGGGCTTTCTCGCCGAATTCCAAGACCGCGGACAGGAACGCCGCCTAGCAGACGTTGGTTTCGATGGCGGGTCCGGGAACCTTTTCGACAACCGGCGGACGCTTCTGGACATCGGCATCAAGAACGTGTGGCAGGGGGACGGACGGACAAACTGCGTGAGCGCCTTCTATCCGGACGGACGTCTGCGCAGGGCCATTGCGTTGCGGGATGCTCGGAGGGGGAAGGGCAAGGTGGGTGATATTAACAAGAGTTTCTGACTTTTATATTATATTTGCTAAAAAGCACAGTATTTCCCCATAGATATCTTAGTTAAAGTATTAGATTGGCAGATCACGTGACTCCAATGCTAACGACGGGACGCGCATGGATGCCAAATAAGGGGGCAAAATGGCAGTGTTGCTGCCACTATAAGGAGAAAAATACTACGAAAAAATACCATCTAATTCTAAAATTACAAAAAAAATACTAGAAAAGGATTTAAAGTCACTTAAAAAGATTCCAAAATGCTGCTAGTATTTTTGCGAAATTTTTTTGTAATTTTAAAATTAAATGGTATTTTTTCGTAGTATTTTTCTCCTTAAAGTGGCAGCAACACTGTCCATTTTTCCCCCTTATTTGGCCTCCATGCGTGTCCCGTCGTTAGTATTGGAGGTCACGTGATCTGCCAATCTAATACTTTAACTATGATATCTATGATTTTCCCTGACAAAACTGTACTTTTCCATTTCGCAGGCGCAAGCGATAAAGTCGCCTAAAATGTACAATAGCTATCAAACGGAATATTTCCTAAAGTAACATTTAGCTGTATACTGTAGTTATTTAACAGTGTATAGTGTGTTTTGTTGTCAAAAAATTCCGTTTATCGCCAAAGATTCCATTATGGAATATTTGCGTTCGTAAAAGGTAAAAATTATTGGCAAACCCAAAGACAAACCAAACCTAAACATAAGATAATGTATAAAGATTTTTAGCTGGCGGCTCCAACGTAGACAATAAATACCACTAAGACAACTATTACTTTAAAGATCTCATAGATGGCAGCACCACAAATATTATTTCTTGAAAGGTCTTAGGTGTAACTCAATTGTTTTCGTAAAAATCTCATAGGTGGCAGCACCACATTTTAAGATATTGAATGGCGTGTTTTACATTATTTTAGCATAATATTTCTAAATTACGTTTGGAGGACGCATTAATAATCTTAAGACAAAAATGTTATGAAAAATGTGTCACCAATCCAAATTTTTAAAAAAAAATCCGCTTTCTGATTGCAAAAGATTTACGATATTCTTTAAAGCATTAGAAGGCCAAATTCGGCTGGCATACGCCTTTTTTAGCGGTGAAGTGTAGTTCAGAATTCAAATGATAATGGAGGAGTTCCATTATGCGGGAATATCTATAGTCACAAGGTGACGTACTGCATTTTGCAGTACAGTACTACTTTTTAGGACCCTTTTTTTACCGTGGATAGCCTATAATGGTTAAGGCCTCGCTCTCGGAATCGGAAGGTCCCGCGATCGAGACCCGATACCACTGAAGACCCACCGAGTATATGCGGAGTACGTGCTCGTTAAAATCTGTAGGTCCGAAAGTCCTGTAGGCGGTCATGGCGCAGTTACCCACGGGTACAGGTCCCTGGAGACTATTTCCCTCCCCTTCAGGGACATGTCTAAATTGCGGAGGTGGCGATAGATGGCAGCATCTGTCAGCACTATGGCAAGACGGATTCCTGCCGTGTAGTCTCTACACGGGCATCTCTCCTCAGGAACAGTAGAAAAATAGAGTTTGGACATCGTGATAATAGTTAATGTCCCAGAATGCACCGCAAAAGTCTTTAGATTTTTTTCCCTTCTGTTTCATCATTTGAAGTGCAGTGAAGTCACTAGACTAATACAATACTAAACAAACATATTCAATTTTATTCCTCGTTACCTCCTGAATTTACATTGTTGCACTCCTGAAAAACTCCTTAGAAACTCCTGAATTTCACTATCATAGATAGAGTATATGAACCCTGCGAGATACGTGGAATTACTTTTTTTTTCTTTCTTGTATTGCATTGATGTAGAAACTACAGTCCCTGGACAAATTATTGGACGCACTGCAAGATTTCATGCATCAATCAATGATGAACAAAATACCTTTAGAAGGACATTTGTGTTCCTAAACTTAAGCTATTGAATAGAAAATACTATCTGCTATACTTAATACATATATCGACATCTTTTTTAATGATATGGCATTCTTTGGTATGTTTTCATCATTACTAAAAAAAAAAATACAGTGCGTCTAATAATTTGTCCAGGGACTGCATATAGTCCTCCTAGTCATAAAGGCACGCCAAAAGAAAAAGTTTCAACAAGAAAGGGTAGTATCTAGTAATTTAGTTTTATGACGCACAAAATACATGTTCCTTCTTAATATCCCTCCCAGGTGTACCACTGGACCATCGATCTCAAACTGCGCATGCGTCTGTCCCTCAACTTAGGGGTGGACGCCATCTTGACCAACGACCCGGACGACTTGCTGGAAGTGGTAAGGGAGTCGTACTACGCCGGCGACTACCGACTGGCCACCGTGGACGACGACCCCTTCGAGAAATACGTCAAGGAATAGCTTAGAAATGCGTCAAGAGATGAACGTTTTATTTGGGCTTTTTTTTTTAACGTTATGCCTATTTCTTGACTCGTCACCTTTAAAACAGACAGTGAGACTTGTGATTTTCCGACTTCGATATAAAATGTATTAAAGTTTTTTTTTATGTATGTATTATTTTATTTCATGTACTTCACTTTTCGGTATTTTAGATTTCATTGAATAGAAAAATAAGGAAGAGTTTTGTACTTTAGGAACCAAAGAAGTGCAATCTTTAAAAAAATTTATGCTGTTTTGTAAAGTTTGAAGAACAACACCTTATTGCTCATAAGTTACAGAATGTACGTTTTGACGCCAATTCTTTAGAAATCCCCATAGCATAGCACTACCAGAGTACCACTGGACCATCGACCTCAAACTGCGCATGCGTCTGTCCCTCAACTTGGGGGTGGACGCCATCTTGACCAACGACCCGGACGACTTGCTGGAAGTGGTGAGGAAGTCGTACTACGCGGCCGACTAATGACTGGCCACCGTGGACGACGACCCCTTCGAGAAATACGTCAAGGAATAGGGGATTGGAACGTTTTACTTGAGCAATCAGAACTTTTGTTGAACTGATTTGAACGTCATGCATATTTCTTGACTCATCACAGAGCTTCAACACAGACAGTGAGACTTGTGATTTTTTAAGGTGTGGATACTTTGAGATAAAATGCAATAAAGTATGCGGTTTTATTTGATGTATGCGTTACTTTATTTTATGTACTTTGTACTCCTTTTAGTATTTTAGGTTTCATTTCAATAAAACTTGTGAAAATAAGTAATCACCGAGCCTTAACACAGACAGTGATATTTGTGATTTTCAGGACTTGGAGATAAGTGTAATATGAAGTTATGCGGTTTTATTTCATGTATGTACTTTGTACTTGTTTCAGTATTTTGGGTTTCATTTGAACACAATCGTGGAAAAATAAGCAACAGTTTTGTCCTTTAGAACCAAAGATGTGTAAATTTCAAGGACCTATATTTAGAAAGAGGGAGGGAAGAGGATAAATCGGATATAATTGTATTTCTAGCTATGAAAAGAGCAATACTTTTGCAACACGTTTTGCACATTTTGGAGAATTCAAATACAGAATATCAGCTTTGGTGTACTGGTCATAAGTTGCAGAATGCACGTTTTGATGTCAATTATATTAGAAATCCACCAAAGTATTGAAATCCAAATTGCACTTTCAAATATAGATGTACCACTACACCATCGACCTCAAACTGCGCATGTCCCTCAACTTGGGGGTGGACGCCATCTTGACCAACGACCCGGACGACTTGCTGGAAGTGGTGAGACCGTGGACGACAACCCATTCGTGAAATACGTCATCAAAGAATAGCGATTTGAATCTTTATATTTCTTGCCCCTTTACATAGCTTTAACACGGACAGTGAGATTTGTGATTTTCAGGACTGCGAGGTATGCGATTTTTTTCATTATTTGTAACTTAATTATTCTGTACAATTATGTAGAAATCTTACTACCTGCACATAACTTTATGTACTTTGAACTCGTTTTAGTATTTTAGTGTTTATTTAATTACATTCGGGGGAAAATTTGCAACAATTTTGTATGTCAAGACTAAGGATACATAATTCCACGAACACTTTGGAAAGATTGGTTGTTGGTTTTGGTAGACATATAATATTCAGGTTTGTGTGCTTGGTCAGAGACCCGCTTATAAACCTTCGTCAAGTAAGACACAACAGACAACACACACACATAAGTGGATCCATCTAATTTTTTAGAGAACAGAGCCAACTAGAGATTCCCAGAATTGGCTTGTCACCCCCAGAGGTATTGATTTGGTAGGGAACTTAGAGGACTTTCGGACCCAACAGATTTTAACGAGCACGTACTCCGCATATACTCGGTAGGTCTTCAGTGGTACCGGGACTCGATCGCAGGACCTTCCGATCCCGAGACCAAGACGCTGACCACTAGGCTCACTACAGCCCTACTTTGGAAAGAGAATTTAAGGAATAGGGATTTGAACGTTTTACCGGCTGCCTATTTTTTAACTCATCAGAGAGCTTTTAACACAGACAGTAAGATTTGTGATTTTCAGGACTTTGAGATAAAATGTGAAAGTATGCGATTTTATTTTATGTATGTACTTTATTTTATCTACTTTGTACAGGTTCGGGCCCGGGCATTGCCAAAATTACTGCCAACCTATCAACGGTATGTGCAGCCAAAGAGTCCGACAAATAATACCGTGTAGAGGGAGTGCACGTTAAATTTGCTTCTAAGTCCCAAAGCTGAGTGCTATTTCGCCCTTAAAAAGTTGCGTTGACTCAAGTGTCGGCTTGTCACTTGACTGTGGTTCTGAATTATGACGCGCGTTGCCAATATCTTCTGTGTAGCTCTAGTGCGACGCTAATTCAAATCAACTTCCCTTGCACTAAAGCCTCCATAGGCAATTTGCGGTGTTAAACAGTTTTATTTTAGTGGCCCTTTGTTTCAAAAACCCAAAGTTATACCGTTTAACCCGTTTATAGTGTCATTCAAGGTTGGTTGGTTGGTTGGTAGACATATATATTCAGGTTTGTGTGCTTGGTCAGAGACCCGCTTATAAACCTTCGTCATGTAAGAAGACCCAACACACACATAAGTGGATCCATCTAATTTTTAGAGACAGAGGCCAACTAGAGGATCCCCAGAAATGGCTTGTTACTCCTAGAGGTATTGGTTTGGTATGGGAACTTAGAGTACTTTGTGACCACGAGGGATTTAAAGTGCACCAGTCACCATTAGCTTACACGGGGGTCTTCGGAAGGCAGCGGAACTCGAACTCGCAACCTTAGGGATGCCAGTCAAAGACCTTACCGACCAGGCTATCCCGGCCGTCATTCAAGGGACAGTGGTATTTATGACGTTTTAAAGAGTAACTTAATAAACAAGGTTGAATAATAAGTGTAGAAAACGTGAAAAAATTCACATATTATATATTCATATAATTATTTAAGAGGGACTGTCAGTCCCATAGAGCTAATGCATTAGTTTTGAAATCACATTTTTTGCAAAAGAATCGCTTTGCCATGTTATCCCATTTTCACCAGGAATGGGAGTCATCATAACATCCATTTAAAACAAAATTGAAAAGAAAATAACATCCGGTTATTTAATTATGAATTGATAAAGTTTTAAAATTGTGTCGCCATCTGCTGTAATTTTTGGCATTTTAAAACTTCAAAAATATACAATTAAATAACTAGATAATATGTTCGTCTCAAATTCGTTTCATTTCGATGTTACGTTGATTCCCATACCTGGAGAAAAAGGGTTAACATGGCAAAGCAATATTTCTGTGGAAGTTATGATTCCAAAACTAATGCATTAACTCTATGGGACTGACAGTCCCTCTTAAAGTTACAAAAGGACATCTATTGCATAAATTTTAACCCTATGTGCTATTGGTAGAAGTTTAATCAAAATAATGTGTAAATAGTAATATTAAATAATACAAGGTGGCCCAAAAGTAGGCTAACAGTTAATGCCGTACCATTGGCAAGAACTTTGGTTTATTTAGAACAGGTATTTGACATAGTCGTGCTTAATTTTGTTGGTTGGCTAGAATTAAGTCGTACTACAGCGTATATCGGATCCAAAGAGTGGCGATTCGTGGACTTGGTTTATTTTCGCGATAGCTTCGGGATATTCATTTGATGCTCTAGGAAAAGCAAATAATGTCTCCAGAGTATGAAACTTCGAATCTCGCCATCTGCCAGTTATCCGATAAAAGGATTTGTGCTGGCAGGAAATTTGTGCTTTTTTTTCATAAGTGCAAACCATTTCTGGGAATCTGAGCGAAGAGCACCAACGGTGATCTTTAAGACCCACTGGAAAGTAGGGCTGTGGGGACCTAGTGCGTCTCGGTCTCGAGATCGGAAGGTCCCGCGATCGAGTCCCGGTACCACTGAAGACCCACCGAGTATATGCGGAGTAACGTGCTCGTTAAATCTGTTGGGTCCGAAAGTTCTGTGGTCGGTCATTGCGCAGTTTACCACGGGTACAGGTCACTGGAGACTATTTCCCTCCCCTTCAGGGACATGTCTAAAATGTGGAGGTGGCGATAGATGGCAGCATCATCGTTGCCATCTTCTTTTCGTTCCCTTCACTTAAACCGCGATTCTTAGGCTATGTCCTCACTACGACGCTAAACGCCACAAAGGCAACAAAAACTTGGCAACCGCCAAGCGATGCAATAGCGGCCGGTTTTTTTCGCCAAATCGTAGGGTTTTTTTCAAACGCATGCGTCTGGATCTCTTTGATCTGGACATTTAAACCGATGCTGGTGTGCTAGAAACGTGGAATGGGATAAAAATATTTCATCGCTTGCTTTAGCGATTTCAACATTGATATGAAAAAATTAAATTTGGTTAGTAATGTAATATTAAAACTCAGTGTAACAAATTTAATTGTTGGTTTTAATAACATAGATTTTTAACTTTTATTACATTTGAATTGGAAATGCTTTGAGATTTTTTAATTCATTTTTTTTTTATTTTTCATACTAATTAAAGTTTGCCCAAACCTAATAGCCATTGTGCTTACACGAGCGATATTGATTGTCCATGCCAAGGGGCTAGTTTGACTATGGACCTTCAGTTGACTTTCCAATCAATCAAGCTTAGTACTCGTTGTGTAGAAGGTGGTTGAATGAAGAGATGAGTATATTCATGACCTACCGGACCCGTATACGAACCCGGGTCTACGGAATAAGAGCAGAAGCGCTGACCACTACGCCAGAGTGCTGGTGCATAATATTTTTATATTAAGAGCTAAATAACAAATTAAAATTTTCCTTAATATATAAAAAAAGAAAAGCCTTATAACAAAAAGAACGTTTTACAGCTAGATTTTTTAAATAAAAAAATCATTTTGAGGCAAGCACAGAATCAATAAAGGTCATATAAAAAAGTGCTACATTTTTTTTTTAATAAAAGACAATAATTATTCAAAATATTATATAAATGATATTTTAATAAATAAAATATATAATCTTTACTAGTAAATAAGTTTACTAGTAATACCAATAATATTATATTATTGTGTATTAAATTGATTTCTAAAAATGTTTTTAAAGTACCCCTACTACATTGTCATAAAAATATTAATGCTAATAAAATGAAACCTAATCTCTATATATTAAAAAAAATTATCATCAATAAATGTTTCAAAATATCAAAATCTAAATTTGTCAACCTAATTTTAAATATTATTTTTATTTATTATTATTTATTAATTAATTATTAATTTATTAATTTATTAATTTATTAATTTTATTTATTAATTTATTAATTTATTAATTTATTAATTTATTAATTTATTAATTTATTAATTTATTAATTTATTAATTTATTAATTTATTAATTTATTATTAAATTATTTATTTATTAATTTATTAATTTATTAATTTATTATTATTTAAAACTCCGCTGTTGACAAAATAACATTTAAGTCACGCATAAGTTTAAAAAAAAGGATTAATAAAACACAAGCAAAAATACTTTGCACAAATCCCAAACTAAATGCAGAAATTTACAGTCTTGAAAATTTAATTTTAATTCCAATTGATTGAAAAGTAGTTTATGTACTTCTACTTCAATTACCTTTTTTATTATTTTTTCTCTTTATTTTTTTATTGACAATAGCAACCCTACAACAAGTTAACATGGCTTTAAATGCAAAAGTTGCCAAAGTTGTTGGATCTCTTTACTTGCAAACTTTTTTTAGGGTTACTTGGCGAGAGTGGAATTTTAATTGCGTTTTTGGCTTCCGATTTGGTTATTTGAAAAGTTCCAAATGATAAATTCGGTTTTTCTCTCTCAAGTTACCATAGCGCAAGACACACCGAATCAGAGTATTCTCGTAGACATTTGAGGCATGCGTTAATAAGCTAAAACACCGTACGTCACAGTTGAGGTGCAGTAACCGTGCGTGAATGTTTTCGTTGACGCATGCATGTACAAATGGCGGTGGTTGTTGACCGGTTTTTGTTGCTTTTGTTGCCTTTGTGGCAAAAGTGGCGTAGTCAGGACGTAGCCTTTAGACAAGCCAATTGAAAATTATTCTCGTGTAGCTCGAGTGTGACGTCAATTCAAAACAAATCCAACGTATACCTATCGCTATGGGGTCGTGGGGAGCCTAGTGGTTAAGATTTCGGTCTCGGTCTTGTATGTGATCCCGCGATCGAGTCTCGACACCTCTGAAGTCCCACCCAGTATATGCGGAGTACGTGCTCGTTAAATCTGTGGGTCCGAAAGTCCTGTGGTCGGTTATTGCGCAGTTTACCACGGGTACAGGTCCCTGGAGACTATTTCCCTCCCCTTCAGGGACATGTCTAAATTGTGGAGGTGGCGATAGATGGCAGCATCTGTCTTGTATGTGTGTGTATGTCGTGCCCGTCCTTCTTGACGAAGGTTTATAAGCGGGTCTCTGTGACCAAGCACGCAAGCCTGAAAATATATGCCTACCAACCAACTAACCATAGTATCCCAGATTATGATTTGTTTTGGTTTGCTTTGGTTGGTTAAATTAACGTCGCACTACAGCTATTCGAGGGATAATGTGAACCGGTCTCGTAATTTCGTACAGCCGTTTGTTTTACGGATATTATTGCGTTGGATTAACGTCATACAAGAACTATAAACTGCAAAAATCGACTGGCTTTATAATCGTAATTTTGACAGTTAGGGCTGTACACTCTTAAAAACAAACGAGCGGTTTTAACCACTGAACTGAATTGAAACTCTGGAATGAGCATCGTAACGCTCGCTAATAGGGTCGGTGAAGCCCGGCAACCCTGTAAGAGCAACCCAACTTGCCGCCAATCCTATACTTTACCTGTTGGTTGGTTGGTTGGTAGACATATATATTCAGGTTTGTGTGCTTGGTCAGAGACCGCTTATAAACCTTCGTCATGTAAGACAGACCCAACACACACACATAAGGGGATCCATCTAATTTTTAGAGACAGAGGCCAACTAGAGGATCCCCAGAATTGACTTGTCACCCCCAGAAGTATTGATTTAGTATGGGAACTTGGAGGACTTTGTGACCACGACGGATTTAACGTGCACCAGTCACCATTAGCGTACACGGGGGTCTTCGGAAGGCAGCGGGACTCGAACTCGCAACCTTAGGGATGCCAGTCCAAGACCTTACCGACCAGGCTATCCCGGCCCTTTACCTGTTAAAATAGGTATTTTAAACCAACTTTTTCAATAATTTTTCAAACAGAAAATTGATATGTTATTGCTTTAGGAGGTTCTTTATATAATGAAGTTTCGGAAACATGTACTTTAAAAAAATAGAATTGCAGGAACAATTTTTAAAACTTAAATTCCTTGGAGTACTATTCTTGGCGAGCGATTTTTACGATCCAATGCAAACTGTCAAGTCAAGTGTCAATTGTGATCGGCGAATTCATGCCAAATGTGGCACATATTCTCCCTAAAGCTGTTGCCAAGTGACCCAAAAATAGGCTGCACCAGCTTTTCATTGGATGCTGATTCCAGGGTTTCAGTTCAGTTCAGTGGTTTTAACTCAGTCTGAGTTAATTTCCGATCCTTTCCGTGCCGAAAATGCACTTCCCCTATAAGAGTGGATTTCACTCTTTTGTTTTAAGAGTGTAAGTATTACTTAATAGGTTCGCCAAGCCCTCGTGTAGCTCAAGCGCGACGATAATTCAAACTAATTACTTAATAGGATCAGTAGGCTGCATCCTAGAGCGCCAAATTTTGAAAGGGCGTCAATTCGGTAATTTATCAAAAAGTTAAAATTTAATCTGTTAATTAATCTATAATGAGTTGAATTTAATCTATATGTGAAGATTTTCTATTGCAATTATTAAAGATTAGCATATTACTGAAAGTATTCTTCACAGTGCCAACGAATCTCAAATTACATCAATTATAATTATCCCTAGGTATCTGGCTTCGGTTGCGTTTTCTTGAAATTGAGCAGTCTTTCTAGAAGATATTATAAATCCTTGATTGCAATGCATCAAATTTCTATAAGTGTTAACAAGTTTCAATATAAGTCGGTGTAGCGTTGGACACGCTATCGGCCCAGATCGGATGGCAAGCGTTTGGTATGGGTTCGAACCCGGTGCCAGTCATTGCTTTCCCATAAACGGAAATATGCAGCCAAAATCCGACTAAAGTACCCGAGTATACTGGGATAGACGTGCTCGTTAAATCTGTGGATTCCAAAGTCCCGACGGCGTTAGCGTACGATGGCGCTCGAAGTTCCGATGGGTGGCCACTCAGGTGTTGACCTCGTCACTTGACCAGGGTTCTAAATTACGAGGCGTGTATCGGATGTGTCGAGTCAATGTAAGTAAGATGCATACTAAAAAAATACTACGGATGAATCTGGTATAAGCCAGCTATAAAAACAATAAACCAGCTACAATAAAGCCAGCTATAAAAACCCAACCAACCCATTTAATTCGATTACACTTTCGAGTACTGTTACATATATTTCAGTTACTTTTTCTATTTGAAAACCTTCGTATTGCCAAAGTCTCTTGTGATTTTGATTTCAACCCTCATTTCTTAGATGCCCGGTATTTCAAAACGGACATTTTATGGATTTATGTTGAGTTAGAATAGAACACTCTTCTTGGATGTGCGAGCTTTGACAAGAGGTGAGTATTATTGAAATAACAACTGTTTTACTTGATAATTACTTTATTTTATTTAACCCTTTATGAACTGAATTGAGATTTGAGTTTAATTATTTGCCGTTGCCGATTTAGTTAGCTGAGCAATTGTATTACGATGAAAAAATAGTCGTAACATAAAATGCTCTTTATGAGTCGAATTTATTTTCCTTTCCTTTCTATTTATAATTACTAAATTACACTGACCGACACTGAAATTTTGTTAAATATGATTTATTCTTTTAGTCATTAATATATGAAACCGAATACTACATTAATAAAAGCCCTATATCTATACTATATCAGTGACGTAGCGAGGGGAGGGGGGTTTACGGGGGGTTAGAACCCGGGGGTTATCCGTACTTGTCCAGAGTTCTAAATTATGAGGCGTAATTGGTTGTGTTAGAGTTCCTAAAGGAGGCTAGAAATAGACAGCCGAAACGATTAAATTACCAAATTACCATGCCCTGTATTTTGTGGATAGTGCGACTTAAATTTAAACAAAAACAACAATCCATCTTTAATAGTATTATCTCTATAAATCTGAAGCAGTAGACTTCCAGAAAAAACCACAACTTTTCAGTTTCGAATCTAGTATATTTTTTTTATCAGCATCCATTCAACAGACAGAAGATCAAAGTTTAAAATCTATTTATACCTTCCATCGTCTCCTAGTTTTTATCTTCAAAATATTTGTTCAAACAAAAATATACAGCAACTGGTTTTTGTGGGTTTAACTGACGTACTTACTTAACACGTCACGAGATCTTAATTTAGAAGGAAAACTTTGTGTTTGTTTTTTTGTTGACATCTTGGCTAAACATCAACTTGCGTTTCAAGAAGTTCTTTGAGCTTTAGAAATCAGTTTAAAGTAAGTTTTTTAAAAAAACTCTTTATTATAAATAGACCTGTTATTTCTAAATTAAAAACTTAATTTTTAAAAAATTATAAATTATGTTTTTGAGGTTCGATGTGTTTTTATCGTATAACACTTTCATCTTCAGTTTTCTTACCTCTTCACTCCCAAAAGAACTTCACTCCTACGCATATATTCTTCATGTAAACATATTTTAGCTTCCACACTACGTTTATAACGTAAAAAGTGGAAGATATTATAATCGTTCAGTCCGTCTGTCTGTCACCCACTTCCATATCCCAAACTACAAATGCTGCAGGCAAGTGTGATGCGTCAAAAAATTCAGCGCATCGAAATTAGAAGACATTGAAAATCTCAGAAAAAACAAGAAGTTCATAAAGAACTAGAATAGCCTACTTTCCTGTTACTTAAATACTTACTGAAGTTCTAATCGGAAAAAAAAACTAGGTTCCTAAAGTAAATATCATCAACAGCCGTTTCTACACTAGATTTATACACATTAGAAAAAAAATCGAAACACAGCACCCAGCTATAATTTAAACTTCTAAAAGCCAAAATCAACTATTTTCCTTAATATTCTTTCGTAAATTAATTAAATATTATTTATCATCTGCTCGTGATTTATTTGTAGTTCGAAGAATAATTAAATATTTATTAATAACAAAAGTAATGAAACTACTCCGAACTGCATTAAAAAATAAGAAATGTAAATTAAAACTAAGCATAATTGCATGCAAAAAGCCTTGCCGCTTTCTTGGTAGATAATTAATGACTAATCAAAGAATCAAATTGTGCTACATTTTATGACGTCATTCCAAACTGATTCATGAAAATATTATTTTGCTTCAAATATGTTTCAATAAATAAAGTTTCTCATGCCATTGTTGATTTGGCAACAGTGATTTAAATGACTCAAAATTGAATTTTCAATGCTAATTTAATGGGAAATTCGCCGAAAGATAGTAGATTTATGTCCGTCCGGACGTACAGACAGACGAACAAAAAGTATGAAAGTTGGGTATCTGAGGTCATAGCTTTCTAACAAAAAAGAATTTTTAAGATCCGATGGATAGAAACCGATTTTGGAAGGGGGGTACGGACAGACAGACAGACGGACAGACAGACAGACAGACGGACAGACGGAAAGACAGACCGACATACGAACAGACAGACAGATGGACATCAACCGCATTTCAATACCTACAGTGATTTAAATGACTCAAAATTGAATATCAATGCTAATTCAATGGGAAATTCGCCGACAGATAGTAGATTTATGTCCGTCCGGACGTACAGACAGACGGACAAAAAGTATGAAAGTTGGGTATCTGAGGTCATAGCTTTCTAACAAAAAAAAGAATTTTTAAGATCCGATGATTAGAACCGATTTTGGAAGGGGGGTACAGACAGACAGACAAACGGACAGACAGGCGGACAGACAGACAGACGGACAGACATACGAACAGACAGACATACGAACAGACAGACAGACAGATGGACATCAACCGCATTTCAATACCTACAGTGATTTAAATGACTCAAAATTGAATTTCAATGCTAATTCAATGGAAATTCGCCGACAGATAGTAGATTTATGTCCGTCCGGACGTACAGACAGACGGACAAAAAGTATGAAAGTTGGGTATCTGAGGTTATAGCTTTCTAACAAAAAAAGAATTTTAAGATCCGATGATTAGAACCGATTTTGGAAGGGGGGTACGGACAGACGGACAGACGGACATCGACCGCATGTCAATACCTACTTTTTCATTTTTTTAATTCTTTCGAATTAAAAAAAGAAAAGTAGGCTAAAAATCGAATTTGAAGTACTTTAATTATTTAAAAAAAACTGCAAAATTGAATACTCATTTAAAAAGCATAAGAAGTCATTTCTATAAGAATTAAATCACCATTGCCATTCGCAACAATCACTCGAGAAACTTTAATTCTTTTAAATAATAAATTAAAATAATTTTTTTTTTTCACCACATCAATCAGTTTCAAATGACGTCAAATATATTTCACTAAGAGATTCTTTGTTTGGATTCTTTGGTTCTATTTAAAAGAGAGGAATATTACATATTTATTCTTTGAAATATAAATTAATTTTCGCGAACGATAAAAATTATTGAAGAAATAATTATTGAATTCTCGAAATAAAACAAATGAAACTAGCCAAATTTAGCGTGTAAATGTTTATAATATAATTAATATTGTGTTTGGCGACTTTTTTCCCGTTGAACACAAATGTTGTGTGGAAGTTGGCTGAGTGACAGATTCTGTTACAAACCCACTTTTTTTCAAATAATTATTATATAATTATAAATATGTTTTGCAAGTAATTTTGGAAAAAAAATGCGTTTAATATTTACTGAGGGTTACGTCAATTTAGTGGAATTTGAGGTTTTGAGCTGCAAAAAGTATTAGGTATATTTTTCATATCAGGTATAGTCCTCCCACCACTTCTTGGCATCTATGACGTGTATTTTAGACGAGTCTAAACTATCACTCGTAAAACGAAAAGGGGTAAGGAAGATTTTGGTTTGTTAGAGTTTACTATATTAGGCGATTCACTTCTTTTGCAGGCGCAGATTTCTTTAAGGGGTTTAGAAACCTTTTCTCAACTGAAGGACAGTTCAAACTTCCATCGGGTTCACTATTATTGCATAGCATTTTTTTTTACTTATAGCGTTCCCCGAAGTGATACTGAACATGATAAATAATACATACTACAGATACATATCTATTGACGATCAAGTCAAGATAGAAACGAAATGCATGTGCAACTAATCACGGCCATCAGTGAATTGATTATAATCTTTCTTTCACCAATAACCCATGTGCAGCTTTAGTGTGACACATTATTTCCAACCAAACTAACCAAAAAAATCCGCAGTCTCGCCAAACACCATGTGATTGGCAACCCTGCCTCCTTTGTGTTCGCTACCTTTTTCCAAACTTGACTGTTCCACAATCAAAATATTTAGGATGCTAAGAATTGACAGCCAGACTATACTTGAAAGTAAAAACGTTTTGTCATCAGGCACGCAACCGCCGGGGGGGGGGGGGGGTCAGAACCCGTATTATATTGAAATTTATTTTGTTAATAATAAAATAAATTCTAAAGCGAAAAAAATCCATAAGGAAAGACCACTTCGCTTTTCTAAATCTGTGTAAAACCAAAATGTCTACCTCCTCTAGGAGGGGAATTAAAAAAGAAACGCGAATTCTGATGAAATGATAAGTGCAAACGAATTTTTTTCAGTTGTTTTGTCATTTTTTTATAAGTTGTTTTTCACAAATCTGTAAAGGTCACTATATTTTACGCAATGTTAAAGAAAAGAAAGTCACGAAAACTAACCAATCGAATGTTTGAGCGGGAATATGATATTTCGGAAATATTTTTTTATTATTTATTTGGAGTGTGGCGTCGATTATACTCAAACAGGAAGTATCAGAATCACTTTTAAGAGTGTACTTTATTTCTTAATAAGTCAAAAAATAATCTACAGGCACGTGGATCTAAGGATGAATCTTCTAACACCTATCCAAGGATGAATATTTTTTTAACGTTTTATTTTTAAGGTTTTTAGCTTGCTTTCACATTTCTTACGAGCAAGATTGGAGAAGTAAGTTATAAAATTTTCTTGCAACTGCCTCAATGATATTGTAATAAGTTACAATTCTTTTGAAGTTGCTGACTTATAATATTTGTAAAAGTGGCATTTTAAGGACTATCATGTGGGTTAGGATAGTTTGAAATATCGTCGCACTAGAGCTAAACTCCAATTTATTGCACCTAATTTTTAATAAATAATATTTATTAAATAATAATTTTTATTAATTATTAAATAATAAACCTAATTTTTTTTAAAAATTAAAGCATTAATTATCTATTTAACAATACAAACATTAGTTATCTATAATAATTATAGGCTTGTAACAGAATCTGTCACTTAACCCGCTTCCACACAGCAGTTGTGTTTAACATGTAAAAAGGCGACAAACAGAGCATTAATTCTATATTAAACATTTACATGCTAAATTTGGCTAGTTTCATTTATTTTATTTCGGAAATCCAATAATTATTACTTATCGTTTGCAAAAATTAATTTATATTTCAAAGAATAAATATGTAATATTCCTCACTTTTAAATAGAATGAAAACATTTCATATCAACGTACAAAGAATCTCGTAGTGAAATATATTTGGCGTTATTTCAAATTGACGATGTCGCAAAAATAAATTTATTTTAATTTATTGTCTAAAAGAATTAAAGTTTCTCGAGCGATGGTTGCGAATGGCAATGGTGATTTAATTCTAATAAAAAGGGCTTCCTATATTTTTTAAATGAGCATTAAATTTTGCAGTTTTTTTTAATAATTGAAGTACTTCGAATTCTTCTCTAAATTTTCAATGTATTCTAATTTCGATGCGCTGAATTTTTTAACGTATCACACTTGTCCGTAGCTGTAGTTTGGACTATGAAAGTGGGTGACGGACAGACGGACTGAACGATTATAATACTTTCCACTTTTTACGTTATAAACGTAGTGTGGAAGCTAAAAATGAAGTTTTGTGTTTGTGTGCTTGTTCCTTATATAGACTCTTAAACTATAGACATAGCTGTTTGACTCGTAACTTGGTACAAATGTGTAGTTCATACTTAAGTTACGATTTTTTTTTCGCTAAATACGTAGCCAAATTGTTACCGCTAAAATGCGTCAAATGAGCAAAATATTTTTTTATAATAATTTATAAGCTGATTGGTTGTGCGAAGGTCTAGAGCTGAATGGGTGTGTTGGTAGCTATATCTTCTTCTCGCCAAATTATTACCAAAAGCACGCCAAATGAGCTAAAAGGTTGTATGAGGGAAATTACGATGACATTTATACGTGCATTTTATAGCGTATTTTTAATTTGGGATATTTAAGGTAATATAAGTAACGGGATTCTATATTTTATGCTATATAACGAGCGGAAACAATAACATAAGCTTATTATCCTACTATGAGTTAAATGGTACATATACTTGGATCGATTTGAACTTTTTTTTGTCCGTGCGAAGAACGGGTATTCATTTGCTAGTGTAAAATCAAGTAAGTTCAAAAATAGTTATAAAAAATGAATAGTAAAAATATGTATTTACCTTGGGAATTTAATTAAAATTAATTTAAAAAATAATTTTAAATAAAAATAATTTTATCATTTAATTTTAATTAATTAATAATTTTAATTGAAAAATATTGTTTAAAAATTGACCCCCCCCCCCCCCCCGAATTTTTTTCTAGTTGCGCGCCAGTTTGTCATGCATGTTGTTTTGGAAATATAAGTATTTCTAGTTAATATTTGTTTTTATTCCTTTGTACAAGTTACATTGTTTTATTTTCGCTGAACAATCCTGTTTAACAAATTTGCTGTTATCATCCAAGGTAATATACCGTATCTGATAATATCTTGTCTTAAATCTCTTCAAAATCGCAACACATAATAGTTATTTTTATTACAACGTGCAAACAAGTTCACTTTTTTATATCATATTCATTCATAAATCGTTGCGAAAATGACACTTTACGTGCTTACGTCACAGACAGTGCCGAAAGTAGTACTTTCGGCACTAGTGCGGTTAAGTAAACTAGAGTATCTAATTGGTAGAAAAACAAAATGATGTCATGAATATCTCCATGGAAACTAAATGATGTCATGAAACTCACTTATTTCTATTGGTTCATTACTTTTGCATTTTCTAATATCTCCATGGAAACTACAAGTACTACAAATACTATTTTGATTCAAAATAGAAAATTATTTTACAACTTTTCTTTTACTACTTTGCATTTTCGAATACCGCCATGGAAACCAAATGATGTCATGAAAATCACTCATTGGTAGAAATACTTTTTTGCACGTTATTATAAAAAAAATATTGTAAGCAAGCACGTGCCAAATAATACTTTATTAAGCTCTTGTCATTATTTCACTCGACCTACGGTCTCGCGAAATAAAAGCCACTCGCTTAATAAAGTATTATTTTCGGCACTAGTTGCTTAAATAACTATTAAGCAACTAGTGCCGAAAATAATACTAATAATGACAAAGCTTAAAATTACATTTTAAATTTATTTTGTTTCCTTTAATTTTTGCAGTACTTGTAGTTTCCATGGAGATATTAGGAAATCAAAAGTAGAACCAATAAGAAATAAGTGATTTTCATGACATCATTTAGTTTCCATGGAGATATTCATGACATCATTTTGTTTTTCTACCAATCAGCCAATCAGATACTTTTATTTACTTTACCGCACTAGTGCCGAAAGTACTACTTTCGGCACTGTGACGTAAGCACGTAAAGTGACATTTTCGCAACGATTTATGAATGAATACGATATAAAAAATTGAACTTTTTTGCACATTATTATAAAAATTGTTTTTTTTCAGACGTTTTACTACGTATTAAAGAATCCCTGCACATCACATCCAGCTAATTCCTCACCAAAATGGCTGGCATTATGCTGAAACCCAGCCTAATCCGTACCCTACTTGTATTACTAACATACGCAATCACATACGCCAGCAGCAAAAGACCTTTCTACATCATCGGCCACCAAGTAAACAGCATCGAAGAAGTCAAGGAATACCTCGACAAGGGTTCGAACGTTCTGGAATCGGACATTCGATTCTATTCAAACGGAACCGTTAAAGAAATGCTCCATGGGCCGCCATGTGAGTGCGATCGGAACTGTCTACTGAAGGCCAACTTGGGCCAGTACTTGAAGCATGTACGGGACATTACAGATCCTGGGAAAGGGGACAGTTATTACGAGAAAATGCTGGTGCAGTTTTTCGATATGAAGTTGGGGGATTCGGATAATGTTACGGAGTCCGGGCGTTCGATGGCTCAGCATGTTTTGGATTATTTGTGGACAGAAGATGGCAGCAGGAAACAAGAGGTAAAGTTCTCATATCACTGCTTGGCATCGCAAATATTTTGTTTGTGGAAGAGTCTACTTTGAAAAAAAGGATAAGAAAAATTTTAGTTTAGGCAGGAGTTACTATATTTGGCGATTCATTGATTTTATGGGCGGATATATCTTTAAGGTTTAGAAACAGGTTAAGGGTAAAGCGATCTTGCATCGGTTTCACTCATTGAGCTAGAAGGAAAACTGGAGTGAGGTGTGTGATTCACTGAACAGGGCAGCAAAACGAGCCGGTCCAATAACAAAACGCGGAGGAATACACAGCACTGCAGCAGAAACGAACCGGGCAGAAAACCTAGAAACTTGCCTATTTTGCTATTGGGTTCGTCTTCGCTGGTTCTTAACAGTGATCCACATGGTTATTTCTTAAAAAAGTTGGTAATTTAAAGTTAAAGAAAGTTAATTCTTTCGAACTAAAAATGTTAAAATACATTTAGGAGCCCAAGTCAATATGATAGAGGGGTCTCATACAAGCATTGCATACAAATGTAGGGAAAATAGTCATTTTCTGCCCGGTTCGCTCAAAAGGGTGTGAGTGGGTTTTCAGCTCGCTGACACTTCACTCCAGTTTCCCTTCTAGCTCAATGGTTTCACTATTATTACATAGCTATATTTTAAATTACAGCGTTTGCTAATGAATAGTGATACTGAATGTGTTAAATAATACATACTACAGATGCAAATCAATTAACGATCAAGTCAAGGTAGTAAAGTAATGCAAGTGTAATCGATGACTATCATCAATCAACTATAATCATCCTTTCACCGATAACTCATGTGTAGTTTTAGTGTGACTACAAGATTTCCAGACAAACTTACTCAACTATACTCGCCAAATGCCATGGGATTTGCAACACTGCCTCCTTCAGGCTCTTGACCTGTTTTCAAAGTGGACTCTTCCCCAATCAAAATATTTGAGATGACAAGAGGTGTATTATTTTATTAACGCCTGCTGTGACGTTTCAGCTGCGTCAAAGGTTGTCTTGAACCCCACAAATTACCACACGGCAGATAATTCGTCTAAACTAGAACGGACAAGCCTACAGTGGCGCCGGACTTAAGTCAAGCATTGATGTCGTCTATCCCACAAACTAACCACGCTCCGCCCCATTAGAACCGTCCATTGTTCGCGAGCGTGGTTTTCTTTTGTCTTGCCTTTCTATTATTTAGATAAACTTAAGAGGGACTGTCAGTTCCATAGAGCTAATGCTTTAGTTTTGAAATCACAATATTTTCAAAAGAATTGTTTTGTCATGTCATCCCATTTCACCAGGTATGGGAATCGCCATAACAAAAATTTAAAACAAAATTGAAAAGAAAATAACATCCGGTTATTTAATTATTACTTGATAAATTTTTAAAATAGTGTCGCCATCTGCTGTATATTTTTGGCATTTTAAAACTTCAAAAATATATAACTACAACATTAAACTACAACATTAAACAACTATAAACTACATAACATTTTCTTTTCAAATTTGTTACATTTCGATGTTATATTGATTCTCATACCTGGGGAAAATGGGCTAACATGGCAAATCAATACTTCTGCAGAATTTGTGATTCCGAATCTAATGCATTAAATCTATGGGACTGACAGTCCCTCTTAAAAAAAACTAATAAAAGACAAACCTATGAAGTTTAACTAAAAATATACAATCTATAAGTCCTTACTGTACCAGAGACTCAGAAGATAGTAAATTAGATCCATTAAGAAAAACAGGGTGGTAACAGAACCTGGAAAACCTGGAAATCAGGGAATTCTCAGGGAACTTTTTAATTCTGGAAATATCAGGGAATTCAGGGGCGGACTGGCCCGGGCGGCTAGTTGGCGATCGCCGAGTGGGCCAAATTTGCCAAGTGGGCCAAATTTGCCAAGTGGGCCAAAAGCAATATGATAATATTCGTTTAAATGGGAAAAAATCTACAAATACTTAATTAAGAATGAGCAAAACAGAAATTTGTTTATGGCCCTGATAAGCAGCAAACTATTGATGCTACGCAGGCGAGCACTGTTCCCGAATCCCTTTGACTTAACAGTTATTCTGTTAGTGGAAAGGTCACCTTCAAACAGGCGCGCAACCAGGGGGGGGGGGGGGGGGCAGAAACCGTATTATAGTGCAATTTCATTTTGTTAACAATAAAAAAATTGCAAAGTGAAAAGAAATTCCCTAAGGAAAGACCACTTAGCATTTGCCAAATCTGTGTAAAAGAAAAACAAATCTACCTCTTCTAGGAGGGGTATTAAAAAAACCGCGAATCCTGATGAAATATTATGTGGCTTATTTTTTTTTCATTTTTTGGTCGTTTTGAGTTGCTAGATTGTGCACTCACAAATCAGAAAAGGTCACGGTATTAGGCAATGTTAAAGAAAAGAAATAAAAACTACCCCCCCCCCCCCCCCCTTCGGATTTATTTTTAAGCCAATCGCAATTTTGGCGGGAATAAGATTTTATAGTTCCCGCCACCCTTATTTGTTACACTTTAGGGATGGAACCGGTATTTGAAAAACCGGTTTTTCTGAAAAACTGCCATCCCTAACGTGTTCTAATTTGGTTGGCGGCGAGTATAGATACATTTTTATGGCGCCGATGACGACGGCTATCCTCTCAAACAGGAAGTATAAAAAAACATAGAAATAAAATACAGATTTTTTTAAAATTCGTTTTCAAGTATAATAGTGCATTTTGTTCGTTAATAAATCAAAGAAATTCCACTATCGCAAAAAAAGAAATAACAAAAACTGTCCTCAACCTCCCTCCCCTCTCCTCGGATTTATTTTTTTAACCAATAACCCTTGCTATCTTTGGATGACTACTTTTTTCTTTTTATTTTTAAGGTTTTTATTTTTCTTAGTTAAATAAGTGTACTACAAGTTAGGAGGTTTTCGCGCTTTTTTTCTATCGTAATTTCTACTGTAAAGTATCTGTAGTGAGTATGAATATGAATATGAGTATGTTTGTTGTTACGCGTCAGACACAAATTAATGTAGTCAATTTAATATTTTGTCAAATATGTTTTGACCATAATGTATAAAGACGGTTTTCCGAAACCTTAAAGTTATTGCATACTTAAGGGGCTGGGGAGCCCAGTCGGTTAAGGCGTTCGCCTTGCCGAAGGTCTCATGTTCGGGTCCGGGCATCGCCAAAATAACTGCCAAACTATTAACGCCCCGCGCAGCTAAACATGTCCGGCGAATAATACCCCGCCTAGAGGGAGTACACGTTAAATATGCTCCAAAGTCCCAACACTGCGTACGATGTCTACCTTAAAGATTGTGTTGGGCGCCTACTCAGATGTCGGCTCGTCACCTGACTGTGGTTCTAAATTATGACGCCCGTCGCCAATAGCGCTCGTGTAGCTCTAGTGCAACGACGAATTAAAATCGTTCTAAAAAATGTCTAAACATTTGAAGAGCTCAAGTGCAAAACAAGTTAAATCACTTTTTGGAAAAAATTGAGTTGGTTAGCTTTTCATACAGGTATTGTAGGAAGGGATCCACCAACATTTTGATATGCGAAAAAAAAGTTACATCGTTCCTTGCGCAAGCAAAGCAAAACAATTGTTTTGTGCACATCAAGTTAAATCGTGTGCGGTGTTTCGTGCAAACCAAGTTTAATCATACAACCAATCGTCGTGCGAGAAGAAACCAGCTTGTGTTGGTGCAAGCGCATGCGCACTGTTGGCGGATGCTGTTCAGTTCAACTCGATAATGCCCGACTTTCTGGGCGGTATTTATTTCATAGTCTAGAATGGTTTTAGTGCTTCAAACTCAAATTTTAGTTTTAAATTTTGAAAACAAAATAGTAATTGATGTAAAGGGTTCATTTCCCTTAAACAATGCTAAAAATTATTTTGAAGTTATTTCAATCGGCATAAAAATTCACTATATAAATTGGAAATATAGTATTGTATTAAAGTATTTGTAAAGCCAAATTCCTAATATTAGAGTAATGGGAAGAAAAAATATGATAATTGCTTATAGAGCTCTAAAAGGAAAAGTTTATTTAAAATAATAATTGAACCAACGGAAAAAGCAAAAAAAATTTATCACATTTAATACTTTACCTAATGCCAAGTTACAAATTCCACCGATTGCAAATTCCACTAAATTTTTATTGCAGTGTACGCTTGAAGATATTGAAAATCTGACAGACGATATTGAAGAAGGTTACCAGAACTGTGGGTGTTGCGCTCCGAACCTTTAACAAAGTTTGTTTAGACTGCCATTCAATGTACCTATCATGTGCCCAGGCATGAGAATAAAAGTTTGATTTCGCTCAATTGATTTTTAATATTTTCTGTAGGCCTAATAAAAAGGAAGAAAAAAAATATTATAGGAATATTTCCTGCAGCCCAAGTTAAATTAGAGTGTTGCCGTTTTGTACAAAACAAGTTAAATCCTTTATTTTGTGCAAATCAAGTTAAATCCATGTTCTATTGACTATATCTCGACAAAATGTAGTATTGAAGTCCGAAAAATTGTGAAACTCTAGCCTTGATCCCCCAATACAACATGGGAAGTTACAGGTTTGCAACTTTGTGGGTTATGCCAGGAGGGACTAATGCCATTTTACTAGGTTTGGGTTTTAGTTGATATAACTTGTTTTGCACTTAAGCTCTTCATTTGCAGCTGTTTTTTTTAAAAGCTTGTGTTTTGAAGAAAACAGAAAAAACGCGTCGGATTTATTGAATGTTTAAAACAAATACCTAACTCTATTAATTATAAGAGGAAAACAATAAGAAACGGCAAGTCTGATAAAATATCGTATGGCACAGATTTTTTTTTTTTCATTTGTACTGTTCTTTTTTTTATGAGTTGCTTGCTGCGTGCGTGCGTGCGACAAGATTTGATTTTTTTTACTTTTATTTGGATTTTTTAAACTGATAACCAAAGAGACCATATTACGGGTGTTTTTTTTCTCTTTTGGAATAAATGTGGCGTCTAAGCTAAGCAGGTGATGCTTTAATCGGAGTGTTTCGCGCCTTTTGTCTCGTATGTCTCCATTACATTTCAGTTCATTCCTTACATGTAAATGACACCTCGCCAGTGACGCATGCTGCCGAGCGAACCCGAAACGAATATAGCCAATATAGGATATTTAGGCGCGTGCATACGCCAGGCGTTTACATCTCTGTGTTATAAAATGTATAAAGAATATGGAATAAATGTGGCGTCTAAGCTAAGCAGGATGCCTTTGCTGTATATTATCGGAGTGGTTGTTCGCGCCTTTTCTCTCGTTATGTCGTACCTACATTTCAGTCATTCTACATGTAATGACACCTCGAAAGTGACGCATGCTGCCGAGCGAACCGAACGATAGCAAATAGGATATTAGGGCGTGCATACGCCAGGCGTTACATCTCTGTGTTAAAAAGTATAAATATGGAATAATGTGGCGTCTAAGCTAAGCAGGTGATGCTTTAATCGGAGTGTTTCGCGCCTTTGTCTCGTATGTCTCCATACATTTCAGTAGGTAGGTAGGTAATCGTTCCGGCTGCCTATTCTATCCTCCTTCAGGAGCTTTACACAGCCAATAACGCCTCGTATTTTAGAACCCTTACATTTCAGTTCATTCCTTACATGTAAATGACACCTCGAAAGTGACGCATGCTGCCGAGCGAACCCGAAACGAATGTAGCCAATATAGGATATTTAGGCGCTGCATACGCCAGGCGTTTACATCTCTGTGTTATAAAATGTATAAAGAATATGGAATAAATGTGGCGTCTAAGCTAAGCAGGTGATGCTTTAATCGGAGTGTTTCGCGCCTTTTGTCTCGTATGTCTCCATTACATTTCAGTTAGGTAAGGTAAGGTAATCGTTTCCGGCTGCCTATTTCTATCCTCCTTCAGGAGCTTTAACACAGCCAATAACGCCTCGTATTTTAGAACCCTTACATTTCAGTTCATTCCTTACATGTAAATGACACCTCGAAAGTGACGCATGCTGCCGAGCGAACCCGAAACGAATGTAGCCAATATAGGATATTTAGGCGCATGCATACGCCAGGCGTTTACATCTCTGTGTTATAAAATGTATAAAAAATATGGAATAAATGTGGCGTCTAAGCTAAGCAGGTGATGCTTTAATCGGAGTGTTTCGCGCCTTTTGTCTCGTATGTCTCCATTACATTTCAGTTAGGTAAGGTAAGGTAATCGTTTCCGGCTGCCTATTTCTATCCTCCTTCAGGAGCTTTAACACAGCCAATAACGCCTCGTATTTTAGAACCCTTACATTTCAGTTCATTCCTTACATGTAAATGACACCTCGAAAGTGACGCATGCTGCCGAGCGAACCCGAAACGAATGTAGCCAATATAGGATATTTAGGCGCATGCATACGCCAGGCGTTTACATCTCTGTGTTATAAAATGTATAAAAAATATGGAATAAATGTGGCGTCTAAGCTAAGCAGGTGATGCTTTAATCGGAGTGTTTCGCGCCTTTTGTCTCGTATGTCTCCATTACATTTCAGTTAGGTAAGGTAAGGTAATCGTTTCCGGCTGCCTATTTCTAGCCTCCTTCAGGAGCTTTAACACAGCCAATAACGCCTCGTATTTTAGAACCCTTACATTTCAGTTCATTCCTTACATGTAAATGACACCTCGAAAGTGACGCATGCTGCCGAGCGAACCCGAAACGAATGTAGCCAATATAGGATATTTAGGCGCATGCATACGCCAGGCGTTTACATCTCTGTGTTATAAAATGTATAAAAAATATGGAATAAATGTGGCGTCTAAGCTAAGCAGGTGATGCTTTAATCGGAGTGTTTCGCGCCTTTTGTCTCGTATGTCTCCATTACATTTCAGTTAGGTAAGGTAAGGTAATCGTTTCCGGCTGCCTATTTCTAGCCTCCTTCAGGAGCTTTAACACAGCCAATAACGCCTCGTATTTTAGAACCCTTACATTTCAGTTCATTCCTTACATGTAAATGACACCTCGAAAGTGACGCATGCTGCCGAGCGAACCCGAAACGAATGTAGCCAATATAGGATATTTAGGCGCATGCATACGCCAGGCGTTTACATCTCTGTGTTATAAAATGTATAAAAAATATGGAATAAATGTGGCGTCTAAGCTAAGCAGGTGATGCTTTAATCGGAGTGTTTCGCGCCTTTTGTCTCGTATGTCTCCATTACATTTCAGTTCATTCCTTACATGTAAATGACACCTCGAAAGTGACGCATGCTGCCGAGCGAACCCGAAACGAATGTAGCCAATATAGGATATTTAGGCGCATGCATACGCCAGGCGTTTACATCTGTGTGTTATAAAATGTATAAAAAATATAAATCTGGTACAGAAAAAAAGAGACGAAAGGTGAAAACGAGATTTTTTAATAGCTGCAGCAGATCCAAGCCAGAAACGCTTGTTTTTTGCATCAAAATCCAAACCACCATTAAACCCAAACACAGTTAGCAAACAGATTAGGACTGGTTCAAATTCAAAGTTGGTGATAAATAAATAATTCCGATTTGATTGGAAATTCAAAAGGTAAGGGGTATTTTGTGAAAATGTATATTTCATCTTAAAAAAGTAATACCCAGAATTTTTAAGATATTTATTACTAACAAGAGATGATAACACTTTTTATTAACGAAATTTAGTACCATTATTTCTTTAAAATAAATTATGTTTTTAAAGTTTATTTGTTTAACTGTTTGCTTAGAAACATTTTTAAAATATGAAATATGAATAATTATATTGTAAGAAGCAGGGCCTTCGCAAGACAGGAGCATGTGTTACGATCGCCCCTGGCCGCCACCAAAAACGGGAGCGCCTGCAAACTTAATGAAGATCAAAACATTTAAATTGAAAAATTATTAAGGATATTGTATATTAGTCATCACGAGTTTAGCAATAAAACTTTTCTAACTCGGAAAAAATTAAAATTGAATTTACGTTGACCAAATATTTGTTTGTCATATTTTTATGTTAACATGTAAGCGTATTTTTCCCCCTTTGTTTTAAAAAAACAAACTCTTTCACGGTCCACATCCACATGTATAGTAGTTGAGAAGCCTTGAAGCCAGCGAAACTTCTAAACTTCTGAAAAATTCTAAAATTATAAATGTTGTGTATATAAGTGTGGCGGAGAAGGGTGCGCATTATTAAAACTCGCCTCGGCCACTTGGAAATGACGCGACGGCCCCGGTAACATGCTGAAAAGCGTTTAAATGAGTTACATTTAATTATGATTTTGTGAAGCCAACAGTAAGTTTTACAGAATACAGTGTAGTTATTTTATGAGCTTAAAATACTTGGTCAACTTTTTCGGAAATATTGCTGAAAGTTTTCGATATTAAAATTCTTAATTTTCCCTCTTAGAATATGAAAGATAAGATATGTATAAGATAATATATATTATGGTATGGTGGGCCAAAGTCATGACTGCGCCCAAAATGTCCGACGAATAATACCCCGTGTAGAGGGAGTGCACGTAAAATATACTTCAAAGTCCTAACGCTGCGTACGATGTCGCCCTTAACGGTTGCGTTGGGTGCCTACTCAGGTGTCGTCTCGTCACTTGATTATGGTTCTAAAATACGACGCCCGTCGCCAATAGCCCTCGTGTAGCTCTAGTGCGACGATAATTCAAACTAAAACTAAAAAAAACATGACTGCGCCGAGTGGGCCATACTTAGCCAGTCCACCCCTGTGGGAATTCTCATGGCATTTTTCAAATTTTGCAAAATATCAGGGAATTTTTCCCATTTTGGATACTTAAACAGCAGGTTTAGGTTGTACTTGGGATCACTACTAACGGACACTTGATCAAAAGAAAATATTCTGGTTGGTCCGATTTGCCTAAAGTACCAATCTTGGAGGAGGGATGAATATCTCTCACGAATCATGTTATAACATGATTCTCTGATCATGTGGTTCCTCTAAACTTATTCAGATTTTAGGTAGGTTAACCCATAATCCCGAAAAGCTTAAGTCCCGCGATGTCTGGATTAAATTTTCTGTACTGCACTGAATTGTGTGTATTGTATATTTTCTAGGTAATTGGTAAAATCAGGGAATTTTTTGTGAAAGTATCAGGGAAATCATGGAAATATCAGGGAACTTTTTTTCTAGGATTTTGTTACCACCCTGAAAAAAGAAAAAAAAAACTTTAAATTGTTAAATCGACATTACACTTTTTTAAATCTGCCTTATCTCAAATGTTGCCCCGCAGGATAATACGAAACGAAATATATGAAGAGTACAGAAGAGTATCGCGCGGCGCACGCGTTTACTGTCTCTATGACTATGTCCTCATTACGACATCAAATGCCACAAAGGCAACAAATGCAACAAAACTTGGCGACCGCCAAGGGCGCCAAGCGATGCAATAGCTTGGGGGCTGACTCTGCCAAGTCGCCAAGTTTTGTTGCCTTTGTGGCATTTGTGGCGTAGTCAGGACATAGCCTATGATCAAGCTTCACGCCAGAAATAATCTGGCGCTTGAACCGCGGAAGAAGAACCAAGGAGAAACCGGTTTCCGCTCGCCGCTACTCGCCAAGCCAACGTCAATACGGACAGATTCCCTGTCGAGGAAGGGGTTTTCCCCCCTGTACTCTTCATATACAACTTAAACATTCTTTTGCGCCAAGCATCTCCACCTATTGTTCTAACCGTCATGGCCTAAAGACCACGAAGATAAAAAAATATATTTTACTTATAATAACGATAAAAAAAATCCTCTAGGTTCGAGCCCTACTGTACTTTGAGGGGGACCAGATTCGCGCCGACCAAGGCGACGTGGTAGCAGGATTCATCGACGAGCTCCGATTACGCGGCAAAACAGATCGTCTCGCCGACGTCGGTTTCGACGTCGGTTCCAGCAGCCTATCGTCGATCCGAAGTATCCTAAAGCAGCTGAAGATCGACAAGAATGTCTGGCTTGGTGATGGAGACATTAACTGCAAAAACGGGGTACATCCCTATACGAGACTAATTGAGGAATCGGATAATAGGGATTCCATTGACAGGTTTGTTGTCTTCGAGTTTTATCATAGATTTTATATAGAGGGTGTAGCTGTTCACCACACGCGCTCTCAACCTCAATATACCATCCACATTAGATGGCGCTGATTTACCACTGCTTTAATACCACAGATATCATAGTTAAAATCAATACCTCTGGGGATGACAAGCCAATTCTGGGGATCCTCTAGTTGGCCTCTGTCTCTAAAAATTAGATGGATCCACTTATGTGTGTGTGTTGTCTGTTGTGTCTGTCTTACTTGACGAAGGTTTATAAGCGGGTCGCTGACCAAGCACACAAACCTGAATATATATGTCTACCAACCAACCAAAAAATCGTTGTTATCTAGAATACAGGTATTAACCATAGATATCATAGTTAAAGTAATAGATTGGCTGATCACTTGACCTCCAATGCTAACGACGGGAAGCGCATATGGAGGCATTTTAAGGGGGCAAAATGGCCAGTGTTGTTGCCACTTTAAGGAGAAAAATACTACGAAAAAATACAATTTATTTCTAAAAATTACAAAAAAAAAATATCGTAAAAATACTAGCTGCATTTTGGAATCTTTTTAGTGACTTTAAATCCTTTTCTAGTATTTTCTTTTTTTGTAATTTTAGAATAATAAATGGTATTTTTTCGTAGTATTTTTCTCCTTAAAGTGGCAGCAACACTAGTAATTTTGCCCCCTTAAAATGCCTCCATGCGCGTCCTGTCGTTAGCATTGGAGGTCACGTGAACTGCCAATCTATTACTTTAACTATGATATCTATGGTTGATACCTGTATTCTAGATAACAACGATTTGTTGGTTGGTGGTAGACATATATATTCAGGTTTGTGTGCTTGGTCAGCGACCCGCTTATAAACCTTCGTCAAGTAAGACAGACACAGACAAGACACACACATAAGTGGATCATCTATTTTAGAGACAGAGGCAATGAGGATCCAGAATGCTTGTCACCCAGAGGTATTGATTGGTATGGGAACTTAGAGGACTTTCGGACCCAACAGATTTAACGAGCCACGTACTCCGCATATACGTAGTCTTCATGGTACCGGGACGATCGCAGACCTTCGATCCCGAGCCCGAGACGCGACCACTAGGCTCACTAGGCCCGATAACAACGAAACAGTAGTATAAAAGCCGAAGTAACTCATCTCCACCTCTGGGATCCTTTTGGTAGACTATGGGTTACTGAGGCAAGGAATTTTTTAAGGTAGGCAGGGTTTAATTTTTGCAGATATAGCACATCATACTAAAATTAAAATCCCTAGTAGCACAAGATACAGTGTGCGATAATCTTCCGATGTTGACATGATATCGCAATGTAAGAATGGTATCCGATTGATATCGAGAGAGAGTATTGTATTTGCTAGAGAGGCTACCAGCACTTCTGAGAATTTCAGGTATGCAGGTTCTAATTTTTGTGAATAATAAATAGTATCATATTAAAAGGTGACATCACTAGTATCACAAGATGCTGTTTGCAATCACATCCCGATGTTGACCGATATCGCAATGTAAGAATGGAATCCGATTGACTTCGAGAGACTATCATCTTTACCAGAATGGCTACCAGAAATGTTGAACAGTACTTCTGAGAATTTCAGGTATACAGGGTCAAATTTTTGTGAATAATAAATAGTATCATATTAAAAGGTGACATCACTAGTATCACAAGATGCTGTTTGCAATCACATCCCGATGTTGACCGATATCGCAATGTAAGAATGGAATCCGATTGACTTCGAGAGACTATCATCTTTACCAGAATGGCTACCAGAAATGTTGAACAGTACTTCTGAGAATTTCAGGTATACAGGTTCTAATTTTTGTGAATAATAAATAGTATCATATTAAAAGGTGACATCACTAGTATCACAAGATGCTGTTTGCAATCACATCCCGATGTTGACCGATATCGCAATGTAAGAATGGAATCCGATTGACTTCGAGAGACTATCATCTTTACCAGAATGGCTACCAGAAATGTTGAACAGTACTTCTGAGAATTTGAGGTATACAGGGTCAAATTTTTTGACAAATTATGATTATAAATAGCAACACATTTAATATCACTAGATACAGAGTACGATCACCATCCGATTTTGATACGATATTGCAATGTAAGAATGATATCGGATTGACGCCGAAGCGTATCGTATTTCCAATGTTAAATGCTACTAGAGGTGTTGAACAGTAGTACTGAGACTTTGAAGTTGATTATGTTCATCGATATCATTTAGTCCATTGAATGAATGGGTATCTTATTTGAGTAGGATTTGAACTTAATAGACAGGGCCTGATTTCCGGCAGGGCAATCGGGGCACTTGCCCAGGGTCCCCAAATGTAGCTTTAATTTTTTTTCTTTTTTAAAGAACTGATGCATTCGTGTTTTAGAACCATCTACAATAACTCATTGTACAGCTGCACCTTGAAGCTGAATCACAGAATCAGTAAACTAAACCAAACCACACTGATTTTGTAGGTAGGTAGATTGGTACATCTAGTTTCCGGTTTGTGTACTTGATCAGAGACCCGCTTTTAAACCTTCGTCAAGTAAGACAGAGAAAGTACACTCAGGGCAAAGGCGCGAATTGAATTCACACCCGGTACAAATTGTAGAATATTAGCGTAATAGGCTGCGATCAAACCCACTAGGCCATCCAGGCCTCACTATTTTGTTTATTTAAACGAGTTTTATTTGAAATGAAGTGAATTCTTAAACTATTTTCTATTTATGTGTAGAGCCATATTTTATATTATACATACCTCGTGTCCGCATGACTACTATTACTAATAGGAGCAACTTACTCAAAGGAACAAGAACCGCAAATTAGAACAACTTTTATCAAAGCGTCGGAAAAATATCTACAATTGTTGCTTTACATTTTTTGGAAGGTGGAAAAGGAAGGTTTTCTTTCTAATATTAGGAACACCTCAAATAACGTTTATATTTCTACAGGCGAAATGACGAAAAGTTATTTCTTAACTTCTGTCATCATAACATCAAAAATAATGAAAATAACTGAAGAAGAACTCTATAGTAATCCTTCTATTTGGATGAATTTGCACTATTTTAACCTGTGTTGAACACTTTTTATTTAATTATTGTTCACCAAAATTAAATATTGTTCACCACCCCCCAGTAAGAAATGAACACAAACAGGTCAGGATTTCTAAATAGGCTAAGTAGGCTGTAGCTTAGAGCGGCGAATTTTAAGGGGCGGCAAATTTTACGACCAATTAAAGCGGCATTCGGCATAAAACATTATTATGAAGATACTAATATTTTTAAGAAAGTAAACAAATAATTTGCATTAATGCGTAAACCGTAAACGTATATACAATACAAGTACTAATATTTAGTAGCAAACATGGCCGCTGCGATAGCATTTGAACCCTATCACCCCGGATTTGGAAGTTGAAAGAAAAATAGTAGAACAGTTTAAAAAAATTGATTATTATTTCCCTTTCAATTTAGAGTGTAAAGGTACATATATGTTTCTAATATGTAGACAGAAAAAAATAGTGAAGAAAATTATATCTGGGATATCTTATTACAACAGTAGTGGGGGAAGGAACAAGCCTACAGGCGGCAAATCTTTAAATCCGGTCCTGTAAACAAATTGTGATTTTCTTTTACTAGGTTTTAAAGCAAAAAGTTGATACTAAGAAAGAAAAATAGTTTAAGATACTATTTTTTTTTTAAATAAAAAATTTGGTCGGGACGTAAATTTACCATTTTCCTAATTATTGGTTCGTATATCCTTATGCAGGTTGACGGAGAAAGTCTACGCATGGACCATCGACGACGAAAATCGAATGAGGAAATCGCTCGAGTTGGGAGTGGACGGAATGATCACAAATGTTCCTGAAAAGCTGACGAAGATTCTGGAAGAATTCGAGAACTTCAGACTAGGCACCATTGAAGACGACCCTTTTGCCTATTACAAGCCGAAAGAAGCATAGTTGCATGAATATCAGTTTTGATACGGTCACTCACCAGCATTAACCAGTAGTTTTGGGAAGTTGGCGAACGCTTCTTTACAGCTTAAGGGGGAATGGGCGCGCTGGACCGCGGGTCTCCAAACTCAAGTTCCTCAGTGTTAATCCTATGGCGAAAATAATATTTTCTCTGCCATATTTATCCGGCTGTATTGAATATTTTTACAAACGGGTTTTTTTTAAATAATAAATGTAGATAACTTACAGGTCTCTATCTTCCCACTTTTTGAAATGGCTTCGAATATTTTGTGTAAAATTATTTATTGAAAATTTAAAAAAATATTCGAACCAATTTCAAAAAGTAAGAAGGTCGGGACCTGTAAGTCAGCTACATTTATCACACAAAAAATCCGCTTGCAAAAATGCTCAATACAGCCGGAGAAATGTGGCATAGAAAAATATTTTTTTCTCCTTAGGATTAACACTGATGCACTTTGCTTTGGAGACCCCTAGTCCAGCGCGTCCATTCCCCTTTAAGAGGCAAATTAGTGACAATTATGTGCCCCAACAGCAATCCACCAAGTGCTCCCCAAGCTACTGTCCTTGTTTTTAAATGAGGCCTTCAGTACAAAAGGAATAAGTTCCTACATTTTGGAATCTGTACCTCCAGTAGTTTTGGCTGGGCGTTGATACGTGACTCAGTCATTCAGTAAGGACTTTTTTATATATATAGATTGTATTCCGGTAATATATACATAATAAAAATAACAAAATTGATTAACTTTTATTTTATTTGTAAGTCGTAAATGTATGTATTTGTTGTCTGAATTTCTGAATAAAACCATATAAAATTTGCTGTTATGAAGCAAATTTTATTTGAGCCTTTAATTATTGTGCATAAGTTTCTTATTCACAGAAATCTAAATAGTTTGACGCTGAATGGGAGTTTTGCGTGTTGCGAAATAGATAAAGCATCATATAATGATGAAGTGGATAAATCTAAAAAACAAGATTATCTGATAGACGATTGAAACGGACACGCCTACGTTGACGTCGCAACTATGTCAATGTCAAACACAGTCTTATGCGCACAAACAAACCACCCGGCAGCTATTTCGTCCAAACTAGAACGGCCACGCCTGTAGACGTCAAAAGCGCGTAAAACATTGTATTTTATCCCCCAAACAAACTACGATAATTCCCGTTTGAATCGTCTATACTTTCTATTTCTGGTACTAGTTGAATCCGATTACATAGACTAAATCACGTAAGATTTTTTTTTAATGTTCAACTCGGATTTATAATAAAGAAAAGATAATGGATGAGATAGGGGAATGGAGAGGACAGTGTACCTGCGCAGTAGTACGCAAATGAAGCCGATACGCTCAAAGCATCATGGGAAAGTTGCTCCAAGTAAACCGAATCTGCCGATTAAATGTGGCCTAATATCTCAACTCAATTTTGTTGTTGTTGTTGTTTCTAATCTCCCGTTTGTCTGACGAAGTCAGACAATATCAGTGAATCCGTTGACAAGAATGAAGTCTGACACCAGAAGTGGACAGTTGTAAATGTCTTCCCAGTCCAGTTCAAAGCAGTCCAAGATGTGCTGAGGTGATGCCTGTTCTTTTTGGCATTTAGGGCAAAGAGGAAAACTTTTGCCACCCCCCGAATATGTAAGGCTTTTTAAGTGTCCAGTGGCTAGACTCAATTTTGTAATAAGGTAAAGATATTATTAAATTTATAATGTTACAAAATTAAATCATAGTAAATTTAAATACAAGGATAAAAATGCAACAAAATCATTTATTACGAATCAAAATATGCACGGCATCCTTGAAGGGTTACGTCATGTGGTACAGCTCAATCTTATTAGGAAAGAACTGAAAAAGCAAACCAACGTGGAGTCCGAATGGCCTAGCGGTTTTGATCGCAGCCCATTACGCTAGCAGTCTGCACGCTGTAACGGGTGCGGGCTCGACTTCCGCCTTTAAATAGTAGGTAGGTGCCCTAGGTGTACTTTCATCTCTCTGTATCAGTAAAAATTCTGTCTGTGTCTGTTTTACTTAACGAAGGTTTATGAGCGGGTCTCTGATCAAGCCTAAGGATCAAGCACCAAGCCGGAATATCTATGTGTACCAACCAACATCCAAAAATATACTTTTCTATAATGATAGTTGGCAACGTAGCTAAGTTGTTGTTTGATTTGAAAAGCGAAAATAGTTCTAGTTCGTGTTTTCATATTTTTTTTGTATGTCGGGGTTTGCTAGTAAATTATTTAGAAAGAAAAGTATTTTTTTTAAAAAAATAATGATTAGAAAACTATAAAATTTTGTGAAGAACAATGCTATTCATTTCATTATGATGCCAGAAACAGTTAAAGAGGAAAAACGAAAAATTTACGCATGGTCGGCTTGTTGAGATTGTGAGAAAATTAACAATGAATCTAAAAATCCTGGGTAAGACCAATCACAACCTATATGTTTTTTCTTCGAATTTTTTTTATTTCTGCGTAAATTTATTAATTCCTACTTTGGGCTTAATTTATCAATAATAAAGTATTTCAACTAGCGGAAAGGGGGCAGTCTTTTTGTTTACAAGCAATCCTTATCATCCTGATTAAATGATAAAAGCTTTTAAAGCTTAAATATTATTTTTGGAATGTTTTGTTGGTAATAATAAAATACTATTTCGAAAATATAATCAAGATACTTTTACTAATTTAAAAAGTTTGGATTTATTTTCAACTATTTTTTAAAAGGCAAGTGCATTTTTCACTTTGATAATACAATATTTATTTTTATATTATGCAGCTGTGGTATATACTTAAGCAAGGTTCACATGGCCTAGAAATTGAGATTTTTCATACAGAGCCTTGGAAAACTCCTAAAAATTAGATAAAGAAGATCCTGCAATTTAATGTTTTGTCATATATTCTAGCATCACAATTTTTTGTTCTGTTCATTTATTTTAAGTACACTAGAATGTGCAGTTCTATCATGTGACACATCACCTTTTGCATTACCTCAAATGGTGAAGCCATGTAATTTTCCTTTAGGTTTGTTATTTGAATAAAAAAAATAAGCATGAAATGTGTAAAATTAAAAAAATCCTATGCAATAAAAACAAGTGTTTGCATTTTCCTTCCTTTAATTAACTAACCCATTCATGACGACTTTGTAAACACCATTAACATCTTCATTTCCGAATAAAACATCAAAGTTTTTAAAGTTTTTCGTGTAACTTAATTTGTCCTGCAGAAATTGTTCTGGACTACAGTCTGCATTTGTATATTTAGAAAAACTTAAGCAGAAAGTGAGGCCCTGTGGCTTAGTGGTAGTGCTTCGCATTGCCACCCCACAGGTCCGGGGATCGAATCCCAGATTAGGTGAGGTTGACCCATCCTTTCATCCCTTGAGTGGGTCGATAAAATGGGTACCAAGCATGCTTGGGAACTAAACACTGGGTATTCCGCATGAGGCTGACCACCTTACCGGGACATATATGCCCAGTTCCGCAGAGTCCTAGGTCAGGAAAGCTGAAATGGGCACGACAGGCCTTGGCCCAGTAATGGGCTGTTACGCCGAGGAGTTTAGTTCAATTTTTTTAAAGCAGAAAGCTCATTTTTGCGTGGAACATTTTCTTGCCAATCGTCGTTAAAGAGTTAATACAATGTTTAAAAAATGCTTATATTGTCTCGATGAAAAACACCTCAAAAAATTGTACACTATTGTATTTGATACTGAACACTAAAATTATTATCAAAAGCATTGTTATTTTGTTTTTTAAACTTTCTGGAAAATTCTTAAGACTCCTGGAATACATAGACTAGATTTTTTTCTAAAGCCTGTGGGAACCTGTTTAGGCACAGCTATGATATGATGGCCGGTCTATTTATTGGTGACTTTTGGCGAGCTTGAAAATTTAACATAGGGTTGCTATACAGCCTATCGAGTTGTCTGAAATGTGGAGGGGAAAGCTTACTACATTTGTAGCAACCTTGCGCAAAAAGAACGTCAGACTGGGATTTTATGCTTGGGAAAAGTTACCCTCTAAGACCATAGCTACTCCATACAAAGGTACAAGTAGTTAACACTAAAAAAAATTTAAATAGAAGAACATTTTGAAACATAAAAACAGTTTTTCCCATAAAGTAACTATGTGCTGCTTGCTATTTTTTGGGCTAGTCGCAGAAAACAATAGTTTCAAATGATTCATATTTAGACCAGCGTGTAAAATACTTTTTTTGTGTGTATAGCAGTTCTGCTACACCAAAGTATTTGTGTGTAGCAATTTTTAATTAATGCATAGCACTTTTGAAAAAATTTAAAGACTCTTCCAGTCTCTTTAATTGTTTTGGGGGGAAATGTTAATTTTTGATAAATATCCCCGTTTCTGTGATCCAGTTTTTGACAGTTCGTAACTGAACCGCCACATTTTACTTTCGTTGATTTTCGCAACACAAATAACGAATTGGAAATCTCGCTAAATCTTTCTGTTCTGGCGCGATTATCGGCGGTTTACACTTTTTGCTACTCACTTCCAGTCTGGTATGGAATTTAGATGTTTCCCTGCCCGAACGAAAAGCGGCCAACGGATTCGAATTGAGATTAAGCTCCATGACTTAGACAACTGAACTGAAGCGATCTGACTTCGAATCGTTTGCAAAAACACCATGGTTATGAGAAACGGAGATGCTTTGTGAGTATCGCAACTAAATGCGATACAAAGCTAAATCGCTATCGCAAGTTTTCATTTTGGTGTCGCGTTTCGCGATGCGATACCGCTTATTTTACACACTGATTTAGACTGAAAAGCCTATGTTGTATGCAACAGTTTGATGAAAAATGATTTTAAAATAATAAATTTCAAATCGAGTTTCCAAAACTTTTTCCAGGCCCTTTAAGAATAACAGTTAAGTTTTTTTTTCCTATGCAGTAGAGTGTCTCAAATCTGTAATCCTTGGAGTTTCATCGATTCTGTATATTTGACTTTCCTGGATTTTTAGTACTTTTTTTCCATTTCAGATAAAATAAGGGCGATGGAACTCAATTTCTGTACTTAATAAGGTATGTGTAATTTATAATTCTTCTTCAATAAATAGTCAGTGGGGAGTTGTTTTGTAATCCCTCTTTTTACCTTCCACACTATGTTCATAACGAAAAGAAAAAGAAGGTGTATTACAATTCTTCAGTCTGTCTCATGGTTGTTATGATTTTACCCGACCAGAAAAAAACCTGGGTGGGTTTTTTAAAAAAAAACCACTTGAAAAAACCCAAGTGGGCAATTGAACTTAAAATTGCCTTCCCTGAAAATTAAAAAGCGAAAACTTTTTATACATCCAAAAAATATACATTTCATATAATTTTTAATTAATATTTTTAGAATTATTCTTAATATATTTTTACATTTTTGTACCTTCAATATTTAAAATGCATTTACAAATTTAAATTTATACTAATTATTTAACAATTAAATATAACAAATACATTTTTTAAAATTCTAATTTAAATTTCTATCGTTACAATATTCCAGATTATATAAATATAATTTTACACATACACAAACAAACAATACATGGTTCTAGACAATACATTTATAAATTTAAATATACATTTATCTAACAACTAGGTATATGCAATTATTTTTTAATTGTTATAATTTAAATTACTTCATTCCTGATTATCTCTCTCAAGATGTTCAGTTAGTTTTAAAAATTATAATGTATAGATAAATAATTAAAACTTCCCTAAATAAATCACAAAATCCTGAAAAAGACTTCCAAAATACTGAAAAAAAACCATAAAACCCTGGAAAAAAAACAAAAACCCAAGTGGGTTGGGTTTTTGGTTTCAAAAATCATTAACAAATTTAGTATAATTAAGGTGTTTTAAATTTCAATAAATTTTATCTCCATTTAATTAACAAGAAATTTTTATTCAATTCCCACTGTTGTCACTTTATTAAACCTACAAGAAACTTGATTTAAAATGAAAATTAAAATATTTGGATAACATGTTTTTATTTCTTGGTAAGGTTCAGTGTTACTGGGTTAATTTGTGTAACGTTTTATTTATATTTCAACAGCATTTAATACTGGTTTTCAATTTTCAAGAAAAAATTTTAACCAACAAAATTTCAGGTCATTTCGAACATCCAGATTTTGGATGCTCTACTGTAAAAGCTTAATAACAAAAATTCTTTTAACTGCTCTAATTTTCTTTATAACTCCTCCATAAATACTCCAACATTCTTTTTTATATTCCAGTTCAACTGCTGTAAAATTTACTACCAAAAGTGTATTGATGTCTGAGGAAACCATTGAAAATAAGACACGATGATTGACGAAGAATCCTACTCTGCATTGTACTTGTATAATGCACTCATTGAATACATATACTTTTTGATAATTCTTATTCAAGACGGAGGTCCAAACCATCTCGACAATGTTTCAAAACACGTGAGGTTTTTTAAAAGGGATGTTTACTCATTCATACAGACTTTCAATGGAGAAGATTTTGACGAAAAAGTGGGCCAAATGCTGTGTAGTGCTACGTCGGCGTTTGAGGTTAGAGATAACGTTGTACACTTGACTAAAAACTGTTCTCCGTTCAAACAAGTCATATATGAGGACTTCTTAGTGAGTAAAGTTGTTGACCTAGTCCTAAGAGGCATCTGCACGGTTCAAGATATTTGTCAAAATCTTAACTTTAATAGCTTGATATTTATAAGAGAAAAAGATCTTATCGAAATGATTGAGTATTGCCCGTACTTTCATTTTAACTCTAATAGATCCGTAGTTTTGTTCCAGTGCCATGGTCTTATCGGCTTTGAGAGGCACATATACGATACAACTGTTAACTACTTCCAGAGCTATTTTCAGAATGTTTCTAAACTGACCTACAGTGATATTAAATTACATAGCAGCTGCATACCTTGTTGTGCTATCAGAAACAGCTTAATTGTGTTCTGCCTACTCCAGGTCAGTCCTTATTTTAAATGCAAAGGTGGTAAGATATCATTTAGGAGTAGGTTAAAAAGAAAACGCAATGTAGAACAAGTGATTGACATTGAAAAATTACAATCTAAGGGATTCCTATCAATTGGTGTTTTGGTACATGAAGCTTTTGGTCCTGTCATATCATGTTGGAAAGGAGAAATAAGTAGGTTATTTAATTGTGCAGGTTTGATACAGTCGGTAGTTAGCTTCAGAAATGGTCAACATGGCCTATTTTTTGTATACTTCCAAAAAACAGCCTTGAAGCATTGCTGTGAAATCGGAGATCTGAAGCAGTTTTTAAGTGCTAGAGATGTTGTTGAGTTTGACGCTGAGTTTTGTGGGAAGATTATGAGAGGACAAGTGTTCTGGGAGGCTACAAGGTTAAAAGTCGTTAATTGTGCTGTTAAGCAAAGCAAATATGAGAATAGTGTTGATATAGAAGAGTATATGACAAATATATATGCAAACAATTTTAAGATGACGCCAGTCTTAAAAGCTTGCACTGTTACAAACTGTGGTGTGGAGTACTCGACGTTTGAAAAAATAACAGCAAATAATAATAAACAATTAAGTTGCTTAGAAATCCAAAATACGAAAGAAAAAGTATCTGAAGAATTTTTAACGCTGGTTTCTGAATCTGATAACAATAACTCTCATGTAAAAATTACAACCGAAGTAAAACTTGATTCTATTTCTTTGACCTCAAATTGTGATGTCAATGCTAATTTAAGTGAAACAAAATCCTCTGATTGCCAAAATGTGTTGCTTTATAACACTGATGCTTTACTTAAAATTGATATTCAAAACATGCCAAAGAAACGCATAGAAGAAAATACACTGCATAATGTAGTTGATGTTCGTGGTGAAATAACAAATTCAAGGAAAAGCAGCAATAAGAATACTAGACCTGTTCTTCGTGCAAAGGTGCCAAGTGAAATTTCAGACCAAAATAAAAATCTTGATACACTTTATGAGAATGAAGAAAGCAAATGTCCTGTTCAAGAGCCAAAGAAGACCAAAACGTGCTTTGAGGAAAGGAATTCGTCTACTCATTGCAATAAAGTTTCAACTTTACATGAAACCAAAAATAAAAGCTTCAATTCAGTTCTTTGTACAAACTCCCCAAAGAAAAATTCAAATAAGAATCTCAAAATAGTTGAAGAGAAGGACTTGCCTACTCATCTGAATGAAGCTTTAAATCCACATGAAGCTAAAAATAAAAGCTCCCGTTCAGTTCTTTGTTCAAACTTCCCAAAGGAAATTTCAAATAAGAATCTCAATGCTGTTGAAGAATCTCAATACAAATGTACTATTCAAGTGCCAAAGACAACAGACGAATGCTTTGAAGAAAAGAACTTCCTTACTCATTCGAATGAAGCTTCCAGTAGTCATGAAACTAAAAATAATAGCTTCAAATTAGTTCTTAGTTCAAACTTGCCAAAGGAAATTTCAAATTCTAGTAAGAATCTCAATGCAGTTGAAGAAAATAAATGTACTATTCAAGTGCCAAAGACAACAGACAAATGCTTAGAAGAAAAGAACTTGCCAACTCATCTGAATGAAGCTTCTAATCCACATGAAACTAAAAATCAAAGCTCCCGTTCAGTTCTTTGTTCAAACTTGCCAAAGAAAAATTCAGATTCAGTTAAGAATCTCAATACAGTTAAAGAAAAGGACTTTCCTTCCCATCCAAATGTAGCTTTGAATACACATGAAACGAACAATAAAGACTTCAGTTCAATTCATCGTTCAAATTTACCAAAGGAAATTTTAAATTCGAATAAGAATCTCAATTCAGTTTCTACTGAGGAAGAAAATAAATGTTTGGTTCAAGTGCCAAAGACAACAGGCAAATGTTTAGAAGAAAAAGACTTGCCTACTCATCTGAACAAAACTTCATCTCCACATGAAACCATATCTTCTTATATAAACCTAGCTCCAAATGGATCCAACAACTTAACCTTTTTATTTGGTGTGGTTACATCCGAATCAACCAATGATGGCATGGCAGATTCTTGTTTCGAAAATGTACCATGTGAAGTGTTTTTCAAGAAGAATGACATCTGCTTTCAGAATGGAGCAGGAAATGTAATAGGTAAAGGCAAGACCGTGTTGCTTTTTGTTCCTTATGTTGATATTGAGGATCGTGTCTTAATTGCTACTTTCGTATACCCTCTGACGCCTGCAGAAACAATCAAAGCTGAAAATAACGGGTTTAGAGCTCAAGATTTCATTGTAAACCACTTTTCTTCGTTATTGAAAAGAAGCCTTTCTGATACTTATACTTGCGATTGTGATATTTCTAAATCTCTACTTATGCGCACACAGCTAAGACCAAATTTTAACGATGACAAAAAAACCTCGGCTAATGACGCTATAAAGAGGTTGAGTGAGGTGTGCAAGATGAGTGCTAAAACATATGAACATTTGTGTTCCATAGCCAATCAATTTTGTGTTCAAAATATGGATGAAGCATTCAAAAAACTGTTATCAATTTTGAGAGTTTCCACTGCAAAGCGTACACCTTCAAAATGTAGTTCTGCGTACAAGTTAAGAAATAACTCAACAAATATATCCTTCAAGGTAGATGCAAAAAAAGCTACACTAGATGACTATGTCTATTCTGGGGACAGTTGGGACAACACACAATCAATAGCTTTTGAAGAAAATGCAGCTGTACTAGATGACAATTCTGGGGACAGTTGTGACAGCGCACAATCAATAGCTTTTGAAGAAAATGCAGCTGTACTAGATGACAATTCTGGGGACAGTTGTGACAACGCACAATCAATAGCTTTTGAAGAAAATGCGGCTGTACTAGATGACAATTCTGGGGAAAGTTGTGACAACACAATCAATAGCTTTTGAAGAAAATGCGGCTGTACTAGATGACAATTCTGGGACAGTTGTGACAAGCACAATCAATAGCTTTTGAAGAAAATGCGGCTGTACTAGATGACAATTCTGAAGTTGTGACAACAATCAATAGTTTGAAGAAATGCCGTACGAATTTAATATTTGACAAACGCACATCAATAGCTTTTGAAGAAAAATAATTACTTACAATTTTAGTTGAAGCCAGCAGTGTAGAAGAAATTGTGCATTAGATGATAACCGCAACATAGTTAATTTGAAGACAACAGCTAACGATCACTCAATAGATCATGTTACGTTGAAGAAAGATTATCTTAAAGTTAACTGTGATAGTTGTAGCAGTGTTAGTTCCTTTTTGTCTTGTCTTGGAGATTTAACTGATGATGAAGTGCTTTTTTCTTGTGAATCAGACTTAGAATATAATTCTGATCCATGTAAAGAATCTCCAGAAAAGAACAAACCTTTGTGTGGAAACAAGCTTTCCGTAAATAGTTCCTCTTTGTCTTGCTTCGACGATTTACCTGATGATGTGTTTTATTCTTGTGAATCAGACTTTGATTCTAATCCTAGTTTATGTAAAGAATCTCCCGAAAAGAGCGAACCTTTACGTGGCAACACGCTTTCCGCAGCGTCTGTAAATGGAATCAACTTTAAATCTTGGAGGCCCATTTCTCCAAACAAAAGTTTCGAAGTGAAACCCAAACAGAAAGTGGAAAAGAAATTTCGCCGTGCAGAAGATAAAAATTCGTACTTAAAGCTAAGACACTTTTCTTTGTTTAAACATAAGAAGAGAAAAAGGAATGTTATTTTGCCCATGACCAATAATTATTGTAAGAGTTGTCACAAGCCATCGTTGACAGCACTAGCAGAAATAATAATGATAAAAAAGTCTTGCATATATTTTGAATTAATTAGTGAGGAAGATAATGCTATTTTTGCTTTTCCAAAGAGCCTTATTCCTGTAGAAATGCATAAAAGAATTAGACTAAGTAAAACCATTACAGTAATATTGGATCCACATCCACTTTTAAGTCTATCTCAAGTTATGCAGCTTGTTTTTTAGTAATCTCAAATGTTTTCCTTCATTTTTTTTGTAAATGTTGGTATTTTTTTAAATGTGGCATTTTTTTTACTTAAAATCTACAATAGTTTTCATAGTTGTTTAAACGTAACAAATTATATCAAAAATTAAGATAACATAATTAACTCATAATTGAAATATTTAATATGTAACTTTTGCACATAATTTGTGTTAAATGTGGGTCCAACTTATTAATTGACTAATTTTTGATTCATTTCTTGTGAACTAAATTACAAATATTAGTTGATCTTGAAGAAAGCCAATGTTCAATTAAATGTATTAAGTTCCTACAGTAAAGGTAGTATATGTATGTTCCACTCAACAACAGAAAAAATGACTTGGGATATTTTGAAACGACCAAGAAATAATGTTGTGGATCTCCTAAGAAATCATTCTGCTTGTTAAGTTCTCAACTAATTACTTTAAACTAACATAAAATAACAATAAAGATACAATAACTATCAATGGAAGCTGCCGACTCCTGTCCCCTTGGCTTTCAACCAATATATCTGTTTGTACGCACTTGAACACACTGTATATAATTGTAAAATGAAATTTTGTATGCATCATTATGATTCTGGTCATTTTGTACTTCTACGACATATTTTTTAAACTTATTTTTTCCTTATATATGGTGCTTTATACCAACTTAAGATCTGTACTTTTTGGACGGAGACTGTGTATACTACTCAACTTGTATAAATTTTTTTGCCAAATTTACTGTATATATTGTTCTACTTAAAATGATCGAAATTTTATATACCTATGGAATGTAGATTGAATTTATCGAGTTGAACATTTAGTCCATTCCTGTTTTTGTATAGTAACCAAAACCTGAATATCTTTAATCGAAAATGAAGAAAAACAATCGGAGGATATGGTGCTTTATACAAACTTAAGATCTGTACTTTTTGGACGGAGACTGTGTATACTACTCGACTTGTATAAATGTTTTAGCCAAATTTACTGAAAACATTGTTCTACTTAAAATGATAGAAATTTTATATACCTATGGAATGTAGATTGAATTTATTAACAATGAGTTGAACTCTTAGTCCATTTCTGTTTTTGTATGACCAAAACCTGAATCTCTTTAATCGAAAATGGGGAAAAACAATCAGAGGATTGGAAATAGTAATATGGCGAGATTGGAGTAACATGTTACTTGTAACAGTTACTTTATTTCGGTAATGCTGAGTACCTCTGTTACATTTTTCAGAAAGTAATTGTAACTTAGTTACTTCTCACACCGCTCTTCGTGGATCTTTTCTGTTGTTCGATGTTCGTCTTAAACCTAACTATTTAAAATTTCACTTTTAACAACGTTGAATTTTCATTATTAGCTTTTTCCCGTTTGTCACTTTTTTTTTTTTTTAATTTTGGTTCCTTTTGAAAAACCAAGTAACTAATTAATTACTTTTCAAATTAACTGTAACTAGTTACTTTTTAAAAGTAACTTTCCAATCCCTGGTAATAGGACTCGTCATTTAATCTTATAGTTAAACTCATAGTTTCCTTGCACATAAGCCACGACCATGGGCGGAGCTATAAAACGCGCAGAGCAATCGGATGAAGAGGAAATTTCAGCCGTTTTATTTTGTCTTCATCTGATTGCTCTGCGCGTTTTAACTAAAGTAATAAGAAAACTATGAGTTTAACTATAGTAACCCAAGCAACAGTAAACTCACAATTTTTCTCTAAATTTAGACAGTTTGTCAAACCTATCTGGGTTTTGGGCATTATTTAACAGGATAGGACAAAGTATCGTGTCTGCATTATTGAACAAATAGATGTCTATTGTTAACTAATTAGACTACTAAAAATGAATTTTTTATATATAAACATTGTATTAAGTGTCGTAGATAATTCAAAATGTTTACATGTTTAGTTTGAAAGCTATTGCTTTATACTAATAATGGTCATTTGTAATTTTAATGTTTGTTTAATATAAAACTATATTTGCAATAAAATTGATTGAAGTGTTTATTAGTTATTTTCTTAATTTAAGCTATAATTGGTGTGTTTCTGTTGAAGTAGTTCCTTATAGTTTTCATTCCTTCTCGGATTTCGATTGGTGCTCTGTTTCCACATGAACTTGATTCACCAATCGAACTAGAGAAAGAATTTATTTTCATTCAGCATTTCTGTTGCTACTTAAGATCTGAAAATGCCCATGGATTAAATCCCAAATTTACTCTTTATTCATTAGTATAAATCTGATCAATAATTCGATAAATTGACTTGAGTGTTGACAATTTTTATTCAAACATTTTAAAATATAACCTAGCAATACTAATAAATAAGTAAAAATTAAACCGAACAATGTTTATTCAAAATCATTGAAACAGAGAAATACAAAAAAGTAGAATTTTTATGGATTGAAAAAAGATAATAGGAATTATGCGGTAATCAGAAATTAGGTTACATGAGCCATACATGTTGTAAATGGCACAATTATTACTTGCAATATAACAACCTATTAAAGTCTTAAAAAGCTGTAATAATTTTTCATTCTTTATGACTAACCATAGGCATGAAATTTCGTGGAACCCACGGGTTTCAAGACTAAAAAAGCATGCAAAATCAGATTCATTGGTTAATCTTTTCCAAACCTTGGAACCTGATTGCCTCAGTCTTGACGACTTAAAAACAGCTAAATGTTAACGGGAAATGAATCTCCATAAACGAAACTATCTTTAAGCTATTGAGAAATTAAAGAGTTTTTCATAACTATCATCCATGATTTTTTACTCATTGTTTCCAAACTTTCTACAGACTTTTAAAAAATTAAATTATTAATAAAATCGTATTTTAAAGCTAGCCCTTTCAAACTAGTATCTTGATCAAATAACTACTTTGCTTAAAGCTTAGATTTTATATAATCACATGCCTGGATATTTACTGTTTTCTTTTCTGCAAAAATTATGTAAAACAACTAATTTGAAATCTCGTTTTGTTGTTCACAGTTTGGCACACTTAAATTAATTATTTGCTAATTTATTAATTAATATATTTTTTATTGCAGTAAAGTGTTTTCATGTGCCTGATCTTCTCACAAAGTTTTAAAAGTATCTCAAAAATCAAAGACAAAGTTGTCTAAGCTATATGGATACCTTAACGTGTACGTTCAAGTTACTCTGGAGCCCTGTAAGCCAGCTACATTTATCAAACGGTCTGTAAAAAATATTCAATACAACCACAGTAATTTCGTTTTTTAAAAAAAAATTCCGTTGAAGAATTAACACGGAGCAGACTTTGGTTTGGAGTGCCAGCCTACCGCTTCCATTCCCAATTATCAAGGCCCTATACTTATCCTGTTTCAATTCAAAACTGCAGTCACGTGAGTTTTGATATGCACATTCAAGTTACTCTTCGTGTGGAAACTCTTGAAGCACTCTGGGCATAGGAAAGGCCTTTCTCCAGTATGTACCCTCTCGTGCTTCTCGAACCAGGATTTGAACCGAGTCGAGTAGGAGCAGACGCTGCATCGGAAAGTGTTGCCACCAGGCTTGGGAGTTCTTGGATAACCTGCGGATGGAATTCAATAATTATCTCATGGGGTGAGTATTAAAATTAGGAAATTAAGTAGTTAACTAATAATGAGTGATAGAATCGAAATGTTCCATTGGGTTAGGGTGTTAGCACCATAACTTAATACAACTGGGAAAATAAATATTTAATCAAATATGATTAAATGGCAATTAAATATTCCATTAGATTAACACTAAAAACGTTTATAAAAAATTTAGGGGGTTTCAGGATAATACATAAAAAGTTTAGGAACATAATAATTATACTGTACAGGCATCATTGTATGTATCAAGTTAGAGGATATTTGATTATTGGCTTACAAATCCAACGTGTTAGCTACATTAAATTTTATAATTATCCAATTAACAACCCATTGGAAGAGCTTAGTGGAAGAACTTGCTAAGTGACATTTTTGAAAAAAATGAGATTTTTGTGTCAATGAACATATTACCAACTTCTTTAACGATAACAAGTTTTTCCTTTTTCATAAAATTTAAATATAGTATATTTTTTACGCTTTACAAGCTCCATTTTCAACAGTCCTGAGTGCAAACGAAAAATTTTGAAGCTCATTTTCTCGTTTTCACTTTTTTGTCACTTAGCACGTTCTTCCACTAAGCTCTTCATTTGTGAATACCATTTACACTTTCTTTACCGAATAAAAACGTTAATTTCAAATTGGTTTTTTTAATCACTTAATATGTCCTTCATAAATTATTCAGAACTATAATCTTCATTTGTCATTTTTTTTAAAAAAAATTTGGATGAACAAGAAGAAAGCTTTTTGGCATGGCAAATTTTCTTGCCAATCATCGTTAATTAGTTAAAAGTGGGATGAGCTTTGTGCATTACCCTTTATTAAACGAATACAAGGAAAAACAAAAGTTCAAACTGAAATTTCTTTAGGGCCTGTTTAATAGTAGGAAGGCTGGTTAGATTTACAAAAGGTAATTGTTGTAGACAATTTACAGGTGCTTATTAATATTCCAGATACAAAATATGCATTGAAAGTGGAAAACAGTTTTCCTTGCGTCTTGTTTTATTTCCATCTTTAACTTACTACTATTTTAGTGAAAATCAAATCTTTAATCACCTTTTTTTATTTTTAAATATGTTTGTAAAAAATTATTGCTGTAACAACATTTTCTAGCGAATAAGGGAAAAAACGGAGTCTGGTAGTATTGTTTGTAACATCCCTTAAAAGAGATAAAACGAACATTTGTGGTGGGGAATTCTTTAGTAGAATAGAAGAACTCTTGTAAATAGCCCCTTAATTTTTTTAAAAAAAAATACTTTTCTCACACTTCCTTCCTAAAAACTAGCTTTTAATGAGCAGTTAGAAATTCGAATCTTATTCATTTATTAAAAAATATATAATTAAATAGGTATTCGTAATAAACAATGTAAACTGTAAAAAAAACTTATTAGTATCAACTGAATCAACGTTTCATACCGGATTTAAAAATTTATAAATAACTGATGAATAAGGCTTTGTTAAAACAGACAACACTATTTAAAGCAAAATCACAAATTTTGTTTTATACCAAGTAGATAGTTTTACTAAAAACAGGTTTTATGACAATATATATTACAGCTATCTAGATTTTACAATAATACAAATTTCAACTACATGTGTGCTAATTATAATGGAAAAACATTTTTTAAATATAGATTGTACATAGAAAAAAATTAGGTATAACATTTAAATGGCAAAATTTGGTACAAGTTTAATGATAAGTACCTGAAAAATAAATACTACCAATTAAACAATTACTAATAAAATTGACTCAGAATATTAAAAGGTCTTAAAAGTTTAAATTCATATAGTAAAAAATTTTTGGTACAAGTTTATATTTAAAAATGCAGGTAACTACAACAATGACGTTTCTCAGCATTTTGTAAGATCACAAAAAATTTGCATGAAATGATACATAATAAGTATCGAATCAACTATAACAAATTATAATTTCTTTTTAAAAATTACCAGTGTAAAATAAAGAAAATGCTGAAACTTGCACAAAAATCATGCAACAAAAACCACAAAGTGACATACTACCTTCCTAACTTTGTACAGTGCACAATCAAGTTACGAGTATCCTAGTTATATGTATCTATTTGATATCAACAACAAAAAAAAACTTTATAATATCAATTTGCTGTTTTCTATAATTTATTCGCTAAACAAAATTTTAATTTGAATTGCCACAAGCAATAAGAACACAAAAACTACTAATACAATTAAAATCAAGAAGAAAAATGTGCCAACAGGACAAAACTGCCACAGAATTTGATGAAATATTGACTTTATGGGCACTATAGCTGCTAATTTACAATTGTCAAAAATGACTTTGAATGAATAGTACAATGACGCTTAAATTGATGCTGAAGAGCGAACTTTTTACCACAAAGATTACACATAAAAGGTTTTTCTCCAGTATGAGTTAAAAAATGTCTGGACACATTGGGCTTGTGATTGCTTGAATAAGGACATAATATACAGGTGTATAATCTTCGGCCACCAACAATTTTAGTTGTAAATGTCTCTTGGTCATTTCCTGAAACATATAAGTATTTTTTATTATTTGTAGGTTAAAAAAATATATATATTACATAAGGTTATATAATATAATTGTAAGACTATACATTAAAGTGTTTCAAAACATACATACATATATATATATATATATATATATATATTAATTATTATAATAATATATATATATATATACTAATACATACATACCTACATACATACAACATACATACATACACATACATACATACATACATACATACATACATACATACAACATTACATACATACATACATACTACATACATACATACATACATTACCATACATACTACATATATAATATATTATATTATTAATATATATACATATTATATACATATACATACATAATTTACAATATAAATACAAATATTATATTACAAATTTATGTAAATTACATCACCAATAGCCCTCGTGTACGAGAATAATTCAAACTAAACAGATTCTATAACAACTTTAAAATAACAAACTAAACTAAGAGAAGCGAAGTCCATTGAGGGTTTGGTTGCATCAATATCCCACCAGAGCTGCACCTATTCTGACATGGGCAGGTAAACTGCAGTATCTAGACCAGGTCCAACTTTTGGCAAATGGTACACTTGACTTTTGAGAAATTTTGGCGTACACCAACTAAATATTTTAATAAAAATGTATTTCTTTCTAAAATGTTCAAAAGTTTTGGAATTTATCCTGAGAAAACTTATATTTAATGGTTATATATTGTATTTAAAAAAAGATGCTATAATAAGCATAAATAAAACAATTAAAATGATATAATTACAGTTTATTTATTACCAATAGTCAAAAACATACAAAAAAAATAGCACAAACTCGCAAAAAATTAATCATCATACAAATATACTTTTAAGTTTTTAGTGTGAAATTGTGTAACGAGTTCAGAAAATCAATCTCACACAAAAAACTGTAACAAATAGCATCAAAAATGCAAGCTTGCAGAGATCAAGGGTATGGTTTTATATCGATCAGAAGTAACATTAACATATTTTAAAGAGAAATCTTTAAAATAATGAGTAATATACTGCGGCTCAAGCATGGTAAGAAGCTATTAATAGCATCATGTGCTCACATTATCACGCGTACCACTGAAATTCTCTCGCGTACCACATGGTACGCGTACCACGTTGGAACCCCTGATCTAGACTAATAACTTGGACCATTGTTGCAAATCTGAATGACTCTAACCTTTAAAAAGTTATACTGAAAAAGAGTGATTGGTGTTGACATATATATTTAGGTTGTGTGCTTGTCAGAGACGCGCTTATAACCTTCGCAGTAAGACAGACACAACGACAAACCACATAAGTGGATCCATCTAATTTTTAGAGACAGAGGCCAACTAGAGATCCAGAATTGCTTGTCACCCAGAGGTATTGATTTGGTATGGACTTGGACGACTTGTGGCCACGACGGATTAACGTGCACCAGTCACCATTAGCGTACACGGGTCTTCAGAGGCAGCGGACTCGAACTCTCAACCTTAGGGATGCCAGTCCAAGACCATACCGGCCCCGAAAGAGTGATTATTTTAGGGCAAAAATGGTCCAATTCATTGTTGTGGTTACTGCAATATGCCTGAACATGGCAGTATTAGTGACTGGGCCAGCGCAATCATATAGTGACATTGTACATGGCGTCAGTACTTTGAACTCCACAGATTTAACGATCACTTGTGCCAAAGCGTACACTAAGAGAATTTGTGTTTGGTTTTGGCGGCTGCATTTTCCGTTTTTAGGAATCAATCCTAGGTTAAGTTGGTTGGTAGACATATATTTTCAGGCTTGTGCACTTGGTCACAGAAACCCGCTTATAAACCTTCGTCAAGAAGGACGGACACGACGACATACAAGACAGATGCTGCCATCTATCGCCACCTCTACAATTCAGACATGTCCCTGAAGGGGAGGGAAATAGTCTCCAGGGACCTGTACCCGTGGGAAACTGTGCAATGACCGCCCACAGGACTTTCCGACCCAACAGATTTAACGAGAACGTACTCCGCATATACTCGGTGGGTCTCAGAGGTGTCGAGACTCGATCGCGGGACCTTCCCATCCTGAGACCGGGATCTTAACCACTAGGCTGCCCCTGTGCCCCAGCGTACACTAAGAGAATTTATGTTTGGTTTTGGCGGCTGCATTTTCCGTTTTTAGGAATCGATCCTAGGTTAAGTTATGCTCCACCATGGCCAATAGCATTGTGTCCAATGCTATACCAACTGGGCAACTATTACTCCAGCCATTGAAGAAAAGGGCCTGCTGTGAACTTTTCAAGCCTACGAGACCAGACGTGATGATGGCAAGTTATATCTCCTGGAAGACAAAAGTATTTTAAGGATAATTCTTGATTTAATTACAAAGGAAAAAGTACATATGCTTTTTAAATTTTTACATATTAGATGTGATAAAATAAGGATGTTTTAGATAAAATATATATTGTTGGCTGAGCTCCAAAAACATTTCAAGTGCATAACATGTTTTTTAATAAGAATCGAATAAAAAGGCGATTGCTTTCAACTATCGAAACCTGATATTGTAACATGACATTGTAATTTAAAGTTTCAAAGAAATATTGATTTCGAAACCTCTGAAAGACCACTATTTATTCTTTGGTAGAGCTTAATCACACCATGTCATAATGCCTGGCAATTTAATGTTTATAAAATAAATCTTCCTCCAGAACTTGTTAACTCATAATTATGGGAGAGAGAAGCTCAGTAGAATTTTTTCTTTTTGTATTTTTAATTCCCTACGTATTTAATACTAGGCTAGCGTGTCATCAAAAAGACTTTGAAACAAAATGGTATGGGAAAATTTGTACTAGTGTATGTGGACAGTGTTTTGACCTTGGTATGTTTAAGTTTATTATCCCCTAAGCCCTACTTCAAAGTATATTACCAAATATTTTCCAATGCACTTGACATTTTTCTAAGCTAAGCCAATGGTACATGCTTTTCAATACAAATAAATTTAAAAACTTAGAAAGAGCGATAGAGTATAAAATAAAAATAAAAAGAAATCAACAAGAGCAAAACGAAACTATTTAATCATCAACGAAGGATGCAACATGTAACTTTTCACAATTTAACACTGTGTGCAAAATTTTAGCAGTCAAACAAGTACTATTCAAAATAAATACAGTCAGGCACATGTATACTGCTTCAGCACAATCATTAAAGAAAAAAAGGCCTTTGTATGGTTTGAAAGAGTTTCTGGTTTTCTCTTCTAACTTCTGTAAGAAGCCCTTGACTAGTGCCTAGTTGCCCTAGTATTGCATAGATATTTTTTGCTTTAGTAGGCTTCTCTATGATCCTGGTTTGGGTGGTACCTTGGTCCTAACTGCCAGCAGATTGGAATAGCAGTCTGAAGACAAGTTATAAAGTTCAAATCCTTAGCTAACATTGAGACGTATATATTACCACAGAAGGGTAGCAAGCTGTACTCTGCAGAGGGCATACAAAGTGCAGCATCTACGACGATGGAGTTGAATTCTTGTCGCACTACGAATAGTGGTCTGAAGACGATATACAGTTCAAATCCTCGGCTAACCTTTGGATGTCCACATTACCACAGCTGTATCTGGCAGTTGCAGATAATCTGCGATATCTAAAACAAGGAGTCGAATTAAGGTCGAAGTAGAGCTAAACAAAGGCAATCGCCGGCAGGCATTGTAATCTACAACCACAGTCGTGTGACAAGACGACACCAGAATAGACATCCAAAGGACATTTTTAAAGGCGACATTGTATGTGGCATCTGGGAGTCTGTGGTACAAACGTCCAATTAGGTAGACTTCAGGGCAAGACAAGGACCTTGATGATAAATAGCTTCAAGCTTTTTAAGCTCAGTTTAATTTTTTTGTTGTAGTTTTTAGCACTAGTACAATATGATACACTAAGAGGGTGGGTCCTTCTTCATCTTATTCTGGATGATGGTCTTAAGCTGTGCTTTGGTGGGGGCGGGTCGAATGAGGCCTCTCTTCACTAGTAGTTTGACGGCAGAGGAAGAGGCACCCAGTGTCACCATGTACCTGTTGACAAATTAAACTTTATTAGGTTAGGTTTAAATGTTTCAAGGTGCTTATTTCTAGCTTCTAAGGATCTTTAAAGTAATGGTTTCCTAAGACTACGGTGCCGTCATCCACCAGATTCGTAACGGTTACGTATGACGTCACAGAAACCTTTTCCGTACAAATGTATGGCGATGGTTTCCTAACAACATGTTAATCGTAACCGTAACGGATCTGTACCATCGTCACGGACGCTCTTGCTTTTCCGACTCTTCTTCACACGTTTTTCAGACACGTAACGGCTACTTTTGCAGGGGAAAAAAATGTCCAAAAACAGCGCTTCTCAGTCGGCCTTTCTCTTCTGGGGTTATAGGATTCTTGTGGCGATTGTAAGCCTTCAAAACAAATATTCGCGCACATGATTTAAAACAAAATCAAAGAGTTCCGGGGTCAGGTACAAATATTGTCTAAATTTTTCTTTGTTCGTTATTAGATGCCGACGTATGAGGATATGGAAAGCCCCTTCAATTGCCCTATGTTTGAAAATTTCACTTTCACTTGGCCGGATACTTTCTAAATCCGATTCCTCATCCTTAATCAGGATTAGCAGAAAACTAAAATATTTCATAATCCAAAAATCACATGTTTGTTTAATGATCTTCAGTTACACGAGGCGCAGGTACATAAAAAAATTCACGAGATTGTTGGTCGGTTTGGGTTTTGTAGACGGTCTTTTTGATCGCGGTTGTTTCGCGAACATATTATTTACTCTAGAAAGACCGATTTTCCTATAATCATTACTCGACAATGCTGGGGCGAACTTGGCTCTCACGCGTGAGTTCGTCTGGCGCCAGCTTTATCTTAGAACCATTACTCAGATAGACAACAAGTTTAATTTAGAACTGTGGCAATGGAGAGATCAAAACCTAGACCTGTTACACGGAACTTGCAATGAATATCGTGCTAGTGTTGATTTTCGTACATATATAATGGTAAATTATAATAGTTAATTAATTAGATTTTCATCTTATCAGTATTAGTGACAATCCTGGGTGGATTGGTTTTCAAGAGATTTGCCAGTCTCTCCTCTGCGCGCAACGCTTTCAGTCTTGACCATCGAAACAAAGTTTTGATGGAGGCAGAAGATGGATCTTAAAATAATTCCCAAATAAAAAAAGTACAAAATAAATAAAATTTTAATATTTATTAAATTCTGAAATTTAAGGTTATTGTAAAAAGCGGCTCAGTGGCTGAGATGTTAAACGAGTCCGCCTCGTAAGCAGGTTCGAGCCCCGGCTGAGTAGTCGGATTTTCTGGATGGGAAAATCTTGGGCACGCATGTCATATAATTATGTGGCAAGTAAAAGATCCCTGGAGGGTCCATTTGGCTTGGGTTCTCTCAGCAAAATTAAATCTCGTCATACTTTAACATCCACAAAGAGCAAAAATTCATTGTAATCTGTGCATCAAAATTGGTAGCGACAGTCGCCTAGATGGTGCCACAAAAAAAAAATGGCTCTCAGTTCTGGGGAATATGCCGAGTCTGCAAAGGCTTGACCGCCAATGTCCCAGTCAGAAAAAAAGGTTATTGTAAGAAAGACTGATGCACAAAGTACGGAAAAAGCCGGGTGTGGTGCTCGGAGGGTTAAAGATACCACATAATGGGTAGATAATACCTTCAAAGGTATTAATTTATTAAGAGGTTGTTAGGATTATCACGCAATTTGTGCCGCAATGATGTTTGTTTACTTTTGTGACGTCACGATTGGTAGGTTTGGTATTTACGTCGTAACGTCACAACCGGGGAAGGCGCCGACCACATGACCACATTGTTATTTATAAGTTCGTCGCTTGGTGGGCGTCTTCTACTCTTGTTCACTTGCTATCTTCGCCCGCGGCGTTTAAAGTTCAGATGGAACTTTATTAGTTTTATTAAATTAAAAAATGAAGTAACTAAGTTTTTCCTTGCTCAATCACTTATGTTTGTTTATTCCTTTCTCGTAAGACTTTCTCGTAAGATTTCGTAAGACTGTTATTTTGTCTACAATATATATTTTAAGAATGTTTTATTACAGTTTCTCCGTTTTCAGTCAACTGTTTATTTGTGAATCATTGCTACTCTGCTTATCATTATTATGCTACTGATTCTTCCACCCATGCTCTGCAATTTCATTAGCCGTTGAATAAAGGCTATTAGAGGTATTTGAAAGTATTGTGGTATTTCACACCCCTATTTTTTCACAGTATACCTTGCAGGGGTAGCCAGCTTGTAAAGGGCAGAAGCAACTGCGATATGCCCCAGAGAAGAGTTGCGTAGGGGCTCGATAAGGAACTCCGGCAGACGGACATATTCCAGAAAGGGAATAATGTCCAGGCCCTGTGTGGCTGCATAGTAGAACCCACCGAACCAGATGGCAGAGGTTGCCATGTGGACTGGAACAAGGATGTACCTGTAAAAAGATGTGTAGTTTAGGTGATATATTAGGTTTATAATGTAAGAAGTTGAAGTATAATTTTTCAGTCCGTCGCCCACTTTCACAGAATGAACCACAAGTCGAAATACGTTGTATTTAAGAAAAAATCAGGTGATATCCCAAATTCCTTTAAAATTTCTAATAATTTTATATTTAAAATTTAAATCAATCCCAATTTAATCTCCATTTAAATTACAAGTTGATTCCATTTTTATTTCATATTTCCACTGTTGATGCTATAGCAAATGCATAAGAAACTTTAGTTCTTTAAAATCAAAACTTGAAGGAAGAATATTTATTTTTAGGATCTAAATCAGTTTGGAATGATGTCATGGTATATCTCAATATAATTCTTTTAATAGTTCATTATAAGTGAATTAAGAAAACTGAAGAGATATTTATAATTTTTTTGGCATAAATAATCTAATTATTTTTAATTTAACTGTCCGCATTTATTCATGTAGATTTGTATAAGGACATAAATATAAAATGATGGATTTTTTATTCAAAACAATATTAAAATGTTATAATAAGTTTTACTAAATTGTCATTCTTCAAGCTGTAAATTAATTAAGAAAGATTTTTAAAAATATAAATTGGAATTTGCGAAAATGCCCAGATTTGGTGACCAAAACCTTAAATTAAACTTAAATGCTCTGTTGGCAATTTTATTTCTAAAGCTTATAAATAGTGTGAGGAAGCTGTTCTAGGTGACAGATACTGTTTATAAACCTACTTGTTTGTAAATAACAAGAGTCTGTCAAAATTGCCTATTATTAATAAAAGGGTGCTAAGAAGAAATTTTAACAATGCAGACTACATCGTCTAAATTTTAAGAGAGGGGTGGGGTAACTAAAACCTAAATATTTGTAATTTTTCAAGAACTAAAAACATCATATATTCTTAATTGGAATTCCTGGCAAAGAAGGCAGATGATTTAGAATACATCCCATGAAATTAATTTTTAAAGGGCTTTAAATTAATGCTTTTAAAAAATGCAATAACATGTTGGCATCAGGGTTGTTAAAAACCTGGTTTTTTCCATGAAAAACCCAACCCACTTGGGGTTTTTCAGGGTTTTATGATTATTTAGGGACGTTTTAATTATTTATCTATACATTACAATTTTTAAAACTAACAGAACATCTTGAGAGAGATAATCAGGAATGATGTAATTTAAATTAGAACAATTTAAAAATAATTGCATATAGTTGTTAGATAAATGTATATTTAAATTTATAAATGTATTGTCTAGATCCAAGTATTGTTTGTTTGTGTATGTGTAAAATTAAATAATCCGGAATATTGTAACGATAGAAATTTAAATTAGAATTTTAAGAAACGTATTTGTTATATTTAATTGTTAAATTAATTAGTATAAATTTAAATTTGTAAATGCATTTTAAATATTGAAGGTACAAAAATGTAAAAATATATTAAGAATAATACTAAAATATTAAAATAAAAATGATATGAAATGTATATTTTTTGGATGCATAAAAAGTTTTTCCTTTTTTTTAAATTTTCAGTGAAGGCAATTTTAAGTTCAATTGCCCACTTGGGTTTTTTTTTATGAGTTTTTTCATGTGTTTTTTTTTAAACCCACCCGGGTTTTTTCGGGTCGGGTAAAATCATAACAACCCTGGTTGGCATCCATTTTAGAAAAAACTAGGTCAATAGAAAATCAAAATTTGAATTATCAATACCAGTACTCCCGCAGCATTTTCTTGTAGCGCTGGAACAGGGACAGTTCCTGATCCTGGCCCCCTGTGCTAAAGGGACGCCAACTCTCACCATGTAAGCCCCCTAAAGATGAACTAAATTGAAGAAGGGACGAAGCGAGATGGAAGCTGTAACCAAAGCAGAATGTCACATAAATATAATTCAAACTTGTGATGCAACATACATGAATTCTTATAACTTATTTAATGGTTTTTGTTGAAAAAGCCTGGGTCGGCGACAAAATATAAAAATTTGGCTACCAAACTTTCAAAGAGCTGTAATATTTTTTTCTGGCAATTATGCCAGAAGTGTCAATTATGTCAGTATAATCTTAACGAACCCCACATGCATCTGATAGGTTGATATAGACTACTTTTTGAGTTACCAAAAAAACATAAGCAAAGACAACGTTTGGAAAACATGCTTTTTGTAATGTCGCTTAGCTCGAAAAGTCACCAGCCTGGCGACTAAGGGTAAACAGACGTACTGCTTTTCACAGTGGGCTTCAGTTCGTTATTCGGTTAAATCCTACTTTCGGTACACGACGACTTTTTCGGAACGTTGGCAACAAAAAAAAACGATAAATAATTCCAATCTGGCAACACAGTTGTTTGACTTCGCGGTTTCCGAGTACCATCGTCCAATCACGCGTCGCTACGCGATGTTTTCTCGCCAACAAGTTTGGCAAGAAATAAAAAGTCGCCGTATACCGAAACTAGGAATTAACCACAACTTAAATCAAATAGGGTTTGTGAAAATTCGATGTTGATTTCATTGTCGAAAAGTTAATCACACTGAAATAAATCTGGTCAGGCTGAGTAAACCCAAAATATCCCTCAGGTATGAATAGTTAAGACAGGAGGCCAAGATTCACTTAACCTTTTTTGGATTGTCCCTACACCCCCTCCGAACAGTTCATTCCCTCGTGGGGTAGAATGGAGAGAGGAGACCGGCTGTAGGAATTTTTGATGTTCCAAATATTGAGAAACACATGTGTTTTTGATTAAGAGTCGGTTCGATAGCAGGCGATGGCCGAAACAATAAAGTTTATAACTCTGCATTGTGTATAGGATCGTATTTCACACAAATAAGAACGAAACTACTTTATGCAATATTTACAATAACTAATTATTTGGAAATTGGAAGGTACGTAATCGTTTCCGGTTATTTATTTCTAGCTTTCCGTGAAGAGCTTAAACACAGCCAAACATAGCGAAAATATTTTTTAAAAAATACTTATGAAAAAACATATTCTTGACAATAGTTTATTCGTTTAAAATAATATTTATTTAAATTATGTTTTATGAACCAGTTGTGCATTTTAAAATCTAGAAGCTTTTATTTTATTCTCAATAAAACTACTTTCAGGATTTAGTCATAAACTAAATTTTACGAATGGAAATTGGCTACAGAATTTTTTTTAGTATCTTGTTTTGATTGTGATGAGTTATCTTATCAAGTTTTTATATTTTCCTCTTAGTTAAAAAAAAATTGTATTCATATTTTACAAAAGCATATTATATTGATGAATTTTATTGTTTTTAATTCTTTTTGTGTTTGTTTTAATTTCCTTTTTAAAATAAGTTTATTTACTATTATGTACACGGGCTTAAACTACGATGTTAAAAATATAAAATTTCGAAGCTAATTTAAATTTATATCTAAATTATAATAATATTTACCTGAAAAAACGTTGTTATTTTTTTAATAAATCAATTTGTAAACTATTTAAAACTATTAAACTTACCCTCTCATGTTCAAAAAGAAAAAAGATTTCAATCTTGTTGGTTGGGGACACTATAAAATATTCATGATTATCATAGAGTTTTGTTCTTTTAGTGTATCTTTGTTATCTTTTTAATATTTTATCGTGGTATTGTCTTTGTGCATTTTGTAATTTAATTAATGTGATAAAAAAAATTAACCTTTATATTTTTTTACTTTGTTAAATTTAACAGGTATATAAATCATATACTTTTACTGTTTCTTTGCTCTGAGAAAACTTAGATATTTTATGGGTAATATTTTATATGTTATCCATAATTGTTTTCATCCATATTTGCCATAATTTTTTTTGTTTCCAGCAATGTTTATGTAACTTTACGCATGTGTTTACTTAATTTTTTTAATGTTTGTATAATGTATGTTTATAATCTCTTGTGGAAACTGTTCTTTGTATTTCATATTTTGTTGTGTAAATTGAAAGTTTTAAATTCTTCATGTAAAGCATTTTATGTTGCAAATAGTTTTTCTTTTTGATATTCAAAGATTTATGTTTTTTGTTTTGTTTAAACGGTTGATTTATTGAATTGTTAATAATACTTTCATTTAAAAAGTGTGCTTTAAACTATTTTCTATTTTTCAAATTGCATTATTAATTGATTGAATTTGAAAATATACTTAGTAACAGAAAGACTACATAATTACTATCTATACTTTTCAAGTTAACAATTATTTTTGAATAATGTTAACTTTAGACAGTTTTTTTTAGATTTAGATAGATATAGTTAAGACTTTGCCATATTAGTTTTTTAACTAGTAATTAGGGTTTTTTAGTCATACACAATTGTGAATTTTTGATATTTTTATTTTGTACAGTCGAACCCCGTTAACGCGAGCTCGAAAGGAGCACCGAAATATTTCGTGTTAACCGTCAGGATTTTTTTTTACATTGAACCAGTGAATAGTTTTAAAAAAACATCTAAAAAATTATTCTAATTTTCTAATGTAATGCATTCATAATTGTATACAATTTGTAATTGAATTAATAAAGTTTATTTGGAGTAGTACATACTGTAAAAAATGGGGAATTACAAAATACAAATTTAAAAAAATAGAACCTTCCAACACATGTTAATGAAGTAGGTAACCTTAAAAATGCAGCAAGGTAACTTAAGGTGTGGATTTCTTAATGTTTTAAAAAAAATATTCTTATGGATTTTTGCTTAAAATTACTAATGCAACAATTTTTGAATTGCTGCTTTCGATTCATTTGGAATTAAAATCAATAAGTTAAAATGCGAACCACTTCTAATTTCATATGTTCTTTACCTTTGACCTCTGTAGAGAAACACCGACGCTTTTCATGGCGTCACAGATCATCCTACACTTGCCGAATCATTCATTGGATTAAAATTGACGAATCATTCAGAAGTAGCAGACAATTTATTATTAGAATGTTTGAGTTTTTTTAATGTTTTGTTTCATTTGTTATTCAAAACTTTGAATTACTAAGCTAAAGCGATTTCACATTAAGAGTTTTTTAACATTAACTCAAAGCTTTATGGGCTGGGGAAATGCTTTTAGTTCATCGTAAGCGAAATTTCGGGTTAAGCGAGTTTGCATTAACGAGGTTCGACTGTATATGTATTTCATATTTGTTACTTATAGTTGTCTATGTATAGGCTTAAACCTCAATTAGTTTACTTCATATAGTATATTTTTAAAAGAATTTATTATTACATTTGTTATTAATTAAAAATTACATTTTGAATCATCATGCTGTGGTACCTCTATTAACTGGCATACCTGCACTAGACATTGTCATTAGATAACAAGTTACCAGTTAATAATTATTTTTTTTAAAATCTAAAAGTAAATTATCATAGGTTGTATATTTTCATAATACAATTACCATACACATTCTATAAATCAATGTAAGTTAATAATACATTAAACAATTGTTTAAAGAAAAAAAAGCACAAATCCACAGTATCTAAAATAATTTTTGCAGTAATTTCACTTCCTATTTTAACTTAAAATAAAGCTTGTACGTGCTTGTGACAATTATAAGAACTGACCCATTTTTTATAAATTAGTAAATTTTCATAGGATAAAACAGATGTTCAATAAATAACATTGGAAGTACCATGATGTACCATCTAATACTATTTTTAGTAGTGCATTTCACTAAATGATTATTGTTTTTTATAAATATACTTGGAACACAAAAATTGCTTTAGATTAGGAAATTTAAAAATTTCCAAATTTCTTCAAGTTATCATCTTATAAAACGTCGAAAAATTCCCAAACAGGACTTGTTTTCTTTTATAATATAGGTACTCAAATTCTTGAGTTAGTTATTTATAATATTGTATTAAAATTATTGTGTGATTGTGTACTTATATGTTTATGTTTAATTGAAATTGATGAACAATAAATACAACTTACTTAGATCCGACAAAATATACAAATTAGTTTAGGTAGGCCGAATATTCGGTATTCGGCCAAATTTGGTATTCGGTGCATCCCTACTTTAGATACTGTAGATTGCTCAACCTTTTCTCGTGAATAAAGATGTACTGATTAATTTAAACTTTAGTTAAGTTATTCCACTCTTCGAGAATAAATTTCTGCAAAATTTTTAACAACTCTTTGCTTTTCAGATGATTTCACGGCCCGAGACAACCTGTCGCGATTCGCCGAGGCAGAGGGACTGCTCATGTGTTCCTTTTGCACCTTCACCACCCAATCGGCTGGGAACTTGAAAATCCACGAACGAAACCACACATTCAAAAATGGATTCGTCTGCAAATACTGTCAGAAAGAGTGCAAAACTAAAGGGAATCTTAAGACTCACCTAAGGGTCCACACAGGAAAAATGGCCTTCGAATGTCGTGTCTGCAGGAAAGGGTTTCATGAAAACCAGGGCTTGGTAGCTCATATGAACCTACATGGGTTTGATTATATATAAACTTTTAAATACACTGCTCAAAAGAATTAGGGGAATGCATGGTTTAAACCTTTTCACCCCCAACGATTTTTTTTCTCGCTAAGTGACGCTTGCACTTATTTATCGTTAGATATCGTTATCGTTAGAAAGAAGAATCATGTCTTTTGAGGAATTAAAAAATGTTTGTTTTAATTAAATGAAAATATGCAAAACATGGTAAAATAAAATTCACTCCCCAAAAAATTTATGACCCTAAATTCTTCACGCTTGCATTTTTAGATGTTTAAAAATTGATTTTAACTTTTTTTTAACAAATAAAGTTTTGAAAAAAATATTGTTATAATTTATTCAAAAGTTATGATTCCAATTTTTTCCCCTTAAATTTTAGTTAAAAAATTAAGATTTTTCCCCCTGCTTTTCACCGTTTGATTCTGAATGCATAATGAATCTATTTCACAAATTTTAGATTTTTAGAATAAAAAATAAAAAGTTGGAACTGAAAGGGTTAACAAAAGTACGCAAAGTGCTCCCCTAATTGTTTTGAGCAGTGTATTATGACTGCCAATATTTACCTTTTTTATTTTTTAAGACGCATTCATGATTCATTTAAAACTTTGTGTTGATTGCATCTAAAACTTGAACGTTGTGACTTTCCTTTTTTGTGTTTTTTAAATTTCGTAAAAAGCATTTATTTGAATATTATGTTCTGTACTAGTTTTCGTTGTTAGTTTTCGTTATTGATTTTCGTTAATTTTAGTCATGAGAAACCTCTGTAGACATGCGGTAAAGAATACATTTCCTGATCGAAGATTGGCTGCAAAATTTTACTTTTGCTTTTTATTGTATTCTTCTCACCTCTATCAGTTTAATCAAGACTTTTTTAAACTGAATTTGTGAATATTTGTTTCTTTAAGAAAACATGTGAAAATAATGTATTATATATAATATCGTCGGTCAAATGACAAAACCACGAATGTGCAAAATCACAGGGATGGAAAACTTCATACAGATAAGCTTATCATTCAAAAAATCGCCCATCCCTAGAATTTGCACATTCGTGGTTTTGTCATTTGACCGACAATATATTATTAATGCAATATTTAGTGTCCTATATTTCTTTAAAATTTAAATTTTGCTTGCAGAGGAAGTTTGTGTTTCATTGCCTGCGTAATAGTACCTCTTGTGCAGCTCTAGTGTACTGTTAATTCAACAAAACCATGTACACAATACAGTATCCCCGCAAAACTTAAACTGTTGTCAACGAATAAAATTTTAAAGCCAATTTTAGCTTCCACACTACGTTTATAACGTAAAAAGTGGAAGGTATTATAATCGTTCAGTCCGCCTGTCTGTCCGTCACCCACTTTCATTGCCCAAACTACAAATGCTACAGACAAGTATGATACGTCAAAAAATTCAGCGCATCGAATTTAGAATACATTGAAAATTTCAGAAAAGAATTCGAATTCAAAGTACTTCAATTATTTAAAAAACTGCAAAATTTAATGCTCATTTAAAAAGCATAGGAAGCCATTTTTATTAGAATTAAATCACCATTGCCATTCACAACAATCGCTCGAGAAACTTTTATTCTTTTAGACAATAAATCAAAATAAATTTATTTTTGCAACATCGATCAGTTTGAAATGATGTCAAATATATTTCACTACGAGATTCTTTATGTGTTAATATGAAATGTTTTCATTCTATTTAAAAGCGAGGAATATTACATATTTATTCTTTGAAATATATATTAATTTTTGCAAACAATAAGTAATAATTATTGAATTTTCAAAATAAAATAAATGAAACTAGCCAAATTTAGCATGTAAATGTTTAATATAGAATTTATGCTGTGTTTGGCGCCTTTTTACCTGTTAAACACAACTGTTGTGTGGAAGCGGGCTAAGTGACAGATTCTGTTACAATCCTACTTGTTTAATATATATTTAAGATATAGGACATTTATACCCTTGTATCTGACCTAAAAAGTTAATGTAACTGTTTTTAAAATGAATCTTTTTTTTTTACTATCCATATGTTTAAAATGTGCCTACAATGTTTAAAAATAATTGTTGGCTATCATATAATTAGGTTTTCAATCTTATTATTTTACACTGGTTTTATCTTATATATAATTTTACACTATAATGAATTTCAATGTTTATAGTAGAAAAACTTTTTTTAATGAATTGATTTTTGCAGGTTCATATGTTGCATATATGAAACTTAAATATACTTTGAAGAATAATGCTGTATATTAATTATGTTACAATAATAAAAATTCACGCATTTAAGAAGTTAAGTTTTGTGACTAAAATATATATTTACTTTTAACTACATATATCCATATGATAGATAACAACTGTGGATATATCTAATGTACCCTTACTATATCGGCTTTTCTATGTACCCATAGTATAAAAACATGTTTGTTTTTCTTTATAATATTCTAACATTTTGCTGTCCTTTAATTTGTCTTTGAATAAAATTTTAAATTAAAAAAAATTACTGTGATTCAGCAAACCTAAAAAATATTGAAAATTCAGTGTAATTGGTCAATTGTGAAAACAATGAAGATATGCAGAAACTTGATAATTAAGAAGTTGTCATTATCAAGAATTCTGGATTCTTCAGTTCATCGAGATGGAAATCACTTAAAATTACAAAACCATAAAAATGGGGAATATTGAAAACCTAGCATCATAAAAATCTGGAAATATGGACAATAAAATACTTGTGGAACCACAGAAATAACAGTGACCCATTAATCATAAAATCTAAAAGCCAGAAAATTGGAAATCAAATATGATTTTTTAAATGTGATGGGAATGTTTCAGATGATGTTTCGCTTTTGTTTTTCCTCGCACTGCGGTTTCAATGGTTGCTTCGGTTTCACTCTTAAAACGACTGATATAGATAAAAAGGAATTTTTCTTTCTATGTAAGCTTTCTTTAAAAAATGTTTTGAACAACCAACAGCACACCAAGAAGTTGTTATTTTTAAAAAAAAATCAGTAAAATATTCTTAGAAAACTCATTTTTGACCGCCCCATTCAACAAATGCAATGTTTTTTTCTATTGCTTATTGTATTCTATCGTAAATGATCATTAATAACCACTCAACTTTTTTACAGGTTTGCCATTTTATGGACCAAGAAGAGGCAAGCACAATCGTGGCGTACAACAAAAACGAGGATTCGTTTGTTCCGTGTGTCAGAAGCATTTCACTTTGAAAGCTAATCTTAAGTCCACTTTCGTCTCATACACGTGAACAGCCATTTATTGAGTTCACGAGAATTGCTGAAAGAAAGATCATTTAATAATTCATAAAATCCATTTTCGTGCCGGAATTAGTTTTAGTTCTATTACATAATTATCTATATCAACAGGGATCGTTGTATGTTGTCAGAAATTTCCTTTGAAAGCTATCTTAAAGTCACTTCCATACGGTGAACTTCCTTTTGCGTGTAAAGTGTGCGGCCGGAGATTCAACGAGAAAAGAAATATGATTATACATGAAAGCAGCCATATTTAATTGATGATTTCTATAGAGAAGTTTGCGTAGAAAGACATAATTGTAATGCATTTTTAATGAATATTAACAAAAGTATTTTACACAAATATTAAACGCAGAAAGAGTATTCACATATTTTAACATGCCGAATTAAAGTTTTAGTTACTTATATATCTATTTAATTATCTATATACAAAAAAATTACAAACAGATTCGTTTGTATCGTGTTCAGAAGATTTACTTTGAAACTAATTTAAATCATTTGTTCTACATCCGTGAATTTTTTACTTAAAGTTGCGCCGAAGATTGCATATCTAGAAATAATTGATTATCTAAAGAGCCAGTTTTAATGATTTTCTAAGATGAATGTTTCCTTTTTATGCAGCTGTACTTTATATTTTGTTTAATAAAACATTTGTCCATATAATGATAATTATTTTTTTCAACTACAGGGTGGCAAAAATAAAAGTCGCCCCGGCATGGAGCTAGAATGCAGGGAAATGCTTGGCGAGAAAATCTATTGAAGCCGCCTGAAAGCCTCCAAGTCGAAATAATAAATTATTCAAGCGTTCATGGCTTCACTTGACAAATCTGTTTTTTCATTGGTTGGTTTGGTTGTTACTAGACTAGATCTGCACATTGACTATTGGCTAGTTTAGATCTTAAAGTGTGAGCTGTGTAAATGTATGTTGATCAGATCAGTGAACAGGTGAAGATGGCATAGTTAGGGCAAATAATTCGCCAAGCATCTGTTTGGGCTTAATATTGAAGCGATCAATGGCTTCACATGGCAAACCTTTTTTTTCCATTTCCTATTTTATCCCTACTTCTAAGCCGGGGCACTTTTATTTGCCCTGTATTAAGATATCTTTTTTTTATTCAAAGATTCAAATTTATTTCATATGAAGACTGATTAATGGAGCTGTTAAAATTTATATTTTAAAAAATTTGCCGGAAGTCATATAAAAATATGCATAAAATATTATTTTGTCTAATTGTATCAATTGATTTAATTTAAAATTATACTTTGCAACATAATTATTTTAATTTCTTGCACCGTTAAAATTTTTGTGCTTGGTTTCACCATGATATTGGTTCCTAGTAGCTGCAACGGCTGTGTGGTGAAACGTTAAACCATATTTTTGGTATTCGGTCAAACCATTTCTCAGGTTTTTGTTTCCAAATCCAGAAAAATGGTTCAACCAAACACTAAAAAAAAGGTGAAACATTTCATCACACAGCTGTTGCAGCTACTAGGAACCAATATCACGGTGAAACCAAGCACAAAATTTTTAACCGTGTGCATTGTAACTTAACATTAGTTTTATACCTTTTATTTTTCTTAAAACAAAGCATTTTATATTTAATTATATGTGAATTTCAGTGAGTAAGTAACAGGAAAGTGGGCTACTTTAGTTCTTTTAGAACTTCTTGTTTATTTGATAAATGTAACTTACTTAAACGACCCTATAATAGAACTTTTTGTAATTGAAGAGCTTAGTGGAAGAACGTGCTAAGTGACAAAAATGTGAAAACAAGAAAATGAACTTTAAAGTTTTTTGTTTTCACTCAAATCTGTTGAAAACGGAACTTGTGAAGCGTAAAAAATATACTAAACTTAAAGTTCATGAAAAGGGGAAAACTTGTTATCGTTAAAGAAGTCAGTAATATGTTCATTGACACAAAAATCTCAATTTTTTTCAAAAATGTCACTTAGCACGTTCTTCCACTAAGCTCTTCAATTGGTTTGAATATTTTTTAAAATTTTCAATAAAAATTTTTTTTTAATATATAATCAATTTCAAATAGTGGAATTATAGGGACGTTTTAGCCAGCTACATTTAAATAATCTACAAAGACTTACTGTATTTTAAGCAAAAAATTTATAATCCATTTATTTGTATATATTACAGGAAAAAAATTATTTTTACTCTAAATTAATTTATTACAGATATTTCGGAAGACTTGCGAGCTCAAGACAGCATACTGAGAACTGCCGAAATAGAGTTCAAGCTTCCGAAATAGAGTTCAAGCTTTATTATTCGAAATTGTTTTTGTGAACGGTTTCACTCCTTCAATCTTTCTTTTACCTAATGTAACCAGACGTTATGCTTTTTGTCTGTCCCGCGTACATTATGTCCCAACAAAACATCCTGCTTTTTTTCTGTTACAATCTAAAAAAAAATATATATATATATAAATAAAATATCGATTTTAAAACTTTTTTTCTGAATTCTCTTTGTTTAAAATGTTAAATTGACCTTAACCTCTTGCGACCTGTTGATTTGGGGACCTCCCCATTATGGGACATTTTTTAAAACCTCCTCGCAGACAATTAACGTGTTAATTAGTTCCGAAATTGACCTGGTCCGATAGAAAAAGATCCAAGTATCAGTTTTCAGCCTTTGATTACAGGCGACAGTCATTTTTTTCTTTAAAAAATGAAGTTGAACGAGGGTCAATACGATATTAGAGTTCTCAAAAAAATTTATTTAAACTTTTTTTTTCAAACTTTTCAAAAAGTTCTTTTAGTTATTAATTTTAAAGGCTTTTTGCATTAGGACAGTTTATTTTAACATTGTTTTTAACTACAAATAAGTGATACAGCCTTTCTTTTTGCATTTATAGCACAAAAAATGTGTATTTTTAGAGCTTAAGGCGTGTTTCTCAGTAACCGTTAAACATAATTTTTTTAAAAATTACTTTTCCAAAATAGTTTTTAGCACATATTTGTATGAAAAGTATGTTTAGATTAAGAATATACATGTAGAATTTTCCTAAGAGGTTAAATACTTAGTTTTTATAATGTCTTGATTTTGGGTTTTGAAAATCTTACTTTTAGCATTAAAAACAATATGATAATTTTAAAAAACTTTGTGACAAAATTTATAATTATTTGGCTTCTAGATGTTATGTGGACTGGACACAGAGCACCAATCAAAACCTTATTTTCATTCCCTCGAAACTGTTGCTACTCAAGACGTAAGCATGCCCAAAGGGGTTGTTTCTCGTCGTGAATGGCAACAGCTCCAGGGGTCTTGTTTTCATTTGTTGTCTAGAATTACTTTTGTTTTGGTATTAGGAAATAAGTTTTCGAAGAATATTTTACTTATTAAATTTTTTAAATGCCAACTTCGTGCTGTGCTGTTGGTTGTTCAAATAATTTGTTTCAGAAAGCTTGCAATAAATAAAATTTTATCTTCATCTATAACGGTTATTTTGAGAGTGAAACCGAAATAACCAATGAAATCATAGGATACGGAAAAGTGAAAACAAGAGCGGTACATCACCTGAAACATTCCCATAGCCGACCGGCGGCGCAACGGTTAGGGAGCTAGCCTTTGGAGCCTCTGGGTTCGGGTTCGAATCCCGGTAAGGCATGTATGTTTGTGTTTGTCGAGTATATGCGGAGTACGTGCTCGTTAAATCTGTTGGGTCCGAAAGTCCTCCAAGTTCCCATACCAAATCAATACCTCTGGGGGTGACAAGCCAATTCTGGGGATCCTCTAGTTGGCATCTGTCTCTAAAAATTAGATGGATCCACTTATATGTGTGAGTGTTGTCTGTTGTGTCTGTCTTACTTGACGAAGGTTTATAAGCGGGTCTCTGACCAATCACACAAACCTGAATATATATGTCTACCAACCAACCAACATTCCCATACACCTGAATTCTCGAATGTTTTACGTTATAAAAGTATAATTCGAGAGAAAAGATAAAATCATAAATGAATGGCGGCATTTAGCCGGCTATTTTGTGAAACCTTATAACCCCGTTCACATGCAAATGCCGGCATCGCGTACCGTTAACATCACATCCAGGGTTACTAAACGATGCTGCTTTTTTCGCCGTTTTAGGCAATTATATTTAAAAAAAAAATTCTATTAAAAATTAGAAATGCTTATAAATAAGATTAGCTTTAGATCCGCAGAATTAACTTCATAATTACAATGATAACCAAATATTTTTAATGAATTATATTTTTGTTTAAATTGAGTTGAAAGATTTTTTTTAGTTTTAGCCAAAAATTCTGAAAATAAAGGATTAATAATAAAATAAACTCCTGCCAGGCATCTTAAGAATAAATATTTCCAAAGGAATGATTAAATGTGTAGCAATATGAAAACACAATATAATGAAAAATTAATAAAACCTTAGTAAATAAAAGCATCTTCGCTTTATATGCATTCTAGCATTCTAAAAAAATTGCTCCTAATACAACTGACAATTTTTTTGCATTTGATAACCGAGAAACCGACGCCAAATATTCCGCTGATCAACAAACCGCAATGCATACAGAGGTGGCATAAAATCATTACTACCTACGAGCAGGTACGTTTTCGTACCGCAATTTTCCCTATAGAGGATTTTTTTCCTGAAAGCCGGCTAACAGCCGGCATTTGCCCTGCATGAGTACGTGACTGATGCGCGTTAAATCAGTTGTTCAATGTCCTTAGCCTTGCGTCACGGCTTCAAGGTTCATTTGTCGGCTTCGACATTCATTCGATCTTATTTAAAACTTACGAGGCATGTCGTGAAAAAAGTACCTGTGCAGTTCTTGTGCGACGTTATTCAAACCACTGTTCGCTAAAACATTAACCGCGAAAGGCCTTCCTTGCTGTTGGACACAGCTCAGGTGCTATCATCATCGCAGTACAGCGTAATCAAATCAGCGTGGTTAGCCGGGTGTTTCTTCGGAATATTTTAAAAATAAATAAAAATTACATATAAACCAAACATAATAATGGATCATGCCTGGTATAAGCTCCCCAGCGGAGCAATAAACCAGCTCAACCAGTTGTAATTTTTATTTTTAACTTAAATTTTGAATTTGTTGAAACAAAATTAATCGATTTTAAAAATCTCAATTATTTTCCACTAAATATCTTTGAACAAAACTCAATTGTGTTGACTTTTCTTTGGAATTGATACTGTGGTAACGTTTAGTTTTCTTATTAAATCTTTCAAAATACTATCATTCAGTACCAATGATATAATTTATCTATAAGCAATTTTATCTATTCATTTATGATAAACAAAACGGTTTTGTAAATAGTTTTATAGATATTTTTTTTTTCTCTTTTAATAGAATGTTCAACAAATACTTTTTGGACGCTACTTATAACTAGTTTGTACATTAATCTATTTTAAATAGGAGTATTTATATAAAATAAAATTTCAAAGAAAGGAAATGAAGGTTGATTCATTTTTAAAAATAATTGGTAGAAATTGGACTAAAAAATATATTTGTTCGAAAATTCTAATATTGTACCATGTGGAAAGCAAATGAACTAAACTTTGTGGAAAGTTTGTGGTTATGATTATTTCTTAATTAATCTATTTATGTAAAACAGGGCTCGAAATTAACTTTTTATGCCAGGTGCACGAGTGCACCCAAGTCTTGTGAATTAGGTGCACTAAATAATAGTTAGGTGCACAAATATAAATATTATGTGCACACATATAATATGAATAACAAGTTTAAAAAAAACTTTTCTTCATACAAACTGACTAAATGCAGGGTTTCCGCGCATATGAAAAGTCATGAATTTGGACATGTAAATTTTGTCATGAAAAGTCATGAATTTAGCAAAAAACGATCAAAAGTCATGAAAATCGTTGTATTCGAATCGCTGTAGTTTCGCAACTTTCGGATCGCTGTAGTTTAGCGACTTTCGGATCGCTGTAGTTTAGCGACTTTCGGATCGCCGTAGTTTCGCGACTTTCGGATCGCCGTAGTTTCGCGACTTTCGGATCGCCGTAGTTTCGCGACTTTCGGATCGCCGTAGTTTCGCGACTTTCGGATCGCCGTAGTTTCGCGACTTTCGGATCGCCGTAGTTTCGCGACTTTCGGATCGCCGTAGTTTCGCGACTTTCGGATCGCCGTAGTTTCGCGACTTTCGGATCCCCGGAGTTTCGCGACTTTCGGATCCCCGGAGTTTCGCGACTTTCGGATCCCCGGAGTTTCGCGACTTTCGGATCCCGGAGTTTCGCGACTTTCGGATCCCCGTAATTTCGATACTTTCAGATCACCGTAATTTCGCTACTTTCGGATCACCGGAGTTTCACGACTTTCGGATCGCCGTAATTTCACGACTTTCGGATCGCCGTAATTTCGCGACTTTCGGATCACTGTAGTTTCGCGATTTTCGGATCGCCGTAGTTTCGCGACTTTCGGATCCCGGAGTTTCGCGACTTTCGGATCCCCGGAGTTTCGCGACTTTCGGATCCCCGGAGTTTCGCGACTTTCGGATCACCGTAATTTCGCTACTTTCAGATCACCGTAATTTCGCTACTTTCGGATCACCGGAGTTTCACGACTTTCGGATCGCCGTAATTTCACGACTTTCGGATCGCCGTAATTTCGCGACTTTCGGATCACTGTAGTTTCGCGATTTTCGGATCACCGGAGTTCCGAGACTTTCGGATCGCCGGAGTTTTGCGATTTTCGGAACTTGGGTGCACAATTATGTGCACTTATGTGCACAATTTTCTTTTTAGGTGCACCCGTGCACCCGCTAATTTCGAGCCCTGATGTAAAACAATAAAGCATGTAGTCACTTATTATGTCTCTATACATAGCTCTTTCACACTATTTATTAATCACTTAAAAATATTAATATAGAAGTATTGTAAAAGCCATACCCAAATTAATATTTTGCATAGCTAAATCCTAGAACTTAAAAAGTTGGGGAGAGTGTCATTCTAAAAAACTGTTGGGCCTTGTGAACATGGCATAATATTTCTAAATTAAGGAAATAGTTGAAATATAGGTTAAATCCTAGTTTCGGTATACAGCGACTTTTTCGGAACGTTGGCGACAAAAAAGGGTGATAAATAATTCCAATCTGGCAACACCGTTGTTCGACTTTGCGGTTTCCAAGTAGCATCGTCCCATCACACGTCGCTACGCGATGTTTTCTCGTCAACAAGTTTGGCGAGAAATAAAAAGTCGCCGTATACCAAAAATAGGAATTAACCGAAATATATTTTCTGAAACAAGTTATTGAGCAGTTATTTGTTTCAATCCTGCTATCTGTAAGTTATTTTGTCAAAATATTGCTCCAGAAGGTCCTTTTTTTTATCTTCAAGTTGCTTTTTTTTACCCACCTTTTCTCTATATCGATTAAGTAAATATCCACTATACTAGCTAATAAAATATTAAAGCTAAAAAAAGCTGCTTTCACTTGTTTGAGTTGAAACTAATAAAGAGAAGAAATGAATACCATTAACTGCATTTTTTTTGATATTTTATGTTGATATTTGTGCAGGAAAAAAAATTATGTGGTGTTTGACACAGCCTCTCCTCCCTCCCACGCGAGATTTAGTGTTGTTTGGCTCGACCCCTCCCCCCCTTAAACACGTCATGTAATTTATAGTTGCCTCCTTGCCGACCCGGTGGCGCAACGGTTAGTGAGCTAGCCTTTGGAGCCTCTAGGTTCGGGTTCGAATCCTGGTAAGGCATGGTTGTTTGTGTTTGCCGAGTATATGCGGAGTACGTGCTCGTTAAATCTGCTGGGTCCGAAAGTCCTGTGGGCGGTCATTGCACAGTTTCCCACGGGTACAGGTCCCTGGAGACTATTTCCCTCCCCTTCAGGGACATGTCGTGGAGGTGGCGATAGATGGCAGCATCTGTCATATATATGTGTGTGTATGTCGTGTTCGTCCTTCTTGACGATGGTTTATAAGCGGGTCTTTGTGACCAAGCACACAAGCCTGAAAATATATGTCTACCAACCAACTTAGTTGCCTTCCCACTCCAAGGTGCACCCAATTTCAGCCCCAGTTTCTCAAACAGCTACTCATTGTATGAGCTTCAACATCAATATTGATTTTAACTATTTACTACCTTGGCCAAGTGGCTCTAAATTGTGACACCCGTCGCCAATAGTCCTCATGTAGCTCTTGTGTGACGATAATTCAAAATTAACCAACTACCTTGGCTAAAAAATAGTGCCCTATAATGGCATAGAGGTAGGAAGGAGAATAGAGAGGTTCTTGTATATGCGCAGTAGCTTGAAAAACCTGACAGCCCTGCTTCAAATCATCTCAATTGGAGGGGCCCTCTACAGAGCGGTGCATCTTGGGATACCTCGGTGTCAGTATGTTATGCGCAGTACCTCAAAAAACCGGACAGCCCTGCTTCAATTTCTTTCAACTGGTAGACCTCTCTACACCTCCTTCCTACCTCTATGATATATGGGGCTGGTGCACATTAAATATATCAGTCCAAAGTCATGAAACTTGCTCACAGCACCTGCTCAAATGTAGGCCACTTGAGAGGGAGTCAGAATTATGCGGCAAATTATGAAAGGAACAAAGAATATGAATTTAATTTACGATAAAAAATGATTCAAAATAGCCATTTTTGATCAGAATTTCAGAGTGTATTTAACAGAAAAGTAGACTATTTTAGTTCTTAAAGAAATTCTTGTTTATATGATAAATGTAGCTGACTTAAACGTCTCTATAATAGCGCTTTTTGCAATTGGTTTGACTTTTTTAATTATTGCTACAAAATTTAACAGAAGAAATATAGTCAATTTCAAATATTGGAATATAGGGACATTTAAGCCAGCTGCATTTAAAGAAACTACACAGGCTTACTGGATTTTAAGCAAAGGATTTATTATCAATTTATTTGTATATTTTACTGAAAAAAATTAGTTTTACAGTAAATTAATTTCTTGTAGGTATTTCGGAAGACATGCAGACTCAAGACAGCCTACTGGGAACCGTCGAAATAGAGTACAAGCTGACATGTACCTATTGCAGCTTCACCTCCGAATTATTCAGGGAAATGGACAGGCATGAAAGGAACCACAATTTGAAAACGGCTTTATTTGCAAATTCTGCCAAGAAAGATGCGTATCTAAAAATCTCCTTAGGGACCACGTTAAGAGGCATGCACAAGAGATGGCGTGTAAATGTCCTATTTGCCCGAATGGCTTTAATGGAGATCACCGCCTAGCAGCTTATATTACCAATTCACGAAAATGCAAAGCCTGACACCGTAAGGTCTGGGCCTAGGGCCCCCAAATTTTAGGGGAACAATTAAAACAATTAGGGGAGCAGTTTGCGTACTTTTACCCCAAATTTTAGGGAACTAAATTTTAGTTTCTACACTGTAAAACAATTAGGGGAGCAGTTTGCGTACTTTGTTAACCCTTTCATCCCAATTTTTCTGTTTATTCTAAAATCTAATTAGTGAAACAGATTCTAGGCATCCGAATTAAATGGTAAAAAAACGGGGATAACTAATTTTTTTACTAAATTTTGGGGAATTGAATCGTACTTTCGAATAAATTTACATTTTTTCAAAACTTATTGTAAAATAGTAAAATCAATTTTTAAGCATCAAGAATGGTAAACAGAAACTTGGGCAATACATTAATAATTGTTTCAGACGTGAAATTTATGTAACATTTGTCATATTTACATTTAATGAAAAAACATTATTATTCTTCAAAAGACTGATTATTCCTTCTAACGATAAATAATTCAATTTTTAAACATCTAAGAATGTAAACATGAAGAATTTAGGGTCAACTACATTTAATAAAATTGTTTCAGAGTGAATTTTATTTTATCATGTTTTTCATATTTTCATTTAATCAAAACAAACATTATTTAATTTTCAAAAGACATGATTATTCCTTCTAACGATAAATAAGTGTGAGCTTAACTTAGTGAGAAAAAAATAAGTTTTCAATGATATTGAAGGTTTTATTTTTTATATTGTACAAAATGAACTGCGACTGTACGTTTAATGGAGTGACTAAAAGTTCTTGTACGTTTTGATGTTCCTATACAATTTGATATACTTATATTTTTTGATGTTTCTATAAAGTTTGATATACTTGTATTTTTTATGTTCCTATAAAGTTTGATATTCTTAAACTTTTTGATGGTCTTGTTCATTCTGATTGTGTCTCAACAAAAATTCATGCTTTTATGACTTCTACGTTATTCAGAGAACTGAATCCAAGAAAATTATTATTAAAAAAAACTAAAATGCACTGCTAGATTAATGTGTGTGTGCAAGCCTTTCTAATTTTTGAAAACTTAATGACAAATGTGAACTTATGACAGCTTGTTTTTTGTAAATGGTTTCACTCATTCAGCCTTTGTTTTACCACGCAAAAAAATTTAATGATAAGTTTAAAATACTTGGTGACAAAATTTAAAATTATTATTTGACTTCATTTTCAACTTATTAAGGGGGAATGGACGTGCTGAACGGGGGTCTCCAAAGCAAAGTGCAACCAGTGTTAATCCTATGGAGAAAAAAATATTTTCTCTGCCACATTTCTCCGGCTGTATTGAATATTTTTACAAGCATATTTTTTTATGTGATAAACGTAGCTGACTTACAGGTTCCGACCTTCCCACTTTTTGAAATGGGTTCGAATATTTTAAAAAATTTCCATAAATAATTTAACAAAAAATATTTTAACAGGTTCGTACGCCTCCTGAAATTCCTGAGAAACTCCTGAATATCATTTTTTGTTTCTAAGGGCCCTTATAACTCCTGAAATTTGTGTCTCATCTCCAGAAGTTTTTACTCTCTCCTGAATTTTTTTTTTTTGACGACTCAAATTGTTTTTTTTTCCTTTCTCTGCCATTTTTCTACCGTACTTTATTCGGAATAAGTCTGTGCATGCACAGTAGAAAAATAGAGTTTGGACATTGGGATACTAGTTTATGTCCCAAAGCGCACCACACAACTCTTTAGAAGATTTTTTTCTTATGTTTCATCATTTGAAGAGCAGTGTAGTCACTAGACTAATGCGTTAACAAACCTATTAAATTTATTCCTCGTTACCTCCTGAATTTACATTGCTGCACTCCTGAAAAACTCCTGAATTTTACTATCATAGATATAGTATGAACCCTGTTCGAAGCAATTTCAAAAAGTGGGAAGATAGAGACCTGTAAGTTATCTACATTTATTATTTAAAAAAAAAACTGTTTGTAAAAATATTCAATACAGCCAGCCGGAGAAATGTGGCAGAGAAAATAGTTTTTTCGCCATTGGATTAACACTGAGGCACTTGAGTTTGGAGACCACCCGCGGTCCAGCGCGCCCATTCCCCTAAGTTAAACCTCTCTTTGAGATTCAGTCATTTGTCATACAGGGGACAGGTTGCGAACACTGAAAAGTAAAAGACAAAGAGTGCATCTAAATTTTCATTCGATAATACAGTCGCCCCTCGTTAACGCGAACTCGCTTAACACGAAATTCCGCTTAACGGGGAATGAAAGCATTTGCCCGGACTAGAAAGCTTTGAGCTAATGCTAAAAAAAATCTCTTGCGCAATCGCTTTAAGCGAAATTCCGCTTAACCGGAACAAAAATATTCGGAATTTGACTTTTTTTCCTTAGTTTGGAATGACAAATGAAACAAAACAAAGAAAAACGGCAACGAACATTCTAAAAATAAATTGTCTTCTACTTCTGAGAAAATCGCGAGATCTTCCATGATTCGTCAATTTTAATCGGCAGGTGTCGGATGATCCATTAGTCTTGAACAACGTAGGTGTTTCTTTACAGAGGTCAAAGGTAAAGGACATATGAGATTAAAATTGGTTCGTATTTAAACTTCAAAATGAATAGAAAGCAGCAGTATATTTCTTCAGAAACAAAACAAAATTTTGTAAATGATATGGACGACAAATGTTTTTTTTTTAAAAAGTGAAAATTACGTCTAAATAGCGTTTGCCACTATGTACTGTTCTTAATTGCTATTCCTTAATAAATTTCCTAATTTTTCAATAGTATGTACTACTCAAAATGCACTATATTAATTGAATTACTAATACTCTATGCTTGTATTAGATATTAAAATAAGATATTTTTTCGATTTCAATTTCATTCACTGGTTCTTGATCTTGGTTTCTTTTTTCTTGATTTAAATATAATTCTAGTATCATTTTCAAAAGGTTTTTAATCATAATTTTTCTGGTGCAAAACGGCAACTTGACGTTTTTGACTTTACTTTGGCAATTATAGTTCAAGCAGTAAAGTTGAGTGGAAAATAAAAAATATCCACACGTTTCAAGTGACTTAGTCCTTTCTGCTTTCGAAAGTTGCGTTAGGTGCCTATCTCAGGTGTCGGCTCGTCACTCGACACCCGTCGAAAATAGCATTCGTGTAGCTCTAGTACATGCTCCATAACATGGTAAGCTCCGCCCACAAATTTTTTAGTAGCTGTCACGTGGACACTGAATACCAATCGCGACCTTATTTTCATTCCTGCTGAACTGTTGTACTCAAGACGTGAAACATGCCCATTACAACTGACCCCTAGCATTTTTACTTTACAAATTTGGCAAAGCTAAAATCATAAGTGAAAATAAACTGCATGCACATCAATATTATTCTGCATAGATTCGTGGCTGGTGCACGGAATGTAATCGTTTCCGGCTGCCTATTTCTAGCCTCCGTTAGGGTGCACGTTAAATCAGTTATTCGGGGCCGTAGTGAGCCTAGTGGTCAGCGTCTCGGGATCGGAAGGTCCTGCGATCGAGTCCCGGTACCACTGAAGACCTACCGAGTATATGCGGAGTACGTGCTCGTTAAATCTGTTGGGTCCGAAAGTCCTCTAAGTTCCCATACCAAATCAATACCTCTGGGGGTGACAAGCCAATTCTGGTGATCCTCTAGTTGGCCTCTGTCTCTAAAAATTAGATGGATCCACTTATGTGTGTGTGTGTTGTCTGTTGGGTCTGTCTTTCTTGACGAAGGTTTATAAGCGGGTCGCTGGCCAAGCACACAAACCTGAATATATATGTCTACCAACCAACCAACAATCAGTTATTCATGTCCGTAGTCATGCATCACGCGTTGTTGCTGCAAGGTTCACTTGTCGGCTTCGTCACTTGACCTTATTTCGAACTTGCAAGGCAGGTCGTGAAAAAAAATACTTGTGTAGTTCTTGTGCGACGTCATTCAAACAAAAGTTAGACGCTAACATTAAAAAAAAACTAAACAAGCGTAATTACTGAACTGACCAGACCAAAAAAAGTTCTCCGTGCTCAAAGCTCAGGTACTATCCTCATCATCGTATGACAGAGGGTTCAAATCAGGGTAGTTGTAAGCTGGGTCTTTCTTCGAGGAATTCATAAAAATAGCTTATTCAGCAGATGATTTTTTGATGATATTTTAAAAAATAACTAAAAAATTATAAACCAAACGTAATAAATTGAGAGGAAAAATTTGCATAAAAGTGTTCTGCAATAATCGAAACTGTAACTTCAGCAGTTTCTGAATTTGTTTGGACTTTTCTTTTGTGATTGTGTATAAGGTCTTGTAATTTTAACTTAAATTTTGAATTTGTTTAAATAAAAATATATCAAAAATATATCGCACGGCCATTTTAAAAATCTTAATTATTTTCCAGTAAATATCTCTTAACAAAACTCAATTGTGTCTACTTTTCTTTGGAATTGATACTGTGGTAACGTTTAGTTTTCTTATTAAATCTTTCAAAATTCTACTTCCTATATCATTCAGCAACAATGATATAATTTTATATAAAATTTATCTATTAGCAATTTTACCTATTCATTCATTTGATAAAAAAAACTGTTTTGTAAATAGTTTTATAGGTAAAATAAATAATGTCGCTCCTATAATTTTATTATATAAAATTTATCTATTAGCAGTTTTACCTATTCATTCATTTGATAAACAAAACTGTTTTGTAAATAGTTTTATAGGTAAAATAAATAATATTGTAGCTCCTTTAATAGGAAACACAACAAATACTTTTTTGACCCTGCTTAAAACTGGTTTACATTTTATTCTATTTTAAATAGAAGTATTGGTAAATTTTAATTTCACGGTACTGCTTGGCGCGGCTCCAGAAACAACAACAACTTGGCGAAACTCGCGTGTTTCCGCATTGCCAGATTCCTTTCCGCCGATGCAGTAACCCTAGTTACTTTTGAAAAAAAAACCAGACTCAGGGTTTTGGTTTGCTTTGGGCAACACAAAACAAACTTTACACTACACAATGGGCTAGTAGTGGCAATCCAGTTTAGTTTCGTTTGAATTTTCGTAGGACTAGAGCTACACGAGTGGCAATCCAGTTTAGTTTAGTTTGAATTATTGTCGCACTAGAGCTACACGAAAGAGTGGCAATCCAGTACGCAGCCGTGTGGGGGTACAGGCAATTATTTTTTCCCTAAAAAAAACATAAGTATCCAACATGGGGCAGTATTGTAGGGCCCATTGAAAGCCTAAATACTCGTTTGGGGCCCCGGGCAATTTTGTTTTCTCTAAAAAAACATCAGTATCCAACATGGGGCAGTATTGTAGGGCCCGTTGAAAGCTTAAATACTCGTTTGGGGCCCCGGGCAGTTTTGTTTTCTCTAAAAAACATAAGTATCCAACATGGGGCAGTATTGTAGGGCCCATTGAAAGCCTAAATACTCGTTTGGGGCCCCGGGCAATTTTGTTTTCTCTAAAAAACATCAGTATCCAACATGGGGCAGTATTGTAGGGCCCATTGAAAGCCTAAATATTGGTTTGGGGCCCCGGGCAGTTTTGTTTTACGAAGCAAAACAAAAAATTTAAACTAAAAAAATTTAGTTTTATTCTTTCAAAACTGAATGATAGCTAGCTGTCCAGCCATTTTCAAACCGATAAAAAATTCAGAATTTTAATACGCACCATCCATAATAATCGGATGCTCAAAAGCCAAACGTAACCCAAAACGTAATGACGGTAGAACAAAAAGAAATTTAATAGAATAAAAATAATTCCGTGCGCACAACATCCGCGCAACCTAAATACCACGCAAGTATTACCAGCGCCGGCGATTGGTCAAAAACTAATTTAGAACAAATAAATCCCACGCGCCTAACATCCGCGCAAGTATAACCAGCGCCACCTAGCCACAACAAAGACGCCACAACGCATTTCACCAGAAAATGCCGCATCACCAAAAATAATTGTTTATCGCTCCCTACAAAAGCGCCAAATCCCTTGGCGACAGAAGTACCGTCAAATTAAAATTAACCGAAGTATTTATACAAAATAAAATTTCACAGAACGAAAATGAAAGTTGGTAAATTAAAAAAAAAAAAATTGTGTAGCAAGTTTAACTCTCAGACTAAAAGCTAGTTTTTATATGAAATTTATTTGTTTGAATTTTAATCTTTTACCATGTGCCATGAGGAAAGCAAATGTGGTTAATTCCTAGTTTCGGTATACAGCAACTTTTTATTTCTCGCCAAACTTGTTGGCGAGCAAAACATCGTGTACCGATGCGTGATTAGACGATGCTACTTGGAAACCGCGAAGTCAAACAACTGTGTTGCCAGATTGGAACCATTTATCGCTTTTTTTTGTCGCCAACGTTCCGAAAAAGTCACCGTATACCGAAACTAGGATTTAACCGCAAATGTACTAAACTTTGTGAAAAATTCTTGTTTCTGATTATTTCGTAATTCACCTTTTAACTTAACACATATGGTCATATTATGCATCCGTCATACCTATTACATTATTCATCAATCAGTTAGAAATGCAAATGATAGTATATTTTAAAAGCCGGTTCTACACAGCTATGGTATAATGGCTAGTCTGGTCATTGGCAAGATTGAAAATTTAATGTAGGGTTGCTATACCAGTTGAGTTGTATAAAATATGAAGTGGATTGTTCAGTACATTTGGGCATTTCCATGCTTGGCAATGTAACACAAATCTCCAAATCGATACCATGTATCATAGCTTTTCCTATCCATGCCCAAATTAATATTTTGCATAGCTGAAAACTAGAATTTTTCGGGCATGGATTTTAGGAATGGCTAAAAAATGTTGTACATAGCAAACCCCTGACAATAATTATAAATTCAGAAAAAAGTTGAAATACATTTTCTGAAATAAGTTACTGCTAAGTTTTGTTGTTTCAACGCTGCTGACTGTATGCTATTTTAATGAAATATTGCTCTTGGTGGTACTGTTTTTGGTTTTTATCATCAAATTATTGATTTTGCACCATGAAAGTTACTTTTTTTAAACATCTTTTCTCCATATATCGATTTAGCTAATGAAATATTAAAGCTGCTTTCACTTGTTTGTTGACACTTTACAGACCGGCCGTCGATTAATCGACGTTTGCTTCCCAGCGCTTACCAACCGGTCATCGATTAATCGACTTTTGATCTTTCTGTTAGATTTGGTTAGGTTAGGCCATGTTCAGTCTACGCCTCGATCCACGACCGGTGAAAGGGCATAGTATGTTCGAACTGCTACCGGTCGGTAAAGTGTTAAAATAAAAATAATACATGTGTCGAAAACAAACATGTACAAACTGTCACATTCTTCTTTCAGATCCCCATCCCCCTTTTCACAATTTGTGTATTGTTTTTGCTACGCAATTTAGACATAGAAAAGTTTTATGATTATTAAAGGCAGGGTTGGCATGGTATTTACCGCCTCCAGTAAAAAAAACTTTATTTATCAGTACTGTTTAAATATTGTCGCGCTAGAGCTACACTAGGGCTATTGGCAACGGGCGTCGTATTTTAGAACCACAGTAAAGTGACGAGCCGACACCCGAGTAGGCATTTAGGCACCCAACGCAACCGTTAAGGGTGACATCATACACAGCGTTAGGACTTTGAAAGATATTTAACGTGCACTCCCTCCACGGGGTATTATTCGTCAGACATTTTCGGCTGCACGGGCCGTTTATAGTTCGGCAGTTATTTTGGCGATGCCCGGACTCGAACCTGGGACCTTCCGCATGCTAGGCGAATGCCTAACCGACTGGGCTCCCCAGCCCTTATCAGTACCGATATTAAAAAAAACTAAGAATGAAGTCTCAAGCTTGTACTATAGTCCTTTCAAATAACAATGCAGTCTTCCAGGATACTTCTTGCATCCCCTCGAAACAGCTTGAGCATTTCTGTTTTTGTTTTTCTATATTGTGAAACTGGCACTTACATGTAAAAGTTTGTCAGAATTTTCTTGGAACTATGATTCATTTTTTTTACTTGTTTACTGCAGGGTTTGGAGTAACATGTTACTTGTTTTAGTTATTTTTTTTAGTTAACACTGTTAGATTGTTTTAGAAAGTAACTGTAACTTAGTTACTTTTAGCGTTAATGAAACATTTTGTTACTTTTCCGTTACTTCTCATGCCGCTCTTCACATATTTTCAGCAAAACGAAATGACGTACTTTTCATATTAAGGGGGAATAGGCGCGCTGGACCGGGGGTCTCCAAAGCGAAGTTTATCAGTGTTAATCCTATATGGCGAAAAAACTATTTTCTCTGCCACATTTCTCCGGCTGTATTGAATATTTTTAGTTTTTTTTTTAAATAATAAATGTAGGTAACTTACAGGTCTCTATCTTCCCACTTTTTGAAATTGCTTCGAATATTTTGTGTAAAATTATTTATTGAAAATTAAAAAAAATATTCAAACCAATTTCAAAAAGTGGGAAGGTCGGGACCTGTAAGTCAGCTACATTTATCACAAAAAAAAAATCCGCTTGCAAAAATATTCAATACAGCTGGAGAAATGTGGCAGAGAAAATATTTTTTTCTTCATAGGATTAACACTGATGCACTTTGCTTTGGAGATCCCCGGTCCAGCGCGCCCATTTCCCCTTGAGTAACTGTAATAGTTACTTTTTAAAAGTAACTTTCCGATCCCTGGTTTACCGGTTATCTGAGTTCACTTGTATGTTGATCAACTACTTAAAAAAATTAATCACTGGCTTGTTTCACATGAGGTAATTCATTTCTGGATTTCATTGATTGGTGGTACGATTCCATAAGCTTCATTACAACGATTAACCAATCGAGACCTTATTTTCATTCCTTCTGCACTGTTTCCACTCAAGACGTGAAACATGCCCTTTGGAAGCTAATTGTATAGGGTGTCCGTAAAAGAATGTCCGAGTTTCAAATTGTAATAGTATTGTGGTTGAAGTGTAATTGTAATGTGGTTGAAGGTGACAAATAAAGAATAACTCCAACAGTTTCAGATAAGCGCATGCGCTTGTACCGCTGCATCGTTGCACAGGCTGTTGCTTCCATTACTCCGGACTTGCTGCAGACAGTAGGGAAGAATTGCATTTTCGTTTGGATGTGTGCCGTATCACTAAAGGCGCACACATTGAACACTTATAGGAAAAACTAGGTTAGTTTTCCTTCAATATCATGTATGATTTGTTATATTTAGTATAAAATAAACTCCTGTAATATACCATTAAAATTCGGACATTCTTTTACGGGCACCCTGTATTCGTGTAGATTTTAGTTACAAGTTCAGAAACCATGTAATTATTTTTAGTAAATTACTAATGTTTGCATTTAGTTATGTATGTACTAACATGATTAGAATTTTAAGGAGACTATTTTATGAAACTTTATTTTACTAATCCTACTGACTTTTTACTTTACTAGTGGCATCCTGCTCTGCTAACTGTTTGCTGACTTTCTGGAAAATTAATCACAGGTTTGCTTTATGGATATAGGTCAATCCATTTGACACAAAAGTCACTGTCTGTCCAACGTAAACTTTCCAACTTTGTAAATTAAAATAATAGTAAAAAAAATACGGAATTTGTATTTTGAATTATAATATCGTTAAATAAGCAAACATGACAAAATAATTTTTTTTCGTCACAAGGGGGTTAAAAAAACCTGTGTATAGTGACTAAATAATCATAATTATATAATTAATAAGACACATTATAAGTAAAAAAACCACAAAAAATAGTAAATTTAACTACACAAATATACACAAAAAGAGAAAATGTGGCAATGCTAATGCTATATAATCAAAACAAATGCCTAAAATTCTGATATTTAAAGTTAGCTCAAACTTTATCCCCATACCTTTTTTAACCTGAATTTCCTAACCAAAAAATTGTAGTTTTGACAAAATTACAAACAGAAAATTGATTCTATGTTGCTAATCCATAGACATAAATACTACACTAAACAAGATAAATTGTAGATTATTATTGCGATCAATATTATCAGCAAAAGGACTCAATTTTTCTGTACTTTTCCTTTCTTTATTGCTATGTTGCTAATCCATAGACATAAATACTACACTAAACAAGATAAATTGTAGATTATTATTGCGATCAATATTATAGCAAAAGGACTCAATTTTTCTGTACTTTTCCTTTCTTTATTGCTATGTTGCTAATCCATTGACATAAATACTACACTAAACAAGATAAATTGTAGATTATTATTGCGATCAATATTATCAGCAAAAGGACTCAATTTTTCTGTACTTTTCCTTTCTTTATTGCTATGTTGCTAATCCATTGACATAAATATACTACACTAAACAAGATAAATTGTAGATTATTATTGCGATCAATATTATAGCAAAAGGACTCAATTTTTCTGTACTTTTCCTTTCTTTATTGCTATGTTGTAATCCATTGACATAAATATACTACACTAAACAAGATAAATTGTAGATTATTATTGCGATCAATATTATTAGCAAAAGGACTCAATTTTTCTGTACTTTTCCTTTCTTTATTGCTATGTTGCTAATCCTTTGACATAAATATACTACACTAAACAAGATAAATTGTAGATTATTATTGCGATCAATATTATTAGCAAAAGGACTCAATTTTTCTGTACTTTTCCTTTCTTTATTGCTATGTTGCTAATCCATTGACATAAATATACTACACTAAACAAGATAAATTGTAGATTATTATTGCGATCAATATTATTAGCAAAAGGACTCAATTTTTCTGTACTTTTCCTTTCTTTATTGCTATGTTGCTAATCCATTGACATAAATATACTACACTAAACAAGATAAATTGTAGATTATTATTGCGATCAATATTATTAGCAAAAGGACTCAATTTTTCTGTACTTTTCCTTTCTTTATTGCTATGTTGCTAATCCATTGACATAAATACTACACTAAACAAGATAAATTGTAGATTATTATTGCGATCAATATTATTAGCAAAAGGACTCAATTTTTCTGTACTTTTCCTTTCTTTATTGCTATGTTGCTAATCCATTGACATAAATATACTACACTAAACAAGATAAATTGTAGATTATTATTGCGATCAATATTATAGCAAAAGGACTCAATTTTTCTGTACTTTTCCTTTCTTTATTGCTATGTTGCTAATCCATTGACATAAATATACTACACTAAACAAGATAAATTGTAGATTATTATTGCGATCAATATTATTAGCAAAAGGACTCAATTTTTCTGTACTTTTCCTTTCTTTATTGCTATGTTGCTAATCCATTGACATAAATACTACACTAAACAAGATAAATTGTAGATTATTATTGCGATCAATATTATAGCAAAAGGACTCAATTTTTCTGTACTTTTCCTTTCTTTATTGCTATGTTGCTAATCCATTGACATAATATACTACACTAAACAAGATAAATTGTAGATTATTATTGCGATCAATATTATGAGCAAAAGGACTCAATTTTTCTGTACTTTTCCTTTCTTATTGCTATGTTGCTAATCCATGACATAAATACTACACTAAACAAGATAAATTGTAGATTATTATTGCGATCAATATTATTAGCAAAAGGACTCAATTTTTCTGTACTTTTCCTTTCTTTATTGCTATGTTGCTAATCCATTGACATAAATATACTACTATAACAAGATAAATTGTAGATTATTATTGCGATCAATATTATGAGCAAAAGGACTCAATTTTTCTGTACTTTTCCTTTCTTTATTGCTATGTTGCTAATCCATTGACATAAATATACTACACTAAACAAGATAAATTGTAGATTATTATTGCGATCAATATTATTAGCAAAAGGACTCAATTTTTCTGTACTTTTCCTTTCTTTATTGCATAAATCAAACTAATGTCTCTTTTTGTTTTTCATATGAACTTCACTACAACGGAATTGTTGCAAATGCTGAATTTGTAACTGTATTTATTTCTATCAATATTATTATCCCTGATTCAATCATTTACCTATTATATATTTCAACACCTCTGACATAAACATTTTCTGTCGATAATATAATATGCTGTGCCTAGATTTCCTTTGTTTAATATTCTCATATTTCCATTATAGTTTAATCATTCATTCTCATCTTTTCATTATAGTTTGATCATTTTTCATGTTTTAACTGTATGTCATTCTGTTCTAAAAGAGTATAATATGCATACATAATTTTTATTTCATGAAATTAATGTGTATTTTATTTGGTATCAAAACTTCCTTCCAGTGCTTTTCAAACTTGTGTTTAGTTAAATAAATCTGTACTAACTCTAATACTTAACATATTGTGAATTGAATCTGTTCACGATCTGTTTCACGATCTTTCTTTTCAATTTAATGTTTCTATTTTTCCATTGTAGTGTATACTTTTCTATTTATACTGATATAAATTATTTTTAGGATAAATAAATCTCTAAATCCAGCATTGACCAAACCATGCCATCTCATCTGACTATATAGTTAAATCAATGCTTTGGGGCATTTTCTGTAGCTTTATTTTTTATTTGACTCTAAACACCCCACAAAATAATGTACCGATAGGCTTTTACATGGATTTAAAATGTATATACAGGGTTCATATATGAAGAGTACACGGGAAAAAGAGCTTGATTTCGTAGGAATCTTTCCGTATTCATTTGTGCTTGGCGGACATTGGCGACAGGAAACCAGTTTTCCTTTTGGTTCTTTCCCGGTACAAACATGTGACTCGTATCCACAGATCTCTGGCGTGAATCAGGGTTGCCGTGAGAGAAAAACAGTGAGTAACCGGTTTTTTACACCAGTTTAGGGGATGACTCGCTATTGTTACCAAAGAATACTGATGCAGACAGATTCCTATGAAATCAAGCTCTTTTTCCCCTGTACTCTTCATATATAAGTATCTCATGAAAAATTATCTATTTATTAAAATATAGAAGAGTTTTTTCTATGGATTCATTTTAACTTAACTAAATCCACAGCATTTACTTTAATGCAATCAAATATTTAAAGGTTATACAATGACTACATTTGTGTTTAATCTTCTAAATTGGTGATAATGTACTCCTAAGAAAACTCTGACTAAAATAACTGTTTTCTTAATCCTAATAATCACTAATCTATCCAAAATCTTTCTTCCAGATATCACTTTCGATTTCGATGCCGGCGTTCATCGATGCACCTTTTGCCCATATAAAACTGCATTTAGCAAGGACATCAAAAGCCACATTCAGTCCCATACAGGGGAACGGAGGTTTACGTGCAAAGTTTGCCTCAAAAGCTTCAATTCCAGAGGAAATCTTACAATTCACATGAAAATTCACTCGGGAGAACGGCCGTTTGAGTGTTCTGTTTGTCATAAGAGATTCGCACATAAGCATGTTTTGACGCGGCATTATGCGATTCATGTGAATGTACAGTAAACTCCCGTTTATCCGGAATGCTAGGGAAATCGACTCTTCCGGATAATCGAATTTTCCGGTTAATCGGAAGTCGCCAAATAGGGTTACCAAAAATGCCGATTTTTTCGGAAAATACGAGATAATGGCTGCATCTTATATGCAAATAGGCGATGTTGCATTTATATTAATATATAATAAACTACAATATTTTGATTAAAAAATATTAATATATTTATTAATTAAGAAAAAAATCAATCGTTACTTTCAAATGCTAAAAATCTAAATACATAAATCGTCCAACCCATGGTCTAAAACCAGTAGGATATTTTAAAATGTAAACCAAAAACACTTTTTGCGCCAAATGTTGTCACCAAACGAAATGTTTTCTTGGAAAAAAAATCTGAAAATTTGGCGAGAAATCGCAATTTTGGCGAAAAATATTCAATTTTATCGTTTAATTCCGTCGCCAAATCGGAATTTGAAATTTTCCGGATATTTGAGCTTTCCGGTTAATCAAGAGCCGGATAAACGGGCTTTTACTGTATCGTGAAACTTTGATTAATTGTCATGTTTTAAAGTATTGTGAGTTTTAACTTAAAATTGCCTCGTTCCTATGCGACAGGGTTTTAACTGTTTTGGTATTGCTTTTGCCTCATATTCACTGTTACAATTCAACACTATTTTCTCTACTTTTTGTGAGTTAATAGTCATGGCAGATTTTAAGATGTTCTGGCACTTTCTCACGGTAGAATTTCTTAAGTTTAATTAAAAATATTTTTAATTATTTACTAAAATTAAAAAAAACTTGTTAGTTTCTTTTACGCTTTAGTTTATAATTTTTTTTAATATCAATATCATATCACCACTGCATAATTTGTTCGTATACTGACATTTAATCAAAGATTCATTGTGTTCATTTATAATGTGGCAAAGTAGGACGTCTTTTAATCAACCTTTGAAAAAAAAACTTATCTCGCATCAGCTAATTCAATGAATAATTCAATTAAATTACAAAAACAATTGTTACATTAAAGTTTCAAAAATAAATATGAAAACGAATTTATCCAGTTTTTTATTGTCTACTAAATGCTTAAGGATACATGAATTTCTTAAAACGAAACTAATTTCCCCAATGTTAACCCCTAAATGTTAACCTATGGAGAATTTTACAGTGTTTTATAAGTAGCATCCACAATTTGTTACCTGTGGTTTTCCAACTTGCTGGTATGCTCGGCTATGGATAAACCCCATGTTATGGTTTTTAAATTGTCCCTAAGTTAATTAGAATGAATCAGTTTTGGTCTCCCTTCCTCAGAAAAGATAGTTGCTTGAAAAAGTTCAGCATAGGGCTACAAAAATGATTAAGGGTCTATCTGGTATTGATTATGATAACAGATTAAGATCTTTAAACATGTATTCCCTGGGAAATAGGAGAGCTAGGGGTGATTTAATACAGTTATTCAAGTTCATAAAACAGGGAGACTTGGAGGGCTTAGGTTTTACCTTAAATAGCCGAACATGGAGGACATGATCAGAAATTGAATAAATCATGCTTTAGAAGGGAGGTAAGAAAACATTATTTTTACAATAGTTGTCAATGAGTGGAATGCTTTACCAGATTATGTTGTGCCTTCGAAGAGAGTAGAAGATTTTAAGAAGAAACTTGACAGTCATTGGAAACTGGTAATGTAGTAGATTTATTTTGGACCAACCTTGCTGGGCCTCTGGCCTGTTGTTGGTCAACAATTTTTGTATTTGTAATAGATAAAAAATTGTGGGTGCTAGTTATAAAAAAAACTATCCATTTTTTTCATGGGTTGGTTGGAGAGTTAGTTTCGTTTCCAGAAGTTCATGTCCCTTTAAATTATGTTTTGAGTAAAAACTGTAACTAAATTACACTTTCTTATTTGTCTATAGATGTGCTTACGCAAATACATCTGGTCCACTGAGTCTTATTTTAGTTAATTTCTAAAGCCGAAGAATAAAAAAATTGTTCAACTCCATATTTCTTTAAAAATACCTCAAAATTATTATTTTTTTTGTCATTGAATAGTAACTAAACATTCAAATAAATAGTTTTTGATATTTATATATTAAATATATTGTGTGCTAGATATAGTTATTGTGACCTTACATATATTTAGGGTAAAGTAGATTAAAATTCCTGTAGTATGTGTACCAAGTATCTTAGCTAATTTTAGATAGTATTTGAATATCAAATATGACTTTTTTTTATTTTTAAAATAGTTAGTCAATTTGACTATACAAGGATTTTTAATTTGTTTTGTATAAAAGTATATGCAGCTGTGTTTGTTCACAACTTTTTGAAAATCAAGATTAAGAGCACTTGATCAAAATATTTGTTTTTTTTTGTTTCTGTTAAATGTAGTCTGAGAAAAAACTACTGCCAAATAGTATTCAATTTGTGCATTTTATGTGTTCTTTTGTTTACGTACTTTTTTTCTTGCTCTTAATATCATCATTATTATTTAATTTTCTCAACCTAAAGGTCACTAAATTTTTAGTTTATGTGTCATTTATTGTTCAAACTTCAATTGTTAAGTGTAATTTAGAGTGTCAAATATTTTGCTGACAATACATAAAAAAATGCTTAATTTCTTTATAAAACATTTTTTTTAAATGTATACAAAGCATACATTAATAAGGCAAATAAAGAGTTAAGGCAATTGTATGTTTACCTTTAAAAAATTTCGTAATTTTGCATTGCAAACTTAAAATAATTCTATGTTTCTAATACATACTTTACTGATATTTATATGCATTCTATGAAACTTAGAACTAAAAAAACAATGTTCAATGGATTGTTCTTGGAAGAGTTTCCCTGTACACTTCTCTGTGTGTTACATCTCTTTTTGTGAGATTGTAGCAACCAGCACAATATACTCAATACTAACCATCATAACTGGGTAATTGCTTTGTCGCAGACGGTTCGGGCTTGCAAGCAATTGGTTCTGGGTTCAAAATCGGGCCAACTCGTACCTCTCACGCACAGATCAGAAGTTATCACATCTGGATCACCAAGGAAAAGGTACAGGGCGACTTGGTTTTGATCCTGGAACCTCTTGAAAAATGCCAATACTGTCGTGGGCAGGTAAACTGCAGTAACCACAACAGTGAATCGAATCATTTTTGCTCTGAGATAATTACTCTTTCAGAATACCTTCTAATAGGTTAGTTATTGAGTGCCTATAATAATTGAAGAGTACAGGGGAAAAACCGCTTAATTTCGTTGAAAAGTTTCCTCACATCAGGCATCTTTGGCGGTGATAGCGAGTAATCGCCTAAACTGGTGTAAAAACCAGTTTCTCACTTTCTTGTGCATCTTCTCACTGCAACCCTGAAATTCAGTTCCGCGTTCTATTCAAAAGACTGTTGAAAAGTTTCCTCATCAGGCATCTTTGGCGGTGATAGCGAGTAATCGCCTAAACTGGTGTAAAAACCAGTTTCTCACCCTGAAATTCAGTTCCGCGTTCTATTCAAAAGACTGTTCATCATCATGTTAAGCTTTAAAAATAAGGTACGATTGATTGAAAATCACGATTTTTTTTTAAACAATTAAGAGAAATTTTAAGATTCGCAAATTAATTGAAAAGTCTTAAACCACGACTTTTCTACCTACCGATATTGGCAAGATTCACGATTTCGACGCTTGGACCAAGCGAAGAAGAGAGAAACCGGTTTCCTGCCGCCAATGTCCGCCAAGCAGAAACAATTACGGTTCTTCTCCTGATAAATCAAGCGGTTCTTCCCCTGTACTCTTCAATTGTCCAAGTCATTCCAATAATAATTGCCAAACTGCAGTCTAGATATGCAGTTTACCTGCCCACTTCAGAATACTGAAGTGCCTGCGACAAAGTAATTACTTGGTCGTGAGAGCTAGTATTGGATATTTGCGCTGACCACCATTAGATAAATGGGAAAAATGCTTAGGAAAATTTTTCTACAATCTCCATTGGACATTTCATGTATGCCCCTTTTCCATCCTAAAAATATCTTATTTTTCAGCTAACCCCAAAAGAAAATTTCCGTCGAAAGTGAAATCTCTACCAACAGCAAAGACCAAAGAAACCAACGAAGAGCGTCGGAAAAGACTGAACAGGGAGAAAAATGCCAGATTTCGACAGCGCCAACGCGACTTGGCTGCTTTTAGTATAACAGCACCTCTGTCTGTTCACAGCCCTGTTGAATCCGAACAGAGCCCAACAGAGTCTTTCGAGGAACGGAGAAAACGATTAAATAGAGAGCGTAGCGCGCGCTACAGAGAAAGGAAACGAGCTGCCGCGGCTCAGTTGGAAATTCCAACCGCACAGTTGGAGAATTATTACTCGAATGTTTATTTTTAAAACTGGGTTTTATTTGGTGATTTTATAAGTAACAAAAACGGTGAAAAAAACATTATAAATTCCAGCTTAAAAGTTGGGATTTATTGCTCAAATATTTATCTTAATTGTTTTTAATTTAATTTGTGATTTTAAAGTAACAACAACAAAAAGCCTGTCTGCAGTTGGGAAAACCAACCAGTAAAACTGGAATATTTATACTCAATGATTCAAGAAACAAATTTAATTTCCTTGAAAGATATTATAAGTAACAAAAAAAAGTGAAAAGAAGCCACTACGCCATTGGAAATACCTTCTGAAAAGTGGGATTTATTGCTCAAATATTTATTTTTAAATTGATAATTAATTTGTGATTTTAAATATTTTAAAAGTAACAAAAGCCACTGTGCAGTTGGAAAACCAACCAGTAGATTTGGAATATTTAAACTTAAGAAATAGTTTAACTCTTGCTTTAAAAGCCATTACAAAGGACTTAAACAACTTATTCCATTATTCTGCTAATTGAACTTGAAAATGAGTAACCAAAGATTTGTTTATAAAATTTATTTGTGATTTAAAATATATATCTGTTTTTAGATTGCATTTCTAATGTTTTATATTTATACATGTTTTTACCTTTTTAGCGAGTTTACTACCTGCGTAGTTTTTATTGTATTTTCATAGTTTTTAATGTATATTTATCTGTGTTTTAACCTTTTCAAATGTCTTTTTCTGTGTAGTACTTATGCAAATTTATTTGCAATGTAGTTTTTAGCAATTTATAAATTTTAATCGTTTTATTAGGTTTTGTTATTTAATAATTAGTTGGTACACAGGTAACAATGTTAATGTCGTTTTTTTTTAAAGTTTGCCTGTCAGTTAATTTTTTATATTTGTTTGTATTGTTTCATAGATTTTATTGACATTAATTTATATTTTTATTAAATCGAATCTGGCATTTTGTATCCATATTTTTTTACTATTTTATTTTTCAGAACTATTAATTTAAAATTGAAGTTTCCTTTTATTGAAAGCTGTTTGGTAGTATATTGTTTATATTTTTATTGATTTTTTTCGCTTTTGTAAAAATCAAATTTCGAATTATTACTTACAAGGTTATTAGCATTATAATACTTTTTTTTAGTCTTTTGAATAACTTTTTTTTTTTAGTACAGGGTGATTATAATTAGTTACAATTTCAAAAATCGATAAATTTTAGAACTACTCGTCAGAATAACCAGATATTTTAGCAGAACAATCGTGAGGCAATGGTATTTTGTTTGGCGAAAGAAAAAAATAGTTCAAAAATCTGCCGATAGATGGCCCCGTCTGATTTCTGGCTTTGGGTGTGCCTGAAGAACGTTGTTTACAGTGAGTGGATTCAGAATCTAGCCGACTTGAAGGCAAGATCACACACACCACATCCATTGCATTAGTACACATACCCTCCGATCTGTTGTGCAGCATGCCGTTTTGCGCTTCCAATTAGTAGCGGAATAAGGCGGAGGTCATACCGAACAACTTATGCCTTAATTATCAGTAAGATGTTTGTTCCATGAAGCACTTTTTTTTGTGGCAATAATCACTGTTGTCGCTGTAAACACGTATTCTTGTTTTTCCGCAAATAAATGTTTAGAAAACCCCCGAACTCTATTGTTTTCAGTTGGCTAACGACATTCCTATGTTTAACGAATCCATTTTTAGTGTCTCCCCTGACATGACCCTTACAGCGCCATCTATCGGCAGATTTCGGAACTTTTTTCTTTCGCCAAACAAAATTCCATTGCCTCACGATTGTTCGCTAAAATATCGGGTCATTCTGATATGAGTAGTTTTAAAATTATCGATTTTTGAAATTGTAACTAATTACAATCACCCTGTATATTTAATGGTGAAAACTTTTGACTGGTCTTGATATTTCTTGCATGAATATCCAAAGTATTCTCAATATTGTAAATTATATAGTGCGGTAAACTTATTAGATATTTGTTTATAAAAATTTTTGTTAGATTTTTGTCACATTTAAGTTTTTTTTAATGTTATATTTTTTTGTTAGATTTTTATTTAGAAATTTGATTTAGGTTAAACTTTTAATTTCTGTGAAGAGTGTAACAGAATCTTTCTCGAATTGAGGCACGGCCTACTCAACTACTAAGGCCGAAGAAACTTTCCCAAACAAGCTCGGGGACGGAAATTTTGACCTCATAGTTCCGAGTGACTTTGTTCCGAAGATGAAGACAACCTGTTTGGAACCACTCGTTCACGGCTGACCACAATTTTGGGGTTCCGAATGCGTCCGAACTAGTTTCTCGATCTTCGGCACTGGGAACAATGATGTCAAAATTTCCGTCTACGCTCATGTTTGAGAGAGCTTCTCTGGCCTTGTTATTGAAGTTGGCCCTGATTGAGGCCAATTCGGATATTCAAATTTACTTAGGTTTATTTTGTTCAGTCATTGACATTTTATTTATAAATGCCTTGTAAATTCATTTTTTGGATTTTTGTGCCCAAAGTATGCAGTTTACTTTTTGGTGTTACCAAACTATGAGTAGAATTGCTTGTACTTTGTTCGTTGGTTAATTTTTTTTCGTGACTCAAAGTATATTCTGTACATTTTATGTGTCAACTTTGGAAAGAGAGTGGTAAGGCTGAATTAAAAAAATGAGTTAATGCAGTTTAAGGGTGAATATGATAAACTGCTATGTTAGATGTATTATCTTTAATTTTAAATTAGTTATCAAATTTTAATTTAAGTGTGTTTCTATCTTTAATTTTTATATTTTTTTATTATGTTATTAAATTAATCATTTTTTTGTTATTAATTTAAAAAAAATTAGTTTATTGCATTGTTTTTTATATGATATATAGTTATTTATTGTATTGTTGTTGATCTTGTAGTTTTGTTTTATTTATCATGTTTATTTTGTGTTATTTTCCTAATTTTGGTTTTATTTATAAGAATTTTTATAGTATGATGCTATGAATATTAACTGTTCAAATTCACTGCTTCTACATAGCTATTTTTAAATGGAAGCGAATAATTGAATTTGATTTGTTTTTTTAAAATATTGGATAGCTCATCATTTGTTCGAAATTTCTGTACATACTTCGATGTTTGAAATGAAAATGGTTTGGTTTTGTACATTCGTTTGCACTTCATTTCTAAAAAAATTATATCTGAGCATAATTTTTTTTCTCCAGTTTTCTTATGATAACTTTTCCATTTGTGGTGGCATATGTTTTGTATCCACCCCTGTTCAAAATATCATTTGTTCTTTAAAAATCCTTAACTTAAATGTTGGATGTGTATATTTTTAGGGTTAAAATTGTGTTAAGCTATATCGTCACTTAAGTTTCCACATGTGCTATCTCATTTTCTCAACTTTTCTGGAGAGCCGAAAATTGTGTTTGTTCATTTAACACCGGCTGTTTGGACTTTTTCTTGTTAAATAATATCGGTCTACATAATATGTAGACCGATATTATGAACAAACATGTTTTTCGCCTCTCCTGAAAAGTTGAGAAAATGAGATAGCACATGTGGGAACTTAAGTGACGATATATTAGTAATTAGAGTATTTATTTTTGAGTTAACATATTTTGTTGTCAAGGTTACATTATGCTTTCAAAATTTTGAAGCTTTTAAAATCTCAATATACTGGTGTTCATAATTATAAGGACCCCCCAATATTTTATGTTTTTAAAAGCATAGGACACTGTTTCTGACATACATTTTCAGATATTTCAATCTGATGTATGGACACTAATTATAAACTTTTGTAATTTGATAAATTATTAACGCCGGCCAAAAATATATATATATATACTAGCAAATTTATACCCGTTCTTCGCACGGATTAAAAAATATCAAATCGTTCCAAATATGTTTACCATATGACCTGTTACAGGATCATAAACTTATGTTATTGTTCCCGCTCGTTATAAAGTATAAAACCCCGTTTCATTGCCTTAAAATTCCAAAATGAAAAATAAGCTATAAAATGCACTCATAAATGTCATCACAATTCCCTCATAAATACATAAAACCTTTTAGCTCATTTGGCGCGGTTTGGGAAATAATTTGGCGAGAAAATAGATATAGCTACCCACACCCATTATACAGCTCTAACACAATGACCTTCGAACAACCGACCAGCTTATAAATTATTTATAAAAGAAATTGCCTGTTTGGCGAATTTTAGTTAATAATTTGGCGAGTTTGGCAACGTATTTGGCGAAAAAATAAAGACACAAAACACTAATAGCTCTAGTGCGATGGCCTTTATTAACCATCATAGTTCCAGTAATAGCTTAACTATATATTTATTTCCTAAATATGCATACATGCAGTCAACTGAAAAATCAATGAAAAAATCATCAAATAAACCCACAATAAAATCCGGGAATGAAGACTGGCGGAATTACGCCACTTGAAACATGTCAATTATTTTCAAATAATGAATTTAGTTTCTGAAAGTAATGGCAAAAGAATAAAATAAACATTTTGAATTTTAAATGTTTTTGTTAAAAGTTTTATTTAATTTTTTCAGCCGATGGCATCAGGAAAGAGAAAAAAATGATCGGATTTGAGCGAAAGTGGTGTATTTTTTTCAGAAAATTCGAATTTTTTCTAAAAATGGAACAAATATGAAAAAAATAAGCCTGAGGTGCACACGTTAGTATTAAAGGGAATCTATCTTTAAAATTTCGAATTCCTGTGGGCAGTATAAGTCGGTCTTTTACGATCCGATAACACACACACACACAGACAGACTCTTTCTTTTATTATTATAGATATATATCAGCGAAATCCACAGTTTCACAAATATAAGGATAGTTCGATTTTGCGTCATTTTCCCTCGGGATTTTTTTGTGTGGTGTTTTTTTTAATGATAAAGTTATTTAAAAAAGTGGATCTTAATCCTGGATCATTATAATACCATTCTGAGACTTTCAGAAAAGAATTCGAATTCAAAGTACTTCACTTATTTAAAAAACTGCAAAATTGAATGCTCATTTGAAAAGCATAGGAAGCCATTTTTATTAGAATTAAATCACCATTGCCATTCGCAACTATCGCATGAGAAACTTTAATTGTTTTAGACAATGAATTAAAATAAATTTATTTTTGCGACGTCGATCCGTTTGAAATGAAGTCAAATATATTTCACTACGAGATTCTTTATACGTTGATATGAAATGTTTTCATTCTATTTAAAAGCGAGGAATATTCCATATTTATTCTTTGAAATATAAATTAATTTTTGCAAACGATAAGTAATAATTATTGAATTTTCGAAATAAAATAAATAAAACTAGCCAAATTTAGCATGTAAGTGTTTAATATAGAATATCAATGCTGTGCTTGTCGCCTTTTTACCCGTTAAACACAACTGTTGTGTGGAAGCTGGTTAAGTGACGGATTCTGTTACAAACCTACTTGTTCTGATTCTTGGCGCAAATGCTTTTGTCGTGTACTAATTTACATGTTTTGGTGGGAACCGGAGTCCGGTACGTAACTCGGACTGAGACCGAATAAACAGTTTATCGTTCTCAGTCTGAGTTAAGTAGCATTCTGAAAAAGGGTGGGCCTCTCGTGTTCCCATCAAAACATTACACTTTTTACAAAATAAAGCACCAAGAATCGACGCTATTTTTATTCATGTATCCTGCACAAAGTTTACGTTTAGTTTGAATTATCGTCGCACTACAGCAACGGGCGTCGTATTTTATAGAACCACAGTCAAGTGACGAGCTGACACCTGAGTAGGCACCCAACGTAACCGTTAAGGGCGACATCGTACGCAGCGTTAGGACTTTGAAGGATATTTAACGTGCACTTCCTCCACACAGGGTATTATTCGTCGGACATTTTTGGCTGCACGGGCCGTTTATAGGTCGGCAGTTATTTTGGCAATGCCCGGGCCCGAACCTGGGACCTTTCGTATGCTAGGCGAATGCCTAACCGACTGGGCACCCCAGCCCTCATGCACAAAGTAGGGATATTTTCTGAGTATTGTTGCTCTGCAAAAACACCACCTGTGGCACCACAAACAATTATTTAGAGGGGGAAAGATGCAAAAGTGAACTGCTTGTGTGAATTTTTATCTTTATTTTTAGTTGGTAATTTAACAAATTGAATAACATTTTAAGTTTTACAATTAACATTTATGCATCTTATTGCAATATCTAAAAGTATTTTAACCCTTTCAGTCCCAGTGATGCCATCATTATGTTTCTGATCATGATAAAAAAAAATAATAGGGCTGACATCTATTGGGATTAATAAAAAAATATTTTTAATAGATAAAAAGTTTGAAGAATCGAATGATGTGCTTTTTGATATCATAAATGGCTATAGACGATCAAAAAAAAATTTCTAAAATGATTATGCCAAATTGTCATTGGGACTGAAAGGGTTAATAATAGCTTCCAATGTTTAAGAAAACATAAAATAGTAAAAGTACTTAAAATTAAGAATACCAGTGTGTGAGTAATTCCCAAAGTACTTATATAGTGCCAAAAAAATAAATTAAAAGTCATCAAACACTGTGTTCAATATATTTTTTATTGTACATATACTTGTATGTGTCTTTTAGACTTCATAAAGATATTTAATAAAATGTGTGTGTGATTTTTTGAGTAATATAAATTATAAGCTAAATTCTATACATATAAAAACTCAAAGAACATGTAATTTTTTTATATAATTTTGTAAAAATTGATACCATTCTGATACTGTATTGTAATTTGTGCAAGGGTTTTTTTATGAAGGAAAACAAAAATAAAAAGAGGGTACTTGACTGCATCGCCAAAATACCTTCCAATATTATTTAAATTATAGTTGAAAGTCAAAAAAAAATGCATATACATTTTTTGCGAAATAAATCTTTAAAACATTAAAAAAACATTTTATAAAGGCATTTTTTTCACGTGTTCATCACGTGATCACAAACACGACGGTTTTGGCTGACGTCACTAGTAACTATAAACAAACCGGCGTGATGTTTTATGTTTTCGGATTAAACTTGATTTAATCTAATTTACTCTTGAAATAATAAATATTGAGATAATGTAAGGCTTTTTACAGAAGCGGATATTTCAAATTTGCCTAAAATCGATTCCAAAGTGGTGTTTCAAAGTTTGTTTATAGTCACTAGTGACATCACAGATACCACGTGACAGCCAGGAAGCGTTTCGGGAGTGATTTTTCGCCCTAATTTTAAAATTCCTTTTCTGCCTTTTTATAGGGTATTTGAAAAAAAGAAAAAATACGGGTGTAATATTTTGGCATAAGAATATTTTAAGACAATAAAAAATTTTAGTCAAGTACCCTATTCAAATAAGCCACTTTAGTTAAAATGTTTTGTGGAAAATAAAAAGAATAAGATTTTGCATTAACATTTTTCAAGGGAAAAAAATTCTATTACAAAAAGTATAAATTTAATTTGTACTTCTCTTCACCAAGTTCATAAAACCACTCATAAAAAAAATTCATTACATTCGAGAAAATGTACTATAATAACGGGTTTGGTTATTTCTGATAAAGGAAATGGATTTTTAACACGCAAAAGATAATTTTCATGCATTTTTTTTACTGGTTTAGAACTACGAACAAGACGCGTACTAGTTTGGAAATTCAAATAAGCTTTCTGGTTTGGATCTCCTGCAGCTTTTATATTTAAATTTTAGTGAAAATCCAAAGATTTATGTTTCAAAATATTTCAGTATTAAAAAAATTACTTTCTTTGAATGCAGTATTGCGTTTATAGTATTTAACTAGTTTCGATTTAAAAAAAAAAATTTTTTATTTTTTCGTGATGATTGGGATTTGATGATTCGAAATGAAATGAAAACTTTATTTACAAACAATCATATCAAATGCCGTAAAATCTTGTATGTTATTTTTAAAATAACCCAGAAGTATTAAAAGGATATTTTCTATTTCATTTAGAGAATATTCTGCAAAATGTTCTCTCGTCTCAAGAACTACTATAATGGAAGATTATTCAGCCGTCTTTTTAAACGTTTTAATGTAGACTTTAGAAATCCCAAAATTCTCCCACGTTGTTTCTGTTCCGCTGTCGCGAATCCCGAAACTAACAGTTTCAGTACTCAAGAAATGGACACCAACCGCATTTCCGAATTAATTTCCGACTCCAACTGCAGCTCAATCGTCTCCGAGATCCAGAACATGGTGGCGAGAAAGCAGCGATGCCCGCAGTTACTTAGGGCGGAAGACATTGTCCACCTATGTTCTCTAGAAACCCGCAACCAGAGGAAAGAATACATCATGTACCTCTCCAAAAAAGAAGGATATCGGAGAAAAGCCGCCGATAAAAAGAAACAGCGCTTAGAAAGAGAATCAAAAGTGGAAGACTCTGATGAACATAAACCTTACGGATTAGGACGTAATACTCTTCTTATTTCCATACGATCTCATTCGAGAAAGCAGTTTTATGACAAAAGATTGGCGAACGCGGTGCTGTTTGGCGAGAAAATCGTGCTAGATGTCGGCTACGATGAGTTTATGACCGAGAAGGAGAAACAGTACACTGCTGCTCAGTTGTCGTACGTATATACCGCCAATAGAGAGAATTGTAATCCTTTTGATCTCTATTTGTGCAATTTTCTCGATACCAGCAGTGTGGGGAAGTATTTACGGAGAAATGTACGTAACTTTGATGACTCCTGGTTTTCTGTGACTGGTAGCAGTTATTTAGATGTTTTTCCTCGAGATAAACTTGTGTATCTGTCGCCTCATGCTGAGGAGACTTTGAAGGAGTATGATCATAGTGCCATATATATAATAGGTATAGTATTAAACTTAAGTTGACCCTGATTAACTATCTTAGAACAGTTCTAAGTGTACATGGTTGCCAGAAAAAGTTATTTATCATTCTTTAAAAACTCACAAAATTATGTAATTTGTTGCCGGGACAGCGACTATGATTTTCACAAGTCATGCAGGCCAGCATCTAAACACGAATCACAGCTTTATATTTAAGAATTTTGTTTCTTTAATGCATAAGATATAAACAAAACACAGTGTCAAGACAGATTATAGAAAGCCAATTCCTGCTGTGCACATTTCACCCACACAAAAAAAGGGGTGTAAAGTAGAAACCCAATTAGTTAATCAACTTCACATGGAATACTCAATGTTTAGCTCCCAATCATGCTTGGTCCTTATTTAATTCACCTACTTTGAATATAATCTTCTCTGAACCTTACCCAATCCAGATTCAAAAATAGCCCTCGTGTAGCTCTTGTGCGACAATATTTTAAACTAACCTAGCGTAACCAAGATTGAAACTGCGGACCTTAGCCATGGCACAGCAGTGAAAACTAAATCACTGGGCCAAACTGTTATGTAATTAGTAAATTACAAAGAAATATTGATTGAGTTAAAAAAAAAACCTTGTGTGAGACAGAAATACCACTATTTACTCAGTGATAGCAGATCACGTCATCAAACCCAGTCGCAACGCCTCATAATACAGGGTGTCCGTAAAATAATGTCCGAGTTTTAATGGTATATTACAGGAGTGTCTGTCTTTTAATCTGTGGCAACTTTGTCTTGACTTGTAGGTACAAAATTTTAAAATTGAAACACAAAAATAGTTAACGGGGTTTTGTGCTTAGACCGAAGTTGTCCTATCTGGTGGTATCAATACATCTTCCTTAAACTTGTGAAAGTCAAAAACTAGTTAATGTTGTTGTTATGCTTATCCTCTTTAAAAGATTTGACACAAGTTAGATCAACTCCAGTAGGTTGTTCGACCGACACATCTCAGTATGTGCTCTAGTTATTGAAGAAATTAAACAAATACAGAGTGTCCGTAAAAGAATGTCCGAGTCTTAATGGTATATAACATGAGTTTATACTAAATATAACAAATCATACATGACATTGAAGGAAAACTAACTTTTTCCTATAGGTGCTCAATGTGTGCGCCTTTAGTGATAAGGATACAGCACACATACAAACGAAAATACAATTTTTCCCATACTGTCTGCAGCAAGTCCGGAGTAATGGAAGCCTGTGCAATTCTACCTTTCAAGGTTGGTAAATCGTGGGGTAGGGGTGGAACGTAGACCCGATCTTTTACGAAGCCCCAAAGGAAGAAATCTATTCCAAATCCCCAAAGGAAGATACTATTACAATTTGAAACTCGGACATTCTTTTACGGACACCCTGTATATTGCTAATACACTTTTCAGGCACGTTTGTTTGATGAAAACATATATTTTTGTTCATGGCCCAGTTTTTTCACTGTTTGGGTTAGTTTTTAACTTTTATCTTTACCTTTTGTAATAACAACACTTTTTTTTGTGTTAAGGTGCATTTGTCGACACTATCAAAAAGACAAAGGTTTCCTTCAACAAAGCCAAGTTAGAAGGAATCAAAAGCTACTCATTGCCATTAGATGATTACATAATGTAAGTATTATTTGCATACATGTGTGACGCTATGTTGTGTAGAGTATCCCACAAATAAATACCCTTTCTAAAATTGAATGTCTAGAGAATTTATAACTGCATATCAACAATTAATGCTTGTAAACTATTTACAGGAGTTGGGCAAAAAAAAAAAATTCACATTTCTCATAAACTACTATGTATTTCCGCTTTTATATAAAATGCACAAAATCGTTTTGTACAATTTTTTTAGAAATACTGTGTGCATGCACAGAAAATGAACAATTACTATTAAAACACTCTTTAATAAAATATATGAAGTAAAAACATCTACTTCACGGTAGAGCACACTTATTATTTAGTTAACTACATAAATTAAGATGGTTTGGACGTCCAAGAACTTTTATTATAAAGGAATCATTTAAAGTATTTAACGGGACGGAGTCCGGAGCCGAAGCTCGGCCCGCCGAAAAGACACACGACCTTACATCTTGAAGTCTAATTAAAAAGTGACTGTTTTTAATGGGTGTGAGAAGAGTGGATCAGAAGTCAAAACAAATTCTGCTGCGTCAGCATTTTCTCTAGGAAAGGAATGTATTGACGCCTATTAAAACGAGGGAACTGTTCGATGGATCGGCAAGACATTAACTGAGAGTTATTAAGGAAGAACTGAATATTAGAATATTATAGAGATTTTTTGTGTTTAATATTATAACTTTATAGAGATTTGTACGATATATCACATATATAACTTCTCATAATTTCTTGTAAAATAATTTATATGAAATATATTTCGTACAGTTTGTGAATTGATTCAAAAAGTGGTTTTCTTTAAGTGTTCATATCTCTTAAAATATTGTAGATAAAGTTTAGTTGTTTTAAAAAAAATTTAGCTTATGCTTAGTTAAGCATTTCTCTAATAAGGAATTATATATTTTTAAGATCAGGTTGCATATAATTATATTAATTTTGACTATATTTTTGTGCGATAATGTGTGCTCGTGTTATAAGCCGTTAAAGCAGTTTACTTATTTCGTAGTAGTTTATGAGAAATGTAAAAAAAACCATAAAAAATGGAAAGTGTGTTGATAATTTTGTTTAACCACTTCAGTGCAATCATTGATAATAAACTGTTTTAAAAAGTAGTCTAGTCACTTTTTAGTTTATTGTCGCCTATGTTGTCTGGTATAGTGAGTTAGAATCACAAGTTTAAAAATATTATTTTAAAATTGTTTGGGATAAATTTAAATATAAAATACAATATTTAAGTTTCTAAGGAACTAATTTTTCTTTATATTGCATGGCCAGTTCCCCAGCCACATGCGAAATTCACAGAGAAATATTTAAGTGCTCTCACAGCCAATGAGAAATGATGCATGCACGATTACATTATCTTTCAAATGTTCTAGAATTTCTAAATATATATGGGGAACTACTGTGGAGAAAATTTAAAACAACCATTGGGTTCCTAAAATTAATTGTTTGTATTAAAAAATATCTTATTGAAGTTGAGCCCTGTTTATTAAATTATACCATTTTATGTACTATCGAAACGAAAATTGAACAGTTCGATTTACAAATAGGTTTTCTTTTCTAACTTTGAAATAGACGTTTTTGAAATGTTTAATTTGTTCACTGAGATTTTTTAATTGCTGACTAACAGTATGAGCCTTTCTGTTTTACCAAATTACCTGTTTTAATTGGCTTGTTTCACATGGCAAACCATTTCTGAATTTCATTGGTGATAGGACACAGTCCACTACATGCTCCAATCAAGACCTTAATTTCATCAATTTTTTTGTGTGACAAATTCAACTAATTTTTGATTTTAAATGCAAACATGTTCTATGATCATCTAAGCGACACATATAACCAAATAAAATCAAGCCCACATAATCTTGTATTTTGGTAGATTGAGGTAACAAATTATTTATGGATAAAAAGTGCCAAAGAGCTGTATTGTCCTTGTAACTATTAATATTTATTAACTATTTTTTGCAGGTGGGGAGCAGGAAGCAAAAGCTTAACTATTAACCAAGCCTTTGAAATAATGCTAACCATGAAGAACACAGGGGTCTGGAAGAAAGCATTTGAAGTGATACCACAGAGAAAAATGCTAAAAATTGAAGGATCTTCCGACAAACTATCTTGTACAGAGATTGACAAAAATAAAAATATTGAAGAGTAATTAGTAGTTCTTATTTGGTAGTCAAGAATCTTGAACTTAAGTTACAATACTTTTAATTTAGTTATGTTTATTATTGCATATTTAAGTTTGTTTTAATTATTCATACTTTAAAAAAATATATATAATTGAGCTGATGATTTAAAACAAGTTAATTTCTAGATTAAAGTTAATATTAGTCTTACATCATTAGTAATCAATATTAAACAGTTGCAATATCTTAAAACTGATAAACTTTTATACAATTGAAAATAGCTCTAACTGGGTTGCCACGCTTTTTGGTAAAAAATCAAAGACTATTAAAGGACTTTTCAAGGATATATTTCTACATTTTCAAGGACTGTATTCGAACATGCAACACCTAAATTTCACGATAGTTTTTAAAAGTTCTTTTAGAAAACGAATAAGAGCTCTTTAACTTTCAAATGAACTTAGATATGTGTTATAAAATAACTATTTAGTTATTAAACAATCCATCTAAAATCACTTGCTCTGCCTTCTTGGATTTTGCATAAATAATAAATCAAAAAAGTAAAATAAACCAAGTTATCTCTAAGCACAAGAGCAATGGGTAAGAAATTATAACATATAAACATAATTACCATAAAATTAAACAAAAAAAACTTCAAAATTCTAAGTAATAAGAAAAAAACAGTTTAGTACTTCACAGCTAATATAAAACTAGACAGAATAAATAGCTCTTATTGATTCTTTATCCATTAGTGCTTTAAATAGTTTTGCTAACTAAATGCTTAAAATAAACTTACATCTGCCAATAATGAAAAAAAATCCTCTATTTTGGAGAGAGGTCAATTACCTTAAAAAATTCAAGCGTATGAAAGCTTTAAAATTATACATTAATAATAATAAATGAGCTAAAATGTGAACTTAAGAATTTATTACTTTCATTGAATGTTCAATTTATTAAAAAAAATTAAGGACTTTTCAAGGTTAATGTTTTTCAAGCACTTCCAAGACCTTGAAAATCGATGTTTTTTCAAGCACTTTCCAAGGACCGTGGCAACCCTGTCTAAGGAACTATTTTTTTTTAAAGACTGAGTTTTTTTTTTAATTGTGTCAATTTTTAAATTCAAATTAGTGGAAAAAAAACACTGAAAGCAACATCCGAAATAGAGCACAGTTTATTTATAATAAAACTTTTAATATACATTGTCTTCATACACAAGAAATCACATTTAAAGGTTTGACTACACCTCTACATAAAGATACACGAAAGATCAATATAATAAGCTTATACAACAACAAAGGCTTTATTTATATAATAATTTTAGAGTGAAAATTTTAAGCAACAAATGCACTGGTATATCACACATCAAATCTAAACACAGAAGTAAAATTTTAAGGAGGGTGCGGTTACATTTTATCAAGAGCAAGTGACCAATCTCAAATTATCTCCAAATTACAAGATAGTTTTTAAAAAAAAAAGAATCAAAGTATGACAATAATGTAAAGATTTGTTCACTTATATTCAAACAGTACTTTAGGATTATTTGAAATAAATAGAAAAGTTTTGAATATGTAAGTATTTTTTAGGATGATCGAATGACCGTGGGTCTCTAAACCTAAGTACCTCTGTGTAAATCCAATGGAAAAAATATTTTCTAAACTACATTTCTCCGGCTGTATTGAATATCTTGTCTTTTTTTATATAATAAAAATGTAGCTGACTTACAGGGCTCTATAATCCCACTTTTTGAAATTGGTTTGAGTATTTTGTTGCAAAGTTATTTATTGAAAATTAAAAAAAAAAGGTTATAGAGACCTGTAAGTCAGCTACATTTATCATATATATGAAAAACGTCTGTAAAAATATTCAGAGAAATGTGGCTCAGAAAATAATTTCTTTCCCCATTGGATTAAACACGGCGGCATTTCGGTTTAGAAACCCACGGTCATTCAGGCTCATTCGCCTACAATTTAAATAAACAAAAAACTATCATCAAAACTAAAAAACATTCGGACATAATTCAAGATCAGCAAACCCACACAGTATAATGCAATTGCACTATAATTCAAAGTCTTTTAATATATTAGTCGAAAGCAGGAGGCCCGGAAGAGGGGATGTGTCGCGACTCGTACCAATCGTTGTCGTTGAGGCTCACGAGCTCGGCTACAACCAGAGCGACGTCGTTATTGTGTTTTACGAGAAGTTCTTCGTTCTGTGGACGATTGCAGAAGCCCATTTCGGCGAGTTGGTCCATTGGGTTTAAAGTTGATTGGGGGTCAGCGGAAGCGGGTGATTGAGGTATGATGAAGCCCTGGAAGTGGAGGGAGTGATTGTGAGTGGGGTGTGTGGAGGTAGTTGTGTTGGTATAGAACAGGGTTGTTATGTTTAAAACATTTTGTTTAAAACAATTGTTTTAAACATGTTTAAAACATAGTAATAAAAAACATGTTTAAAACATACGTATATACTCGTGTTAACCCGACCCCCTTTTTAAACCAAATATCTTCCAAAATCGGTAACCCGGGGATAAGTCGAGGTAGGAAATAAGGCCAGCCTTCTGAAGAAAATAGAAAAAACCGTTCATAACGGGATCGTAATTTTTATTATTTTGCAAGCTAAATTTCAACCCAATGAAAATAAAACGGGTTTCATCTCCGAGTGTCCTTGACATTGCGACCTGAATGGAGAATCTTAGTTGAAACTAAGTTCAGTGAAGCGTGAAGACTATGCTGCTAAAGAAATGTTTTACAACTTAAGACTGGTGAGAATGCCCTGTGCCAGAGCTACACGTGCAAATACGCATCACGTCGAGAACTAACAAAATAAACTCATTATGTGGATACGTGAATAGATACCAATCTTATTTTATCTTCAAAAAATTAACCTTTTGTCACTTATTTTAATAGATAGTATTTAAACCTTAAGTTTTATTGAAATTAGTTTATTTTAAGGACATAGGATTTTTTTTTTGAAATTTGATGTCTCGTGTATAAGTCGACAGATTTTACGGCACTGAAATTGTCCAAAATTTCTCGGCTTATACACGAGTATATACGTAGTAATAAAAAAAACATGTTTAAAACAATTTTAAAAAAATGATTTATGCTAATTATCGATTTATGCTAACTAAAATTAATGTGGTACATAATTTTAGTTAATTAAAATACCGAACATAAACTATTACATTATTAGTTTATAAATTCTTCTATTAGCTCATCTGATTTAATCAAAGAAAGACACCGAATCGCCAGATAATCGAAGGATTTCTTGTATTCTATGATTCTTCGACAAAGAAAGATGCAAGGCATATGCCTAAAATTATTGGGGATGGAAGTAAATATAGAAGACCAAAACGCAAAAAGAACCGTGTTTTTTTTAAACTCATACAACTTGTTCAATAACCAAAATTTAATTGTTTAAAAAAACATGTTTTAAACAAAAAACAACGTGTTTAAAACAAAAATAAACATGTTTTTTTTTAAAAGGTTTTTTCCAACCCTGGTATAGAAATATTTTTAAGGGATAAAAATGAGGATTTTAAAACAGTATTCATTAAAAAAAATCTAACCAAAAAATACTATTATAACAGTTGTATTGGTTTGATGTAAAAATATTTGTGTTTGGGATAAAAAATGATTTAAAAACTGGCATTTCATTAAAGAACATAAAAAAAATGTCACCACCAAAGATAAGAGTAGATCAGAAATTTGCACAATAAAACAATTGTTATAGATACTTCAAATTTTAATCAACGAAAGATAATTAAAAAAAATATTATATCCTCAAAAAAAAAATTTAAAATTTCTTTAAGATAATTGGGTTCGTAAGCATTAAGTAATTAACGAAGAAGCATATTTTAATTCAGCATATTTTTTAAACGCTATCAATAATTTCAAAGTGCAACATAAAATTAGTTACACAAGCGAATAAAAAATGTAATTTCAGGGTTATTTCAAAATAAAAATCAAGGATTTTTTAAGGACTTTTCAAGACTCATACAATTCTTTTCAAGGACCCCTAATCATAATGCGAGGATTATTTTACCGATTGAAAATCGACTGATTTGCCGATTTTTTTCCCGTACAAAATTAAATACCAAATATGGCTATCTCATGTGAATACAAAAAAATATGATTTAACCGCAACCCTCTACTATTATCTAACATAAATATTTTTATTTATGATTTGAGGTCTGGAGTTCGGCAGGCGTAAGTCATGGACCAGCCATTATCATCTTTCAAACTTCAAAGTAATAAAATACCTAAAGATTTGATTTACCAATATGTGTCCTGAATCAACAAAAAAAGGACCTCACTGTTTTGGCAACCATATAAGAGGAAAACACAGAAGGATTTGGCGAAAACATAACTGGCTAGTAAGCATCGTTTTGTAGAATACCGAGGTGCTATGTGTGCCGACTTGGCACTGTTTTAAGAAATGACTTCTCGAAATTTGAATGTCGGGAACGAAGAAAATCAAGGACTTTTCAGTCAAAATCAAGGAGTACTAAGGGGCACTTGAAATCGAGAATCAAAATCAAGGACAGTTTAACGATTTTTTTTGTAAAAATCAAGGAGTATAAAAGGGTCTTTGAAATTGAAAATAAAAATCAAGGACTCCTTAAGGACCTTCAAGGACCCGTGGGAACCCTGAATTTAAACGCCTACTTTCTTGCCACTTTGGATACTCTGATACTTTGAAATTCTTATATAGTACCGATAGACCGACAAAAAAACAGTATAGAAGAAAGTATCTGATGAAGATCCTACCTTTCTAATGGAAAAAGGAATTTAGAACTGAAGTTGAAAAAGACTGTCAAGGGACAGATGATAAAAGCGTACAGACAAATGGACACAGAGTATAAAGGTAGTAGCGTAAAAGATAGGTCTCTAATGTCATTTCTTTCAAATAATGTTTTAAGGAGACGCGGTACCCAAAAAATTAAATCCAGTATTTTTATCGCTGGCATTCGAAGTAAACTATTTTTACAAAGAACTAACATTCAATAAACATATACGAAAAAATGAAATATTAAAACGAGAGATTTTTTTAAAAATTAAAAAATTTAACGATTTTTTAAAATGCTACTCCTCCTACAGTTTAAGAATTTTGTAATGGATTTTTTCAAAATGTTCCCACAACATCTATTAATAAAGTTGGTATGGATATTGAGCAATTAGTTAAACAAAAAAAGTTATGTAGCTTTATGTATAAAAATGGTGAAAAAAAATAAGATTTTTTGTAAATTTTCACCTTCATCATTTAAAAAAAAAAATCTATTCACACTAGACCTTATCCCATACCAACTTTTGTTAAACGCATATGTTTCAACACAGGAAAATTTTTTGAGCCCTACATTAATTTACCGCTTTACGATTTGAACCATTCACAAGCTGAAAAATTAAAAAAAATCAACATAAAATTTCAAAAACCATTTTACCAAACCACTATATCATTTTCAATAAACCTCCACCATTATAAAAGAATCCTTTTTTTCCAATATCCTTAGCTCACAGCATTCGAGCATGTTTAATTATTTTCTGGGCAGCCCTAAATTTTGGGTAATGCATCCCCTTAAAAAACTCATTTTGTTGGAACTGAAATTGTAGTATACCGTCTTATAAAGAACAGACAGACACTAAGCATAAAAGATATAGGTCTCTATTGCCACATTTTTTGTAAAAAAATTTAAATCTGACGGTTGGAACATAATTTGGAAGTGGGTATAAATGGATGGAAATCGCCAGGTCAAAACCTACTTTTTTTTTTAAATTCCTCAAAAACAGAAAGTGAAAAGTAGACAAAAAAAAAATCGGTAAATTCTCACCGGTTCAATTCTGGGGGTATGCATGGCATTTATCGCAGCCTTAGCAGTGTTGTAGACCGAAGCTGCTGCACTCAGGGCTCCAGTTACTAGTCCTTCTGGTAAAACCTGGACAGTTCTGCAAGATTAAAGTAAATAGTAGAATTAAAACATTGACAAGCTCAATGGCAATTGATAATTTTCAGTAAAGATTGGATAGATAATACATGATTTTAAGGGGGAATGGGCGCGCTGGACCGGGGGTCTCCAAAGCAAAGTGCATCAGTGTTAATCCTAAGGAGAAAAAAATATTTTCTCTGCCACATTTCTCCGGCTGTATTGAATATTTTTTCGAAAGCGGATTTTTTGTGTGTGTGATAAATGTAGCTGACGTAAAGGTCCCGACCTTCCCACTTTTTGAAATTGGTTGGAATATTTTTTTTTTAATTTTCAATAAATAATTTTACACAGAATATTCAAAGCCATTTCAAAAAGTGGGAAGATAGAGACCTGTAAGTTATCTATATTTATTATTTAAAAAAAAAACCATTTGTAAAAATATTCAATACAGCCGGAGAAATGTGGCAGAGAAAATAGTTTCTTTCCTATTGGATTAACACTGAGGCACTTGAGTTTGGAGACCCGCGATCCGGCGCGCCCATTCCCCCTTAATTGAGTCACAAAGAATGCATAAGTTAACAAGGCAACTGCTAATTTAAAAATTAGATAATGTGAAGATGTACTTATTATAGCAATATATACAGTCGAACCTCGTTGACACGAACTCGCTTAACATGAAATTTCGGTTAAAATGAACTGAAAGTATTTCCCCGGCCTATAAGGCGTTGGGCTAATGCTAAAAAATTCTCTTAACGTGAATCACTATAGGTGAAATCCTGTTTAACCCGAAGAAAAATTTCATAATTTGACTTTTTTCTTAGTCATTCAAAGTTTTAAAGAACAAATAAAACAAAACATTAAAAAAAAGAGTGGCAACAAACATAAAAATAAATTGTCTTCTGGGAAAATCACGAGATCGCCCATGATTCGTCAGTTTTAATCCAATGAAGGAGGTGGCAAGTGTATAATGATCCATTACGTCATAAGCCTAGATGTGTTTCCCTACAAAGGCCAAAGCTAAAGAACTTCAAAGTAATTCGTATTTAAATTTATTGATATTTATTCGAAATTAATCGTAAGCAGCAGTCTATATCTTTAGAGACGAAACAACAAAAAAAAAATTGAAATGATATTGGCAACAAATGTTTAAAAAAAGCAGACAATTTTTTCTTTTGCATTTTTTTTATGCATTGTTCTTAATTGCTGTTCCTTAAGAAATTTCCTAATTTTTCTATAGTATGTATAATTGCTAATTGCATACATGTATGATTAGTTTATTACATTATAAAATTAGAATGATTTTAAGACATTATTTTTATATAAAATATTCACCGGTTCAATGTAAAAAAAATTCTGACGGTTAACACAAAATGTTTCGGTGTTCCCTTCGAGTTTGCGTTAACAGGATTCGACTGTAGTAATAATTCTGTAACTTCATAACAAAGGTTTTTTTTCCTTAAAGTACATCAAAGACATATTTCTTTACTTAACAAACATTTGATAACAAGCATACACAAAAAAATCCAGAATTTTAATTACATTTATTGTTAAAAAGTCATTTGAACTGAAACGATTATAAATCTGCTAACCAACGAAGACAAATAAGTAACATTGAAAATCACTATAGTTAAACTCATAGTTTCCTTGCACAGAAGCCACGACCATGGGCGGAGCTATAAAATGCATGGAGCAATCAGATGAAGAGGAAATTTCAGCCGTTTTATTTTGTCTTCATCCGATTTTTCTGCACGTTTTATAGCTCCGCCCCGGGTCGTGGCTTCCGTGCAAGGAAACTACGAGTTTAACTATAGTAAAAATATAATACATTAAGAAATGTTAGGAAACACTTTTAAAATAAGACAACTGGGCTCGTATAAAATTTACTGATAAGAATAAATTCATTAAAAAAAAAAGAAATAATAATTAATAATAATTCAATAATAATTATGATAAGTAAGCAACTAGCCTTTCTTCGTTTGACACTGGGGATGGGTCAAAAGTACCAGTGATTCCTTCGATAGGAAATTTTGGGAAGGTATTGCTTGGAATGTCAACGACTTCCTAGAAGAGAACAAATAAATTTAATCATTTGTTATACAAAATACATATTTCATCAAGACGATTTGTGAAGTAATGACCCAATTGTTAAGAAATCAATCATTTTAATACAAGATCTTTTAACACCTAAAGGTTTAGTTGACCCTTTCACTTGTAAAACAGCCCTGCATAGCAAAAGTGTTAAGACCACCCACCACACATCCCTTTAGGCTTTGGTTTTTTGCTGTTGAGGGCTTATATTTATTTTTTTGTAAAAAAAAATACGAGTATTTAATAATTTGCTCTAGTTATGGTGCTACCTGCCATGCATTTTTTAAAAGAAAAAGTTGCATGGAAAACAGTACAGAACCCCCTATTGTTCCCTAGATATAAAAAGATCTACTCATTTTGTTTCATGCGAAATGAATAAAACAAAGTAGGTTTGTAACAGAATCTGTCACTTAACCCTCTTCCACACAACAGTTGTGTTTAACAGGTAAAAAGGCGCCAAACACAGAATTAATTCTATATTAAACATTTACATGACAAAAAATTAAATAATTATTACTTATCGTTTGCAAAATTTAATTTATATTTCAAAGAAAAAACATTTCATATCAACATACAAAGAATCTCGTAGTGAAATATATTTGACGTCATTTCAAACTGATCGATGTCACAAAAATAAATTTATTTTAATTTATTGTCTAAAAGAATTAAAGTTTCTCGACGATTGTTGCGAATGGCTTTAGTGATTTAATTCTAATAAAAATGGCTTCCTATGCTTTTTAAATGAGCATTCAATTTTGCAGTTTTTTAAATAATTGAAGTACTTCGAATTCTTTTCTTAAATTTTCAATGTCTTCTAATTTCGATGCGTTGAATTTTTTGACGTATCACACTTATCCGTAGCATTTGTAGTTTGGGCTATGAAAGTGGGTGACGGACGGACGACAGACAGAGGGACGGACTGAACGATTATAATACCTTCCACTTTTTACGTTATAAACGTAGTGTGGAAGCTAAAAGTCTTGGAATACCTTGAACTAGCCTATAATAATATTTCACAGGCTTAAAATCCAAAATAGCTAGTTCATAACATACTCTACGTTGAACAGTTGAATTAATAAATATTCCCCTGCAAATTTAATACTTTTCTCAGTATTTGTTACTTAGTATTATAGCCCTTCTGATTACAACGCAATCTTCGAAAGAACTTTCTTTCCCCTACCAAATTGTGTGGTTTTCCAGGAAACGACATAAGCGTCACTGTTTTAAAACTACTTTGTTTGGGGCTCTGCTGTGAGAATAAAGTGAGTGAACCCAGCCCAAACCTAAGTAGGGTGGGAGAAAACGGAAAGTTGGCGAGTGATAGCGAGCAGGGGGCGGAGCCCCTAGTTTTAAAAAAAATGTAAACAGTTTTTAAACACACAACACTTCTATACTCGCCGCCAACCAAATTAGAACACGTTAGGGATGGCAGTATTTCAGAAAAACCAGTTTTTCAAATACCGGTTCCATCCCTAAAGTGTAACAAATAAGGGTAAACTATAGTAGCACAATTCTTGAATTAAAATCACAAGAAATACCTCATTCGCTTGAACTTCCTCAACTTCATTCACAACCCCATGAGAACCAGTGGTGCCATCTTGTGCCGACATCACCCTAATATTAACCACACTTTTATATTCAATATCCTCCGCAACCGGGCTATTCTCCTCGCTCTTTATTATATGAATCTCCAAAGACGATCCATCGCTGACTACCGACACGTAGTTTATCTTGACCCCTTCGTTCTGCTCTTCGATGAATCTGAGTCGTTTTGGGATAGTTCCGGTACACCGCTCTCTTGGGATATGGTCTCCGAACTTCTGATTATTATCGGTTTAATTCAATTGTAGAGTGGTTTGAGATGGACGAGTGTTCCATCGCCCCTGAACTTTTGTTTTTAGATTCCCAGCATCCAATATTCTTTTGAATACAAATATCCAAATGCCCGCCAAAATCTTTAGAAAAAATCTCAATTTTGGATTTTTGACCCATTTGTTTCATTACCATATCATATATTTCATATTGAGTGATTGAAAATAATAAATTTTTTTAAGGATAAATTTATTAAACAACAAAAAGTTTTTATCAGTAATTCAAAATTCTCAAATAAAACAAAGCAAAAAAATAAGTACCTCATTTGCTTGAACTTCCTCAACTTCATTCACAACCCCACCAAGACCAGTGGTGCCATCTTGTGGTGCTGATGTCACACTGATATTAACCACACTTTGGTCACCGGTATTCTCAACAACCGGGCTATTCTCCTCGCTCTCGATTATACTGATCTCCGACGACGATCCATCGCTGACTACCGACACATAGTTTATCTTGACCCCTTCGTTCTGTTCCTCGATGAATCTGATAGTCGTTTGTTCGTAGTCGTTTTGGGACAGTTCCGGTACGCCGGTCTCTTGGGATACGGTCTCGGAAGTGGTTGCGGACCTTCTGATTGCTACCGGTTGTAGGGTTGTTGTCGGTTGGAGTTCTGGGTTGGAACGAGTTAGAGCTGATTCTGGATTGATGTCGTCAGCTTTGGAAAAATAAGATCGATATTATATTAGTTTTGTCAATTTAATTATTTATTTACTATTAAGTTTGCTAAGAAGCTTCAGGAGAAATTAAGGTGCAAGTGAGCATTTAGACAAGGTTTTTAATGCTTTTGAGTTTGTGAAGTCTTTGTAGCTATTCTGCCACAGCAAGAAAGAAGACTATCTGCAATATTGCGTTTGGATAATCAATACATGTCATCAACGCAGATAACATATTCATAAGGTTGATGTAATGTGCGATACACACAGGGTTCATACTCCATCTATGATAGTGAAATTCAGCAGTTTCTAAGGAGTTTTTCAGGAGTACAGCAGTGTCAATTCAGGAGGTAACGCAGAATAAAATTGAATATGTTAGTTTATTATCGTATTAGTCTAGTGACTTCACCGCACTTCAAATTTTGAAACAGAAGAAAAAATTCCTTCGCTTAAAAAGTTGTGTGGTGAATTCTGGAACATTAACTAGTATCAAGATGTTCGAACTCTATTTTTATACTGTGTATGTACTGTAGACTTATTCCGAATAAAGTACGGGAGACAAACGGTAGGGAGAGTAGAAGAACGATTAGCGTCATCAATTTTTTCAGGAGATTTGGGAAAATATCAGGAGATGAGACACAATTTTCAGGAGTTATAAGGGCCCTTAGGAAAAAAATTGAAATCAGGAGTTGTTCAGGAATTTCAGGAGGCGTACGAACCCTGTACACAGAAAATAGGATAATCTATCTTATTATAACCCAAAATACAACATATAATTCATAGTTGAAGTCGCACATTACATCAAACTTATGAATATATGTTATACTTGGCGTTTGATGAACATGTTTTAACTTCATTTCTCAAACTCAGTTTTTGCAAATACAGTCTTTTTCTTACAGCAGCAGTATTGTTGAAACAAAGAAAATGGACAAATTACTTAAATATTAGATTTATGAGCACTATAGATAGTGCATTCACTCATAAAATTTAAATTAAATATATTAATTTAATTTATAATTAAAACAAATTAATTCGCTACGAATTGCAAACACGGATATATTTTTTAATGTTTAATTATGAAAGTAAACTAATAAATGTGCAGTGATTGCATTAAATTAATTTGAACAATTTTTTAAAAATTTATTTTGGTATGGGAGTAGTATGACAGTAAGAATATTTTTATAACACAATTGTTTTTTAAATTAATATTATTAAGTGTGATTACTTGAGTCGATTTGAAATATAAATTGCATAAGTACAACATTTCACGAGATTTAATAAAATTTACACGTATATACAGGGTTCGTACTCTCTATGATAGTGAAATTCAGGAGTTTTTCAGGAGTGCAGCCATGTAAATTCAGGAGGTATACCGAAATAAATTTGAATATGTGTGTTTATTATTGTATTGTTCTAGTGACTTAGACCAAGAATGAAGAAAACAAGGGGTGTAAATGTTGTGGAAAATTTGAGGCTTCGGTGTAAAATCCAACCCCCTTTTTTTGGGGGAAAAATCGCCTTTATTGGCGATTTTTTTAATTTTTCGTGACCTTTGTTTTAATTTCATTACTTTTTTGACCGGTAGACATCCTGATAAAGTACGAGAAAAAACCGACTAAGAAAGGAGAAATATTATTCATGTCGTCAAATTTTTTAGAAAATATCAGGAGATGATACACAAATTTCAGGAGTTATAAGGGCCCTTAAAAATAAAATTCAAGAGGCGCACGAACCCTGTATATATTGAAAAAAAAATGGAAGTAGTTTTAATACATATTATGTTATATCCTTTATATGCATAGAAATAATCACCTGTATCTTGTTCCTGGGCCCATTGTGGAATGTTCTGTAGACTCTGTAGGAAAGACTCTGACATGTTGAAACATTTGGGCATGGGAATGACCACAAACTCTGTGTCGGATTCAGAGCTACCCAGACTCACAACGTCATCTTCATTGTCAGACACTAGATTGAAAAATATAAAAAAATGTTACATTACATTGGTATGAATTCCGATTGAATAATTTTTTATTTCTAGCAGTAGCACTTGATATATATACATCATTCGCCAGAGTGTAAACACTCAGCGCAAGAAAAACATGGAGCAAAACAAACCATTAACAGAGGAACAATAAATACAAAAATTGGTAAAACATTAAAGTGAAATATAACAATAGACATGAACGATATTAACAATAAACATGAACAATAACAATTGTTAAACAGTCTGGATGGCCTGTAACAGTTCTCTAGCTTTCCAATATCTGTCATAAATGCATCCAGAGACCTCCGGGCAAACCCCAAGATGCTCCGCATTCATCACACAGTCACTCTTGCACAAGACACAGTTTGGGGAAGAGAGAATTCCAAATCTGTGCAAGTAACCGGCAAGACAGTCATGGCCAGTTTCCAGCCTGAAAGCCGCAACAGCGTGTCGTCTTGGAAACTGGGGGATCTTTTCAAGAGTCTCTCCCCATGATTTATCACTGATTCGTTCAGTGAGTTTATTCTGGCAGCTCTCGTTTAGAGTGTTTTTAGTTAATCTTTTCATTGTAGGGAACCTCTCTTTGCGAACACTGCAAAATACCAGTGCCTTTTTTAGCGAGGAGATCAGCCATCTCGTTTCCGTATATATCGCAATGTGAAGGAATCCATTGTAGTACAATATTTTTATTTAAGGTCAGCAAATGTACAAGATTCTCCGATTGAATAATGAAACGATACCTGGAATTTTATGAAATCTTCACTGTTGGTTAACAACAGAGAAATTTGCAATTAAAATGAGAATGTTTAGAAGGTTCTCCAGTCGAATACTACCTTTAAACAAAAATATCGTTTTCTCAAACAATTGTTAATTATGCATTTCTCGTACAACTAGATATTGCTAAAAAATAAATATCCGATTCAGGAAAATTTGTTTTTTTGTGTGCCATTGTGGAATTGAATGATTTTTATGGTTTAAATTTTACCTTTGCTGTTGGAAGTCAAATTTTGCAATTCTTTCACTGATGTTACATGATGATCAGGAGATTTCGGTGGAGATAAATCTGAAAAAGGTAACTATAATATTCAGCAGGAAGTTAAATAAAAATTCTCTTAAGAGGGACTGCCAGTCCCATAGAGCTAATGCATTACTTGGAATCACAAATTCCGCAGAAGTATTGCTTTGCCATGTTAGCCCCTTACCCCCCAGGTATGGGAATCGAGATAACATCGAAATGAAACAAATCTGAAACGAAAATGTTATCTAGTTATTTAATTATATATTTTTGAAGTTTTATAGTGCCAAAAATATACAGCAGATGGCGACATTATTTTAAAGCTTTATCAATTAATAATTAAATAACCGGGTGTTATTTTCTCCAATTTTGTTTTAAATATATGTTATGATGATTCCCATACCTGGTGAAAATGGGATAACATGCCAAAGCAATTCTTTTGAAAAAGGTGCGATTTCAAAACTAATGCATTAGCTCTATGGGACTGACAGTCCCTCTTAAATATCATAATATTCAAGTTAATTTCGGAAAGTGACGAATTTTATTGTTTTCAGGTAATTTTGTGCACACAAAAAAATGACAAAAATATAATTAAACTGTTGTTTGTTGTTGTTTCTAATGCCACTCGGTAACCGAGCCCGGAGTAGAGAACTACCCGATTTTAAGGCGAAGTGGGGCGGCTTCCGTTTTTATTGAGCGCCACAAGGGAGGAAGTCCGACTTTTGCTCGCAGCATGACACATCCGTTTTACAGGAAGGTCCCTTTCACACATCCATTCTCACTCACATATCGGAATTTTGATCCAGATCAAAGGCCGATACCCCCCTGATCTGGTACCCCCAGAGGTATTAATTTGGTATGGGAACATGGAGGACTTTGTGACCACTACATATTTAACGTGCCCCAGCCACCATTAGCAAAACGGCGGTCTTTAGTCGAATACAAGCGCCGACCCAGCAACCATCAGAATTGCGAGCACCGTCGAGGACAGAACCCACAACCCTTCCGATGCGAGCACGACGCTTCACACCACTGAGCTACCGCGGCTCATAATTAAACTAAGGTATAGTAAAACTTCTCGGGAGCGACCCCCCTCCGTTCTGTGGAAAATCGGTCGTTGAGGGAGGCTGGACTCTTTGAGAAGTATCATCACTGAGCTGCTTAAATATTCAAATCAATTTTACAAACAATGGTTTAGTAGTAAAAATTAAGAAAAGTATACAATTTTCACATCATTTCATTTATTTATTTTAATTATATCCAAAAACAAGGTCCTATTTTTTTACAATACACATTTAAGTTACAATCTTTTAAAAGAAGAAGAAATTTCTACTTGTTAATTTTTTTTTTTTTTTGATTTTTCGGAAAGTACCGCATATTTAAATTTGTTTTTAAGTTCTGTAAAAAGACTATTTTTTGAAACATCTTTCCTGTTTCACAAATTTAACATTCACTGGTATTCCTACATTCTGCGAGTTTCTTAAACTCCTTGCCATCAGCGATAGCCCCTTACTTGGGTGACAACTGAAAACCTTAGTGATTTGTTTTTGGAAGGGCGTCTCCAAGCGTTACTTTGGCTAGGTATGTCAACGTACATAATGGATGGCCCTACCTCGCAATCGTTAACTGCAGTAAAGTGAAAGAAGCTTCTTATTGAGCTTCTTATTATTGGTCCGTTCGAGTTATTTTTAACATTAAGCGTATAGGGGGAAAAAAATCGATCCTTGGAAAATTGCCAGTTTGCGGAGGTGGTTGCTTTATAGAGGGGAATGTCGGTAGAAGTTTTTATACTGTATTTGTATTTTAAAAGATTTTAATTGGTCAATTCAAAAGAATTATAGATATTATGAAGAATAATAACTTCTATCTTCATAGTATACAATTAAAAAAAATCTCAAACAAGATTTAATGTCTACCAGCAAAATTTGAAATATATTGCAACAATAAGATGTTTTGTTTCATATATGGAGGGCTCAGAATACAAGTGAACCAAGTCCATAAAATGCTTCTTTGTGCTACGGACGTTTAAAGTTCAAGCGGCTAGGCAGTAGCAATTGAAAACATTTTTTTTAAAATTGCTGCTGCCTAGCACATATTATCTGAACTAGGAATTTTTTCACTATTGCACTGAAATTCTACATAAATAGTACATGCAATTCCGCTGCTAACTCGAAAATGATAAAAAGTGGACTTGGTTAGCTTGTATTCTGAACCCTCCATATTTTAGTCGTATATTTTAGTCTTACGTTAACACTCCGTTTATAATGTAAAAAGTTAAGGGAATTGTTCTGTCTGTCCGCCTGTCACCCACTTTCATAGCCCAAACTACAAATGCTACAGGGAAGTGTGATGCATCAAAATATTCAGTGCATCGAAATTAGAACGTTTATGCCAGAATCCGATACGTTTTCCTTCGATTTAAAAGCGAAGAATATTACATATTTATTCTTAGCATACGATAAAAAATAATTAATTTAGCAGACGATAAGAAGTAATTATTGAATTTCCGAAAGAAAATGAATGAAACTAGCCAGATTTAGGTAGGTAGGTTTGAATTATCGTCGCACTAGAGCTACACGAGGGCTATTGGCGACGGGCGTCGTATTTTAGAACCATAGTCAAGTGACGAGCCGACACCCGAGTAGGCACCCAACGCAACCGTTAAGGGCGACATCGTACGCAGCGTTGGGACTTTGGAGCATATTTAACGTGCAGTCCCTCTACACGGGGTATTATTCGTCGGACATTTTGGGCAGACACGGGCGTTTATAGGTCGGCAGTAATTTTTGGCGTTGCCCGGTACCCGAACCTGGGACCTTTCGCATGCAAGGCGTACGCCTAACCGACTGGGCTCCCCAGCCCCTAACCAGATTTAGCGTGTCAATGTTTAATATAGAATTAATACTGTGTTTGGTGCCTTTTTTCCTGTTGAACACAAATGTTGTGTGTAAGTGGGCTCAGTGACATATTCTATTACAAACCTACTTGTTCAATAAAAAAAATAATTATTCTTTACCGAAAGGAGTGTTGTTGGGTGTAGCTGTGTGTGAAGAGGCCACTAGTTTCCTCGGGACCATGTTTCCCCTCTCATGTTCTTTCTTTACTGCACTCAAAACTTGCTCAATGCAGCTGGCTTCACTGTTTGAGCTACTGCTATCTGTTTTCTAAAAGGAAAAAGACATAAAATCTTTTTTTTAAAAAGTAGGGGGAAGGTGGCATGAATGGGACGTTGAGTTTATTATTATTTTTTTTACAATTTTTAAAATGCATTAATTTTTATTTTTATAACTAATAAAAGGCATTGAAATGTTAGCTTATAGAATAAAAATATATAATTTCAAATAAATATAACATAGGTAAAAATTTAATAAATCTAGCTCGTATAATTTGTTCCATTCAATGGCAATATTTAAATGAACTTATTTAAAATATATTCAGTGTTGTAGTTCTAATAATTTATTAGACTTAAGGCTATTGTCCTTTGGGTTAGGTTGAAATATCAAGGAACTAGAGCTACACGAGGGCTATTGCGATGGGCGTCATAGTTTTGAACCACAGTTAAGTGATGAGCCAATATTTGAGTAGGCACCCAACGCAACTTTTAAGGGCCTTGCATGCAGTGTCGATACTTTGAGGCACATTTAAAATGCACTGCATCAACACATGGTATTCTCAAACTTGCTGCACAGACTGTTTATAGATTATTTTGGGAATGCCAAGACTAAAATTTAGGACTGTTTGCATCATAAAATAAATAGTCTAAAACGCTAGGGATGTGTAACCTACACGACTTTCAATTACTACTCAATAAATTAATAAGTTCAAAGTTAATTATATACCCTATAAAGTAATTTCAATAACTTTAAAAAGTAGGTTCGTAACTTAACCTGTTCGTACTTAACCTGCTTCCACACATTTGCGTTTAACAGGAAAAAACGCGCCAAACACAACATTAATTCTATATTAACATTTACACGCTAAATTTGGCTAGTTTAATTTATTTTCTTTCGAAAATTCAATAATTATTACTTATCGTTTGCAAAAATTTATATTTCAAAGAATAAATCTGTAAGATTCCTCGCTTTTAAATAGAATGAAAATATTTATATCAACATACAAAGAATCTCGCAGTGAAATATATTTGACGTCATTTCAAACGGATCGATGTCGCAAAAATAAATTTATCTTAATTTATTGTCTAAAAGAATTAAAGTTTCTCGAGCGATTGTTGCGAATGGCAATGGTGATTAAATTCTAATAAAAATGTCTTCCTATGCTTTTTAAATGATCATTGAATTTTGCAGTTTTTTAAATAATTGAAGTACTTTGAATTCGAATTCTTTTCTGAAATCTTCAATGTATTCTAATTTCGATGCAATGAATGTTTTGACGTATCACACTTGTCCGCAGCATTTGTAGTTTGGACTATGAAAGTGGGTGACAGACAGACGGACGGACTGAACGATTATAATACCTTCTTTTACGTTATAAACATAGTGTGGAAGCTGAAATCAAAAGTTCTATATAGCAGCTACCCTTGGTGCCTGTGCGATTTTCTCGTAAATCTTATTATAATATCCAACAGGTTCTTGGAATTCGTGTGCCAAATTTGAATTTTACAGCTATTTTAGTTCCAGCTGTAGAGAGGTGGTTTGACAGATCAAAATCCGTTTTTTTTTAGAATTAACACCCCCAAAGCATATCACAAAATCTGCATTTCGGATTTCGGCCCGCCCCAAAATTTTATTAACTTATATTTCATAGAAGGTAATTGAGAGTAACAAACATACAAAATAATACACGGTGTCCGTAAAAGAATGTCCGAGTTTCACATTGTGACCTGATATCACGCCTTGTGATTTCTTCCTTTGGGGCTTCTTAAAAGATCGGGTCCAAGTTCCATCCCTACCCCACGATTTTCCAACCTTGAAAGGTAGAATTGCACAGGCTGTTGCTTCCATTACTCCGGACTTGCTGCAGACAGTATGGGAAGAATTGCATTTTCGTTTGGATGTGTGCCGTATCACTAAAGGCGCACACATTGAGCACTTATAGGAAAAAACTAGGTCAGTTTTCCTTCAATGTCATGTATGATTTGTTATATTTATGTCAAGACGCCCTTGTCTAACTGCTATTATATGAATATGCATTAATGTACAGTTATTGGATGTGTACGCCGTTATCACTCAAGATGAAGCGCACACATTGAGCACTATAATCAGGACAGCAAACTTTGCTACGGCTCTCGTTTTTTCCAATTCACTTATGTACATGGCTTGCCGAAACCTGATTGTGTTGTATAAGTTTATGATCAAGGACTGCCTAACTTTAGTCTACGAACTGCTATTATATAGAATATTATAACTGTATACCCTATTAACTGTAACCCTTTTATTCACCCAAGATGGAAGCGCCACTTGGTATATAATCTGCGCTAAACTTTGGCACGCTCTTTTACTGCCGAATCCTTTTACCTGTGCTTCACGGCAAGAACGCTGGTGGAAAGTTAACAATGCTTAACAGTCTCACGAATATTTAACATAAAATAAACTCCTGTAATACACCATTAAAACTCTGACATTCTTTTACGGACACCCTGTATATATTTTTCACATATTTACCAAATCAACACTCACTTCCTTCGGTGGCAGGACAACCTTAGGGGCAGCCCCTTCAGCGTGCACGATAATGTGGCACCAGACGATGTCCCCGAAAGGTCTGCTCTTGTGGCAGAAATTCCAGTGGCTCCTGTAGAGCCCCGGTAGAGGGGGGGTCTTGAAGACCACAGAGACCACACCCACTTCACCTGGTCTTAAATGGGGTACGTCGACTTGGTCGCTAGTCGGGGTTAGGTCTGCTGAGCCTTGGATCAGTTGGAGCTAGGGAAGAGAGGGGTGGGGAAAAGATTATAGTTTTGCTTGACACTAATTTCTTTATTATAAATAAGTACTGTATATACTCGTGTATAAGCCGAGAAATTTTGGATAAATTTAGTGCCGTAAAATTCAGGGTCGTCTTATACACGACATCGATTTTCTGAAAAAAATAAATCCCTAATCTTTAAACTAAAACTGAATTTCAATCAAACTTATGGTTTAAATACTATCTATTAAAAATAGACACAAAAGCAGTTAAATTTTTAAGATGAAATAAGATTGGTATCTATTTACGATATCCGACATGTGATGCTTTATTGTTAGTTCTTGGCATGATGCGTATTTTGCACGTTCAGTCAACCAGATTCCAAGGTGTAAAGAAAACAACGGCGGTCTGTGACCGTGGCAGCGTGGTCTTCACGCTTCATGGAACACAGTTTCAACTAAGCTTCTCCATTTATGGTCAGCAATGTCAAGGACACTCGGAGACGAAACCTGCTTCATTTTCATTGGGGTTGAAATTTAGCTTGCAAAATAAATTTAAAAAATTATGGCCCGTCATTAACTGGTTTCTTCTTGTTTTCTTTAGAAGGCCCTGACCTTATTCCCTACCTCGACTAATACACGGGTTACCGATTTTGGAAGGATATTTGGTTTAAAAATGGGGGGTCGACTTATACAATACACGGAGTCGGGTTATACACGAGTATATACAGTATGTACAGGCTTTCTAAAAATGCCAATGCAGAAGCGGATGATTTTATTGATTGAATTACAAAAGGAAGTACCAAGTGGGTCAAACAGATTTCAAGAGATCTTGCAGAAAAAAAAAGGAATACAGCTTTTGCAAATACAAACTTTTCAGTGGGATCCGAACCCGAAATCAGGGTTTGCAACAGTTATTTACTTAATAGGAAACAGATGAAGCATTCAGCAGTTTGATTAAAACTTCTAATCAATAAGTTTGGTAGGTTCTTTCATTTTTTATCTTTGGAAGTAATAAGCTCTGTTTAAAAACCAGCTTTCGTAATTGAAATTCTTTTCAACTTCATTTTTTATCTGTCTGTTGTGTGAAAGGTATTTTCAGGAGCACCTCTGCTGTTTTCACTCTCAACACCGACAAATTCATTGCTACCTCATGCAGCACGGTAGAGGGCAGCACAACTACCACTCTCTGTCCGAGTCGGCTACACAAGTTCCTATGTATGTTTCAAGTAACGTGATAGAGAGCAGCACTTCCAACCGTAAGTTTGTCCCTCAAATTTTAGAGACAGAGGCCAAGCAGAAGATTCCGAAAGCGTCTTGTCACCACAGAGGTATTGATTTGGAATGGGAACTTTTTCTTTTTCTGCAATGGGGCTGCAATATTGGCGGTCAAGCCTTTTGCAGACTCGGCATATTCCCCGGAACTGAGAGCCATTTTTTTGTGCCACCATCTAGCCGACTCTCGCTACCAATTTTGACGTGCGGATTACAGTGAATCTGAGCTCTCTGTGGATGTTAAAGTATGCAGAGATTTAATTTTGGCAAGAGAACCCAAGCCAAATGGGTCCTTCAGGGATCTTTTACAAGCCACATAATCATATGACATGCCATCCAGAAAGATTTTCCCATCAGCCGGGGCTCGAGCGATCTTGGGCTTACGAGGCGGACACGTTAAACCTCTCAGCCACTGAGCCGCTAAACCGGTTCATTTCCGGTATGGGAACTTGGAGGACTTCATGACCACGACCGACTTTCAATGTGCAACAGTCACCATTAGCGTACACGTGGAGTCTTCAGCGTCAAAGAGTTCATTGCTACCTCATTCAGCTGGCAGAGCTTGAACTCGCAACCTAGAGGATGCTTACCCAACACTCTACCAACCCGGCTATCCTGGCCTTTCTCAAAATAATATGCATATCAACAAACATATAAAAATAGACATTCAAAATTAGAATTAAAAAAAACTAAATTTGGAAAAACTTATTTCATCGAAACAGTGCAATAAACTATTCCAAATCTTTATCCAACCACATTCTTCATTTCCTTTACTAACAAGGTGATCAAATTCAAATACAAAACAATTTTTTTTAGTTTAGTTTGAATTAGCCTCGCACTAGAGCTAAACAAGGGCTATTGGCGACGGGCATCGTATTTTAGAACCACAGTCAAGTGACGAGCCGACACCTGAGTGGGCACCCAACGCAGCCGTTAAGAGCGACATCGTACGCAGCATTAGGACTTTGAAGAATATTTAACCTGCACTCCCTCCACACAGGGTATTATTCGTCGGACATTTTTGGCTGCATTTTTTTTGTAAAAATAAACATTTGTGCTCACTTTTGTATTATGGTTCCAGACTCTTGTTCCACTGTTCATTATTCTCCAGCTTTTGACAAACTGTGTGGAAGGTGCCAGAACAGTGCTGTCGGGTATGGTGTCATCTCTTATAAATCTGGCTTCATACAATCTGGGAAACGAAAATAGGATTATTTAATTGAATACGACAAGCAAAATGTTAATGTATTACAGCATTTTATGTGAAATATTTGTATGAAATGTTCTAAATATAAAATTCGATTATTTTTTAACCACTTATTACCGCGGGTCTCTAAACTCAAGTGGCTATACTCAAGTGGCCTCAGTGTTAATCCAATGGCGAAAAAACTATTTTCTCTGCCACATTTCTCCTGCTGTATTGAATATTTTTACAAACGTTTTTTTTTTAAATGATAAATATAGATAACTTACAAGTCTCTATCTTTCTACTTTTTGAAATTGCTTTGAATATTTTGTGTATAATTATTTATTGAAAATTTAAAAAAATATTCGAACCCATTTCAAAAAGTGGGAAGGTCGGGACCTGTAAGTCAGCTACATTTATCACATAAAAAATCCGCTTGTAAAAATATTCAATACAGCCAGAGAAATGTGGCAGAGAATTTCTTTTTTTTTTGCCATAGGATTAACACTGATGCACTTTGCTTTGGAGACCCCCGGTCCAGCGCGTCCATTTCCCCTTAAGCAGCTTTTCAGGATGGAGAAGTACTCAGCACCCATATCATTTGATTATGTGGCATGTAAAAGATCCATTGAGTACCCATTTGGGCTGGGTTCTCTTGAAAAATTAAATCTTGGCACACTTTAACATCTACAGAGAGCTCAGATTCATTCAAATCTGAGGTCTCTGTATATGGGATTTTAAAATTGACAGCAAGAGCTGCTTAGATGTTTCCAAAAAAATTCCTCTCAGTTACGGGGAATATTCCAAGTCTGCAAAAAGGCTTGATTTGCTAAAAAGCAGACCTATTTTTTTTTTTTTACCACTTAAGAACCACTTTTGAAATCACAACTTTTGCAAAATAACTGCTATGCCATGTTATCCCATTTTCACCAGGTATGGGAATCATCATAACATCAATTTGAAACAAAATTGAAAAGAAAATAACATCCGATTATTTAATTATTAATTGATAAAGTTTTCATATAGTGTCGCCATCTTCTGTATATTTTTGGCATTTTTAAACTTCAAAAATATATAATTAAATAACTAGATAACATTTCAGTTTAAAATTTGTTTTATTTCGATGTTATGTTGATTCCTATACTTGGGGTAAAAGGGCTAACATGGCAAAGCAATACTTCTGCAAAAGTTGTGATTTTAAAACTAATGCATTAGCTCTATGGGACTGACAATCCCTCTTAATCTTAAAGCTATAAGTACAACATCAGCTTTTTATTTCATTTTTGTAAAATCCACGTTAAAATGAAAGAATCACAAATAAAATTACTTGCAAATAGTTGAAGCCGTACAGAATAGCTCAAAAAATTCAAATTTAAAAAACACCCACAGAAAATTTAAACACCTAATGGTTGGATAAGACCAAAAATATACCCACTTCTTTGTCTGTGCCTTCTTTGACTTTGTATATACTCTTACACCAGATGTCGGTTCATCGACTGGTTTCAGCCTGAGTGGTAAAGGGTGCCGAACCTTCAAGAACATGTGGTAAGCATTGTGGATGTAGGGGAGGCTTTCGCACTCTTGGCATAGGTCAAAGTCGGAACAGTTGCTGTTGGGGAAATGGTAAATGTATTTCAATGGGAAAATATGTTTTTTTTGTTTAAATACAGAGAGTACAAAATCTGTGGATTTGTAATCGGAATAGTTCTTCATAGCTTTGGAGGTTTAACAAGCGTAACATAGGGTAATTATTTGCAAAAGTTTTTACTATGTTACGTTAAACCTCCAAAGCTATGAAGAACTATTCCGATAGGTGTAATAGGTACCCAGAAGTAGCGATTACTAAGTAGGTAGGCATCGATAATCGTAACATTTTGTTTGCTGGTTTACTGCTTCACTGAAAAAAACTTATGCCAGACTTTTTCCTATTGGTCGATTTTAATAGTTATCAGTTAGATAGACACGACGTCATAGCAACAGAATTTAACTTACGGTTCAATGTAAATAAAAACAACCAATCTGCGACATTTATGGCGACATACTACATAATTTTTTAGATGTTCCGAAATTCATGCAAATATATTGTTTTTTCATGACTTTTGGTCGTATTTGGCTCAAATTCATGACTTTTCATGACAAAATTTACACAATGTCAAAATTCATGACTTTTCATATGCGCACGAACCCTGTATATAACATTAAGTCCAATGTTAAACAAGAAGTTTTGGAAGAACTTAAATAGCCTACTCTCCTGCTACAATAATAATCACAGAAATTTTTATAGTACAGACAGAAAGTATAAAAGATAGGCATATGATATCATAGCTTTATCAATTTTATTTTTTTAAAGGAGATTAAGGATAAACTTAATCTTCTACCATGTCAAGACAATATGTTTCTTTTTTTTTTTAAATTAAAAGGAAAAAAATCAGGCAAAAATAGTGAAACTATCAGCTAATTTTGTTTGCATATTTACAAAAACTTCCAGACTAAAGGATATAAATAAGGTGTTTTAATTGATATGCCTGTTCTGAATTCATTTGTGTAGATTTTATTGAAAAAAGGTGTTGTAATTTTTTTGTTTATTATTTAAAATAACTTATTTAAGCCAAAGATGATTGTGCCTTTATTAAAAAAAACTCCTGCAAAATTCTGAAATACCTAGTTTTAAAAAGTTTAACCTTCTATTGTACAACAAAATATTTAGTTTTGTTAAAATAAGATAATAAAGTCACCAGCTTTGGTTGTCACCTTTGGCTCAGTGCGTTTAATCTAATCACAAAAACACAAACATATTTTGAAGAACTAAAATGATGATTTATTTACTGCACAAATATTTCTAATTCCATTATGTAAAAACCAATCAGAACAATCGTGAAGATATTTAGATAACCCGACCCGCGGGGAGAGTGCACGACGCGAAAAGGGTAGATGCATCAGCTTCGGCTGCTTTTACGATGCGCGGCCGTAAACTCAAAACCGATGCCAACAGTCCATAAATAATCTAGCTTCCGTGGGACTGCTCCAGAGCATCGCGTAGCTCCAGCGCTAAGCAACGATCGCTACCAAAGCCACAGGACGCAACCTGAAGCAGCCCCGACACAAAACAAGCACACCGCCACAGCTACTAGAAAAAAGCTGGTACTCTTTCTAGTTTGAAATTAATGAAATACTTAACAGCAAAGTTATACTTACACACATTTATAACGAATGCCTTGAATAATCTGATCACAATTATCACAGTATATGCCCATATGAACGATTGAATCTATAAAAAAAAAAGATAAAGTTGTACAATTAAGCATCATCATTAATTATGAAATAGTAAACAATATCAGTTTATTTCAATGCCATTACCAAGTACACTATTGAAATATAATTGCCCAAATAAAACCTCTAAGCAACTTAAACGCTTCTATTTTTAAAGGATGCAATTTCTTTACAACTAGATATGTTTATATTTCATATACGTTATATAATTTAAAACTAATCTTCAGCTGTATCATATAAACGATTATTTTTTGTTAATATGTTTTTCAGAAACAATAGTTTATATCGAATAACTACCCTATTATAAAGCATTTTAAATATTGAAACATGGTTAGGTTAGTTTGAATTATCATCACACTAGAACTACACTAGTGCTATTAGCGACAGGTGTCGAAATTCAGAACCGCAGTCAAGTGACAAGCCGACACCTGGGAAGGCACCCCAATGCAATTCTTAGGGGTGACATTGTATGCAGCATTAGGACTTTGGGGCATATTTAATGTCCACTCCCCCTACACAAGGTATTATTCGTCGGACATTTTTGGCTGCACAGGCCATTTATAGGTCGGCAGTTATTTTGTCGATAAAATATAAAAACATGGGGGGGGGGGATTCATTTTTTTTAATACCTGGTAATTTATCAATCTTGGGAAATTTAACCCTATTTATAAATAGTCAGATATTTTACACCACTATTGCTATTAGATAAAATATCTCCAAATCGACTATGACCTACCTTGCAAATCATGCAGTTTATTAGAGCTGGCTATTTTAAGGGGGTGGGCTTCGCCTGATGATTCGCTTGAAAGGAGTTCGTCTAACACTTCTTTCTTGATATCTTGCTTCATCTGAGAGAAGACAAAATTAGTTTGTTTACCCACAACTGAAACCCAAAAAACATTTTACACGAAATTTAGGGAAAATAAATTTAAACTTAATCAACAAAGTTTTTTTTTTAGCAACACCCATAATTTAAAAAAATTATAAATTTTGTAATTTCACTACATTTTAGAACTTGAAGTATGGAAGAATCGTTTCTAATCATCTGCAACATAAATATAATTAAAACATTTTAAGAAATAAAAATTTTAGTTCAAAATATAAGTTTTAATCTCGTGCAGTGAAAACAAGCTTACACTTCACCCAAATTACTTATCCCTCAGAGGGCTAAATAATACATTTATGACACTACGTTAGAGTTTTAAACAGAAAATTTGCATTATTTGCAGAAAAGCAATGTTAATAAAAATGCATTATCAGGATGACAGTGTTTACAACAACCAGCGTGTAAAATAAGCGGTATCGCATTGCGACACCAAAATGAAAACTTGCGATAGCGATTTAGCTTTGTATCGCATTTGGTTGCGATACTCATAAAGCATCTCCGTTTGTCATAACTATGTCATAACCATGGTGTTTTTGCAAGCGATTCGAAGTCAGATCGCTTCAGTTCAGTTGTCTAAGTCATGGAGCTCGAGCTTTCCAATTCGTTATTATTTGTGTTGAGAAAATCAACGAAAGTAAAATAAGGCGGTTCAGTTATGAACTGTCGTTGGATCCGAATAATGAGTGTGGCTGAAGTACGAATCTAACGGTAACGTTTTTAATAAAAAAAATGCGCTTTATGTGCAAAGCACGTTAATAACTTAAAATGTAAAAAAATTGCAACGCATCGCTAATCAACGGAATTAGCGGTGCGTCGATAAAGATGGACAATATTCAGAAGTGCTATGCATTAATTAAATATTGCTACACACAAATACTTTGGTGTAGCAGAACTGCTATACACACAAAAAAAGTATTTTACACACTGACAACAACCTTCCATGGTGAAAAGGAAAAAGGTAGGATGGTTGCTTGATTGCTTTTATATACTCTTTCCGATCACAGCACAAGCATCGAAAGCACTTTCTTCCCCTACCCCAAGTGTGGTTTCTAAACCTAAACTTGTTTGAGGCTCTGCTGTGAGGTTAATCACAAATTGCTTTTCAAACCCAAGTAGGGAGGGGAGAAAACAAACAAGTAGGTTTGTTACAGAATCTGTCACTTAAACAGCTTCCACACAACATTTGTGCTCAACAGGAAACAAACTATTTATACACCTCAGAAAGAAATTCGCCAAACAGAGCCTTTAACTAGTTGCAACTAGTTCCTGTGCAATGAAAACAAGCTTACACTTCAGCCAAATTACTTATCCCTCAGAGGGCTAAATAATACATTTATCAAACTACGTTGAGTTTCAAGGGCGAATGGGCGCGCTGGACCGTGGGTCTCCAAACTCAAGTGCATCAGTGTTAATCCAATGGCGAAAATATTCTCTGCCCCATTTCTCCGGCTGTATTGAATATTTTTACAAACGGTTTTTTTAAATAATAAATGTAGATAACTTACAGGTCTATCTTCCCACTTTTTGAAATTGCTTCGAATATTTTGTGTAAAATTATTTATTGAAAACTTATAAAAATATTCGAACCCATTACAAAGAGTGGGAAGGTCGGAACCTGTTAGTCAGCTACATTTATCACATAAAAAAATCCGCTTGTAAAAATATTCAAAACAGCCGGAGAAATGTAGCAGAGAAAATATTTTTTTCGCCATAGGATTAACACTGATGCACTTTACTTTGGAGACCCCGGTCCAGCGGGCATATTCCCCCTTAAATAGAAAATTTGCAGAAAAGCAATGTTAATAAAAATGCATTATCAGGATGACAGTGTTTACAACAACCTTCCACGGTGAAAAGGAAAAAGATAGGATGGTTGCTTGCTTGCTTTTATATACTCTTTCCGATCACAGCACAAGCTTCGAAAGCACTTTCTTCCCCTACCCCAAGTGTGGTTCTCTAGGAAACGTTGCAAGTGTTGCTGTGCAAAACCTAAATTTGTTTGAGGCTCTGCTGTGAGGTTAATCCAGGGGTCAAAATTAACTTCTCATGCCAGAGGTGCACGAGTGCACCCAAGTCTTGTGACTGAGATGCACTAAGTAATAGTTAAATGCACAAATATAAATATTATGTGCACACATATAATATAAATAACAAGTTAAAAAACAAACTATTATTCATAAAAATTGACAAAATGCAGGGTTTCCGCGCATATGAAAAGTCATGAATTTGAACATAGGGTAAATTTTGTCATGAAAAGTCATGAATTTGAGGAAAAAATCGTCGGAGAGTTTCGGAACTTGGGTACACAACGTGCACCCAAGTTGAAAACTTATGTACACAATTTTTTTTTAGGTGCACCCGCTAATTTTGAGCCCTGGGTTAATCACAATTGCTTCTCAAACCCAAGTAGGGAGGGGAGAAAACAAAAAACAGCAACACTCATTAAATTTCCTGGAAAACCACATAAGGGGAGGGGAACAAGAGTTTTTGAAGTTTGAGTTGTGATCGGAAGGACTACAATGTTGTAGTAAGTAAGTTGCTAACTAACAAGAGGAAAGTGAGGTGGCACCACATTTTAAAAATACATATGCTGTACATTCAAAAGTCAAAACTGATGAGTAGTTAAAAATACAAACTTTTAATAGTATCTTACTTTTAATAAATACTGCTGCAGCCATACAGGAGCAGTCTCCAAGTCCTTAGGGAGGTTGCTTAGATTTTCCATGTCGTTTGATGTGGAGGATGCCTGTTAAAATAATAGTTTGATTGTTAAAAACCATTAATAATCAGTACAGAAAAGGTACAAATGGTAAATTAGTTAATAGATTAAGGTAAAAGTAGTATAATGTTCGGTGGGTGGTTCAGTGTAAAAAATGTCAGGACTAAATGCGATGAGGAATTTTAATTTATATTAACAATTTGTCAATTTTAAACTTATTATTTACTAAAAGCTAGTAATTTCCTTTCCTGTATTATTGGCACCATATTTAACTGTTGCCAATCTGATTACAAAGACATTATAAGAGAGTCTATCGATTTTACATTGGGACAATACAATTCTACGATAAAAAAAATATTACAAAAACTATTTTACATACTGTTTAGAAAATTGAGTAAAAGTCAGTAATGTTAAGGTTGAGAGCGATTCTTTTATATCTAAAATTGTATAAATGTCCTGAAAAAATATTGAAAATATCCTGATATACCTACATAAATTGTTTTATAATACTTTAATGTTTGAAGTTCGGATATATATTTAAAAAAATTGCATTTTTTCATTCTTTAAAATTAAAAGCCAATTCAAATTTATATAAATAAATAAACATTATTAAAGTAAGTTGGTTGAATAATCAGCACCCCAAAATGCATTGATGTCGAAACTATGAGGGTCCAACCCCCCCCCCCCCCCCCAAAAAAAAAGTTAAAACTCTGATGATCTGAATATTGTGAAAATCAACTTGTTATAAAATTGCAAAATTGCGTTGACATTAGAACTACAGCGGTCCTAAAACCACAAAACTTTGGCATTTAATAAAATCGGAAAAGTCTGGCAATCTTTAAAAAAAAAAAGCAATTTTTGACGATTTTGATAAAGCAAAAATCAACTAGCAATAAAGCTGCATTTATGACAAAATCTCAGGGGGATCTTAAAATCCCTCTGAAATCTGATGAACAGAAAAATATCTAATGGTCTAAAAATAGCAAAATCTGATTATTCAAATATAGCAAAAATCAACAAATACAATTGACGATATGCAGACTCAATCCTGATACTCTGGTCATCCTAAAGGGGAAAAAAAATCGGTTGAAAAAAAAACTCTTCCAAGGCCAGCCACAAAAATTCTTGACATTTCCAGAAAATGTAAATTCCCTGGTTGCTAACAACTTTGTCAGAGTAAAAAGGTAATTAAAACGTCATTGAAATGATTATGCAAAGTGCTAACTTGTGATTTAACTTTACAGCTTTTTATGGATTGGTGAGACAGTAAAAGCTTTAACTGGTACCATGAAAGTGCAAATTGATTATCAAATAATTGCCTGGTTGCTCATTAAATATATGCTATTTAGTAGGTATAAATTGTTAACTAAATTCAGTGCCGGTTTTAAAGACCCAGGGCCCCTAGGCACTTGACATTTGGGGCCCCCTACCATCTCGAAGCTATTTAGCAAATTAAATACACTAGTACAGAACATATAATTTTCAATCGACTTTAATAAACATCAGAATAATACAGTATGTTGCTATAGTTATTCTAAAATATTTATAAAATCACACGGCGAACTTTCTTCTGTGCAAAAAAAAACGAATGACGTCATCATAATCAATTGACTGCATCTGGCGATTTTTCGCAAATTTTAAGGCCGTCGGCGATAGGTTTTTGATGTTTGGCGATCTTCAAATGTTTTTTAGGCGATTTTACCTTTTTTAAGGGCCCCCTTCCCGGGCCTTGTAGGCCTAGGCCGAAATCCGGCACTGACTAAATTGATTATAAATGTACAGTAATTATTGCATTTTTAATTAGTTATAAATTAATTGGTTATTAATACAACTGATAAGTTAAACAGCAGTTCTAAACTGTTACAACATTCATACATTTATTTTCAATTAAATAGCCTAGAAGTACGGAATCCGGAAATTTCTTAACAAATCACTCAAAGTTAACAGTGACTAGGTTTATTTTCCAATGTTTGATAACTAATCATATCATGGTTTTGCTATTACAACTGCGTTAAGGCATAACCGAGAAGTTTTGCAAACATTTTTTTGTATTTATTGGAATTCAAATTATTTGCCTTCTGTATTGTGCAAGCTGTCATTTTTTAAAGAGATTTACTGTACGGTCCCCCTTGGCAAACTTTCCAAAATCCCGCCAAAAGTCCATATTTTGGCGACTTTTTTTTTAAAAACCACGATTCAAATAAAAGATCGTATGGGAATATTTCTCATGAAAACTCAACCAACGGTCGGATAGGGTTGCCGGAAAACGTCATCGGTGCGAAGTCATAGAATTCGAATCTTCAGTCGAAGTCAGACAGGACATGTTGCCAGAAAAAATTATTTATCGCCAAAAATCCGAAAAATTCGCGCGAAGGGGGACCGTACAGTAAATCTGATCCTCATTTTTTAGTGTGTGTATACATATAAAAAAATAATAGCAAACATAACATGGTATTTAAAATTCTACTTAGGAGCTACACATTAAAATGAATTATATTAATTAACTGATATATAAGATTATCAATTAGATTAAAATTAAAGCATCAAAAAAATTTGTGAAATGTTGGCGATTGTGTAAGTTTTTTTTTTTTTTTAAATTTTCCGGTATTACACAATACGTTAGTAAGCCTGCTTTTATTTCAATATATATTTTTAAAAAACAATTTTAATTGTTGGCAAAAAATCCATTTTCAATATTTTACTACAGTTCAAAATCAAGTGATTATTTTTTACACTTTCATAGAGAAATTTTTGAAATTGCTTGCAATTCACATGTAAACAATCGGCAATTTGGCGATTTCAAAACAATAACAAAAGAGGATTTGAAAAAGTTAAACTTTCCGAAATTTAATCAATCTAGCATTAGAAAACATAAAACTAAAATTAAATTACAGTTTCAATTTGACCATTGCAAAAAATTCATTTCAGTAAATTTTAAAACATTACACTTTCCCTCTTAGTGCTTACAGCATTAAAATCGAAACTACTTTACGTCTACACTGCAGGTAAACAACAATCATTGTTGACACTAACTAAAACATTTAACCAAAAAAATCCATGACACTTACCATAGCGTATAATCTGAAACTTAAATCTTTGTCTGAATATTAAATAAAAATTGTCATTGCGATGTAAATAAGAATTTTGGATTGCATAAAATCTCGCTATCTTGCTTCGTGCGGTTTGTTGTGATACGTCATACGTCTACACAGCAGAGACGCTCGCTGCTACATGACGAAACACCGTACTGGCTGGAACGAGAATTTTGGAATGCAGAAAATTCGTGCGCGCAAATGGAACTAGCTTTGGGGATGGAATAATAAAACAATAATTATATCAATGGTCTTGAAGAAATCTTCTGAACGGATTTTTTTCTTCTTCTTTAAGAGAGGATTAGCGTTTTTTTTTTTTTTTTGCAATCATAAAAAAAAGTGGCTAACGTCAGTTCACTGACCAGATGTCGTCTGCTAATAAATGTTTTCTCTTGACAAACAGTTCGTTATTTTTTTTATCGATAATATTTGGATGGATAGTCGAACATGCGCAATGAAATTGCAAAATGGTGTTGCAATTTTATTTTATCTGTGAGAAAGAAGATAAGAATAAATAATTTAAAGCAACTCCTACGTTAGTCACGATCGCATGTGAGGTCTTTTTTTTTCAGTTAAAAAAAGTTTTAGTTTAAAGTTTTCAATAAAAATAAACAAAAGTTTCACATATTGAGTTGCAACAGTTCCAGCTGTATTGTTTTCATTTTTGGTCTTGGTGGAATAGGGTACTTGACAGTATCGCTAAAATACCTTCCAATATTAATTAAGTTATAGTTTGAACGCAAATATAACAAACGTATATATTTTTTTGCAAAATAAATCTTTAAATAATTAATAAAAATCATTTTCAAATGGATTTTTTTCATCGGTACGTCACGTGATCACAAACACGTCGATTTGTCTGACGTCACTAGTATGTATAAACAAACCGGTGTGATGTTTTTTTTGTTTGTAATTAAACTGGTTTTAATCTAACTTACTATTAAAATAAGAATTATATAGATAATGGGTGGAGGTTTTACAGAAGCGGATAGTTCAAATTTGCTTAAAGTAGATTCCAAAATGGTGTTTCAAAGTTTGTTTATAGTGACTAGTGACATCATAGATACCGTACCTGACAGCCACAAAGCGTTTTCGGGAGTGATTTTTCGTCCTAATTTAAATTCATTTTCCCCCTTTTTATGGGGTATTTGAAAAAAATAAAAAACAAGTAGGTTTGTAACAGAATCTGTCACTTAACTCGCTTCCACATATTTGTGTTTAACAGGAAAAAACGTGCCAAACACAACATTAATTCTATATTTAACATTTACAAGCTAAATTTGGCTAGTTTCATTTATTTTATTTCGAAAATTCAATAATTATTACTTATCGTTTGCAAAAATTAATTTATATTTTAAAGAATAAATATGCCATATTCCTCGCTTTTAAATAGAATGAAAACATTTCATATCACCATACAAGGATTCCGTAGTGAAATATATTTGACGTCATTTCAAACTGATCGATGTTGCAAAAATAAATTTATTTTAATTTATTGTCTAAAAGAATTAAAGTTTCTCGAGCGATTGTTGCGAATGGCAAATGTGATTTAATTCTAATAAAAACAGGGCCTTTAGCTATTTGTAATTCAAACTTTTAAACGCCAAAATTAACTATTTTCATTAATCTTCTTTCTCAGATTTAATAATTAGACTTTATCGTTTGCTAAATTTGTTTGAAGTTCGAAGAATAATGATGTAATCTTTTTTAATAAATATTTTTGTCGCCACAATTTCCCATTTACATTTCTTTCGAAAATTCACTTATTTATAATTTGTTAAATTAATTTACAGTTCAAAAAATTTATAATTTGTACAATTGTTGCTTTAAAAATAAAAGCGAAACTTAGCATATTTTTTTTATGTTAAGTTAGAATTCTCTATGCATCTTTCTACATACATATATATAGAACCATTAAAAGAACTCTATTGTGATAATACAACAATCCAAACCGAATTATATCACATAAATAAATATTTTTTCAAAAGTGTATTTTTATTTTAACAAAAGTTTCTCGTACGTTTAACGAAATGGCAACAGTGAAAATATTGAATAAAAATGGAATTTGCATGTTATTTCAATGTAGATTAAATTTTTAGTTATTTAAATTTTAAATAAGCTTCTAGTTTAAATTTTTTAATGAAATTTGGCATGTAGCCTAATCTGATTTTTTGCTTCAAAATGACGTATCCCACTTGTCTGTGGGACTTGTGGATGACAACAGTGAAAATATGAATAAAAATAGAATTTGCATGTTATTTCAATGTAGATAAAAAAAATTTAGTTATTTAAATTTTAAATAAACTTCTAATTAAAATTTTTTAATGAAATTTGGAATGTAGCCTAATCTGATTTTTTGCTTTAAAATGACGTATCCCACTTGTCTGTGGGACTTGTGGTTCTTTCTGTGAAAGTGGGTGACAGACAGACGGACAGACAGACAGACAGACAGACGGACTGAACGATTATAAAACCTTCCACTTTTTACGTTATAAACGTAGTGTGGAAGCTAAAAATAAGGGTCTAATATTTTTTTCATAAGAATATTTTAAGCTAATAAAATTTTTTTAGTCAAGTACCCTATTAGATTTGATACGGTTAATAAATAGCCGTTAATGTTATATTTTAATAAAATTAATGATCATTATTTGCTGAACTTTGACATTTGAATGTTTGATGCATTTGCATACAAACCTTTCATTCTTGTAAAACAGTTAGCACTCAAAACGTGAAGCATGCATATTACTTTACACTTATATTCGTTGAATAAACTCTTAAAAACACTTAAACGTTAATAAATTCTTAAAACATATGCATAATATGCAACAAATATTTTTGATATCGTGAACATTCTAAAATTAAACCCAAAGCTAAAAGTACTACGCCAATCCTATAGAGATAATTTTTTAACCCATTTATTTGTTTGAAAACACACTTTAAGATAAAACCGAAGTCAAAGGTCGATTTCTTATCAAAAGCTGATAAAGATACAAAACTATAAACGTAACAGAATAAAGTTCAAAAGCTGGCACAAATACAGCTGGTCCCTTCTTAAGAGGGACTGTCAGTCTCAAAGAGTTAATGCATTAGTTTTGAAATCACAACTTTTGCAAAAGAATTGATATGCCATTTTATCCCATTTTCATCAGGTATGGGAATCATCATAACATCCATTTAAAACAGAATTGAAAAGAAAATAACATCCGGTTATTTAATTATTAATTGATAAAGTTTTAAAATAGTGTCGCCATCTGCTGGGCATTTGGGGCATTTTAAAACTTCAAAAATACATAATTAAATAACTAGATAACATTTTCGTTTCAAATTTGTTTCATTTCGATTTTATGGTGATTCCCATTCCTGGGGAAAAAGGGCTAACATGGCAAAGCAATACTTCTGCGGAAGTTGGGATTTTAAAACTAATGCATTAGCTCCTCTATGGGACAGACAATCCCTCTAAAAAATTAATTAAAAAAAAATCTTAGTAATAAATAGTAATTTTTAAAAGATTTATTACTTTGGAACTATTGAGTAATTTAGAAACTCAAGTGATAACTTTCCTCGTATTGACGACTGCCATAAAAAAATAAATATGAGTGAATGCGTAACACAACACGACTTTCAATACCATTCAATTTCAATTACCACTCAATAAATTTAAAGGCATACCCTACAAGGTAATTGTAATAAATTTAAAACCTAAAAAGTTCTACGGTAGTTACCATTTGCGGATGTGTGATTATCTCAAAAACTTTTATTATGACGTCCGACTGGTACAAGGATCTCGTATACTAATTTTGAAGTCAGTAGTCTTTTTAGTTTGAGACATAGAGTGGTTTCAGACAGACTGTTCAAAAAACACTTTTTTAAAATCAGCACCCTCCAAAACGAGTAAAAAACACGAATTCTCCACTTTAGGATTTTCAACTCCATCGCAATACTATCATTACCTTAGATTCATATTAGGTAAATTGAAAGTAAAAATTAACTTCCTTATTATATAATGCGTGTTCATTGACCGTTAATCATATTATTAACCAAAAGAGGTTAATTATTAAATAGCTCTTATTATCCTACATTAATAGTTAGTTCTCTAATGAAAGGTTGGAAATTGTTGGTTAAATAACGTAGAGTAAAGCATGTGTATTAAAAAAAAAGTCTTAAACCTTGTTTGTTTATAAATTGCTATATTATTGAATCACACATCAGCTTAACTTCATAATACATATATCAGCTTAAATGTTTTTTTAAAACCCTTTCAGTCCCAGTGATGCCATTTGGCATCATCATGTTTCTGATCATAATTTTAAAAAAAATAATAGAGCTGACATCTATTGGGATTAATAAAAAATATTTTCTAATAGAAAAAAGTTTGAAGAACCGAATGATGTGCTTTTTGATATAATAAATGGCTATAGATTAACAGAAAAATATTTCTAAAATGATACAAAATCAACATTGGGACTGAAAGGGTTAAAGAGTTTTTTTAAAGTAAATTTCTTATCCCGACTCATTTTGCCATGCATTAAATGTCACTTCTTAAATTAAATTACGGAACTATCCTTCACTATAGAAAAGTAATTAATATATTTCTTTAGAAATTGTGAAGGCTAAAATGTTGAAAATATTTTAAACATTTTAATTAAGTTTGCATGGAAATTTAAGCCTTCAAAATGTTGATGAAATTTTTTAGAAAAAGAAAATCGACTTCGCAGTCTGTAGCTCTTTTAGTTCCACCTGTAGAGTGGTTTCAGAAAGACAGACGGACCAGTGCTCAAAAACCATATTTTCAGAATAAGCACCCTTCAAAACGAGTAGAAAACACAGAAAAGCTTTATAGAAAAGCATAGAAAAGCTTTATAGAAAAGCATCACAATACGTTTATTTGCTTATATTTTATACTAGCTTTCTAAACCCGGCGTCGCACGGGTTAACCTTTAATAACGGTGATTTGTTTTTGACACAGCTGTAGTAAAATGGTCGGTCTGTTCAATGGCGACTTTTGGCAATATTTAAAATTTAACAACCCAAATGTGGTAATCATTCTACAATCAATAAATAAAATAATGATAGTCAAATAACAATCCTACAAATTAAAACCTCTTGATATTTCGTGTTTATACTTAATTTTTGCTCGCGCTAAAGTTTCTTTCAAATTTAAAATTAAAAGTAGAAATCGAATGTGTCAATTTCTTAACTGCTCTTCTTACTGGATTTCATGTTTATCTACGTATGACGTCAAGCCCCTGTTTCGGTCTCTCACTCTCAGGTGGATGACGTATTTTGTAAATAATTATATTATTTAAAAAATCGTAATAAATATGAAAAAAGTAAGTCTCATGTGCACACGTAGGTATTACAGGGAATCTATATTAAAAATTTCGAATTTTTTCGAGCAGTATAAGTGTTTTTTTTTACGATCCACAGACAAACAGACTTTCTTTTATTATTATAGGTTAGGTAAAATTGGAATTAAAAAAAAAATGGAATTATAATTTCTGTCCGTCAATAACATCGGCAATCCAAACTTAAAAAATGATATATTACTGACACGAGTAGCACAAAATCAAATTAAAGTTGATGTAACGCTTTGAGTTTATTCCGATTTTAATCCAATAACTCAGAATAAAAAAATAGTTGAATATTTTTTGAAATACTGCAAACTTTTTTAAGCCCATTGGATTATTATCAGAGCTTATCTTGTTCGTATTAGTGTAATCAGTATGAAATGACATAAATCCTTTTTTTTTTAAATCAACAAAATGCACAATTAAAGAATTTGGACCACAACAGATTTAATGAGTACCAGTTCTATATAGATGACGCTTTTTTTTTCATTGCGGATTTTTTTTTTATTGCTCAGCACGATCCGATTATAGGATAGTTAGGCCAAGGAGAGAACCTGGGAAGGTATCCTCCGCGACACATGACGACTAAAGCGCCTCCTCGTGGACCCAGAGATTGAGAGTTCTGTCCTCCTCCTGCTGTTCAAGTATCACCATCATAAACCGATAATGCCAGTCTGACTATTATAGTTCCCGCCACCCTTATTTGTGGATGGAAAACCAAAACCGGTTTTTTGTCCTCGGTTTTGACTAAAAAACCGGTTTTTTCACGAGGCGGCCGGTCTAAACTGGAAACCGGTTTTCTGCGGGCAAAACCGTCTAAAAACCGGAATCGGTTTTTTCTCAAAAACCACCATCAGCGTTTTTTTTTAATAATATAATTTTTAAAAAAAATGTTAGTTTTGCACTATGTCAACGGCATAGATAGAAAATGGCAGGAATTAAATTTAAAAAAAAAAAAAGGAAATAGAGATGGAATAATGCAAAGCTTAATAAAAATACTCAAAACGATTAGAAAAACCGGAATAAAAAAAAGGAACATTTTAGTTTTAAATAATTAGAAAGTAAGAATTAGGAAGAAAACCTAGAACTTAGTTTTCTTTCAACAAAACACTTTTAACATTTAAAATTGACTGTGTAAATTGTTTTTTTTTTTTAATTCGGAAGTAAAGTTTACAAATTAATTGATTTTTTCAATTAATAAATAAGAAACTGAAAAGTTTTAGTATTTCACTCAATAGGACCTTCCTCCCAAGATTGATTTGGTTAATAAACCTTCTACTAAACCTTGATCTTCTCCAATTCATAACTCTTTTGTGAATTGCGAATAAAAAGTTAGACCTCTTTCAAATAACGCAAAAAGACCTTTAAAGGTCGAATATGATACAATTATTTTGCTTGTTTTAAATTAACATTTAAATTGGAGTCTAAACAACATTCCAAACCTTGAAATAACCACTTCGTAAGTAAAACAACAAAACAAAAAAAATTAAGTAATAGAAAATGAAACATCTTTAAGGCCATTTAAGCAGACCTTATGTTACAATTTAAATTTAAATTGGAAATAACATCACAGAATTTTAATGAAAATTATAAACATGTCAGACTGAAGCACTGGAAGCCTTAAGAGGGACTGTCAGTCCATAGAGCTAATGCTTAGTTTTGAAATCACAACTTTGGCAAAAGAATTGTTTTGCATGTTATCCATTCTCACCAGGTATGGAATCATCATAACATCCATTTAAAACAAAATTGAAAAGAAAATAACATCTGGTTATTTAATTATTAATTAATAAAGTTTTAAAATAGTGTCGCCATCTGCTGTAATTTTTGGCATTTTAAAACTTCAAAAATATATAATTAAATAGCTATATAACATTTTCGTTTCAAATTTGTTTTCATTTTAATGTTATGTTGATTCCCATACCTGAGGAAAAAGGGCTAACATGGCAAAGCAATACTTCTGCGGAAGTTATGATTACAAAACTAATGCATTAGCTCTATGGGACTGACAATCCCTCTTAAACAATGGGGGCTATATATTATTATCCTCTATCCCTTTAAGACCGGCTATCAGATGGCGCTGATTTAAGTTTACGAGACTAAATTTTAGAGTTTTATCGAAAAAATGCCTTAACGACCGGTACAAGTCAGCTGCTTCGGTATCGATATTTTTTGAAGAGCTTGAACATTCTCTTTTATACCCGCACGATCGTGATAGCTCGGTCGGAAAGGGCTATAAAGTTGGCCCAAATCAACTTTGGCTATGGAGGTTGCTTTTCGTTCATCTATTTCTATTCAAGGTCCAAGTTTTTCCTCATACTGAGGGTCATATGATCAAGGGTACTCAAGCATAATAAGTATGACAAGTGTATTGTTGCAGCACTTGCTCAGTCAATGTCCTTTCTCTGACCACTTGAACTTCAGTTATATTGAGTTTGTGTGGGTAGGTACAACTTTTTATATAAAAGGCCCAGACGTTTATAAGTTGGGGCCAATGCCTCAAATCCAAATAAAGCCTAATCTTCTATGAATTTTTGAGAAAAATTCATTTATTTCTGTGAAATATTGATATTTTTTTTATCAAATAAAAACTTACTGATAATACCAATCAAATAATATGTAAAATATTATAGTTAAATAATATTAGTTGATAAAAACTTATTTATAATCTTTATATACGCCATATATTCTGGTTATTGGAATAAATTCTTTAACAATATTTTTCAGGCCAATTGCCTTTCCTTTTAGCGAAAAAAAAAATATTCAAAACAGGTCCTCTTTTTTAATAATTTGCAAGAACGCTAATAGAATTTTCACAAACTAACACTCAGTATAGCAAAAACATGACTCCCCCCCCCCCAAAAAAAAAAAAAAAATAGCATAAAAAACAAAACTGCCCAATATCGGTAGAACTTGTTGCAAGAAGCAGTTGCATAATAACTTAAATTTTAGTACAATACAACTTCAACTTTAAATTTTATATACGTTTTTAAATATTGGTTACCAGGCTGTGCGGTGTGAAATTCCCCATTAAAAGATAATCATCTTTTAACCTAACCAAAAATATGCAATCAATAATGCTTTGTGATTAACTAATTTTTCATTAATACATTAATTTAACTATAAAAATTAAATATGATGAAAAAAGTTAGAAACTGAACTGATCAGATTTTTGTAAAAGTTTAAAATAAACACCACTTAAAAAATTATGTTGAAATGTTAATTTTTTTCCTCTGAAACTAAAACCTTCTCATATTAATTCGGGACTGAGTAAGGTTCACTCAGTCTGTGATTCATTCAGTGACTTAATAAGATTAGTGCCAAGCCACCTTGGGAACTAAACATTTGGGATGTTATGTTGTTGAATCAAATGACCAGGCCTTCTATGAGAAGTTTTCCTACTGAGTTTAGGAAAACTTCCCATAGTTTTTAGTTCAATTCATTCATGTTCAAAATTATATTTACATTACTTTTTTTTCTAATTTTTTTACATTTATTAAAAACTACTAAGAAATATGTAACTTGCAAGACTTTTTACAAATATTGCACGTGCATAAATAATGTTTCGATTGCAATTAGGAGGTAGGCAGAATGGGATCAAAGTTTAAAAATGCTTCGGACCGATTTGATTTTAAAAATGTATAAAAATATTAGCCCTCAATTAATTGTCAAGTCTATGTAGTGAGCCTATACAAAATCCACTTTCCGAACGCACCAAATAGTTTGCCAGAAGCGTTTGTTTAAGCTTACTACAAAACAAGCATTGGCTTCACTTGGAAAAAAGGTTTTTGTATCGGTTTTCACTCGGCCACATTTCCAACTTCTTCTGAACTATATTGTGCAGTATAACATGGTTATAGCATCATTTCAGGGACTGCAATGTGGATTATGTTAAAAACGAGTAACGTTATAAACAAGGTTGAGTAAATCAAATAAAGTGTAGTAAATCCTGTTTAATTGACATATTATGTGCTCGTATTATATTGTCGGTAAGATGGCAAAACCATGTGCCAACACAATGTGCAAAAACACAAATGTGCAAAGGGATGGAAAACCTGAAACAGTTAAACGGTTTTTGGCTTCGGTTAAATGGGCAAAAACATTTCTTTAGCTGAACCGGTTAAAACTAAAGGACCGGTATGAATAAACAGTTTAACTGAAGGCTATTGTTGGTTTGCATTATCGTTGCACCAGAGCTACACGACGGCAGTTGGCGAAGGGCGTCGTAATTAAGAACCACAGTCAAGTGACGATCCGACACCCCTAAAGTGAAGGAATTTAATGCAGTTAGATAAATCAATGGATTATGGCATCATAAAATATCTCATAATGGATTTGTATGATATGGGCTCATTATTTATTAACACTCTCGCTGCAGACAATGCCTTAAGACATCAAGAACTAAGCTACCAGTAATGCTATTCCAATGACGCATTACGCGGCAACAAAAATCTAAATGTAAATCTATTTGTAGTTTGGGCTGTGAAAGTGGGTGATGGACAGACGGGCGGACTGAACGATTATAATACCTTCCACTTTTTACGTTATACACATAGTGTGGAAGCTAAAACGTCATAAGCAAAGCATTATAAATTTAAAGTCCCTGGGTAATTCAAAGAACTGAACACCCTATGGCGTTATCAGTGAGACGTCACTGTAAGCGAGGATGTTGTAACCGAGTTCGACTGCAGAAATAAGCAAGATAAAACTTACGCTTACAGGGCTCGCCTGTGATGAGGATGCAGTGTCCGATAAATGCAAGTCTTTGAACTTTCTGGTCACCTCCTCGTGCATCTTCTGGAAATGCTGTTTCATTTGGGATTTGGTGGTGAATCGGGGGGGTACATCATCTTGCTCTGCAGCAAACTGAAAGGAAACAAGACGTTCCAAGTTGAATTATCGTCGCACTAGAGCTACACAAGGGGTATTGGCGACAGGTTTGTAATTTAAAACCATGGTCAAGCGATGAGTCGAAACCTGAGTAGGCACCCACATTGTTAAAAATTTTGTGCTTGGTTTCACCATGACACACGGTTTCACCATGTTCCTAGTAACTGCAACGGCGGTGTGGTGAAATGTTTCACCTTTTTTTCGGTGTTTGGTTGAACCATTTTTCTGGATTTGGAAAAAAACCTGAGAAATGGTGCAACCGAATACCAAAAATATGGTTTAACGTTTAACCACACAGCCGTTGCAGCTACTAGGAACCATATTTTTGGTGAAACAAAGTGCCTAATTTTTAACAGTGCAACACAACCTTTAGGAGCAACACTGCCACAGCATTGGGACTTTGGAGCATATTTTAACGTGCACTCCCTCTACATGTTGTATTATTTGTCGAATGCTTCGCTGCACAGACCGTTTATAGATAGGCAGTAATTTTGGCAATGCCTGCACCCAAACATGGGACCTTTCTCATGCAAGGCAAGCGCCTTATTGATTGGACACCCCAGCCCCCAAGTAATTTTGAAAAAACTAAAATATCCTGCTCTTAGGAACTTTAATTCCCTCATTCATTTAGTATACTGTCTAATCAATTGACAAAAAAAAATAAAAGTTAGGTAGTTTATAATTATCTGATATCATAAATCACAAACAACTAAAAAAAAAGAATATGAAAATTAACTTAAATTTTGAAAATGTGGGTAGAAAGAAAGAACAGACATATGGACAAAACAGATATTAAAAATAAGCGTATGATGTCATACTAAATAAAAAATCTGATGGTAAGACTACTATTATACACTGCTCAAAACAATTAGGGGAACACATGGTTTAAACCCTTTCATCCCCAATGATTCAATTTGGAATCATCAGCTTGCGATTTTTTTCTCACTAAGTTGAGCTCGCACTTATTTATCGTTAGATGGAAGAACCATGTCTTTTGAAGAATTAAATAATGTTTGTTTTAATTTTTTGAAAATATGAAAAACATGGTAACATAAAATTCACTCCCAAAACATTTTATGAAATAAATTGACCCTAAATTCTTCACGCTTGCATTCTTTAATGTTTAAAAATTGATTTTTAACTTTTTTTAACTAATAAAATTTTTAAAAAATTACTGTTATAATTTATTCAAAAGTTAAGATTCCAATTTTTCCCCCCTTAAATTTTAGTTAAAAAAATTAAGATTTTTCACCCTGTATTTTACCATTTCATTCTGGATGCATAATGAATCTATTTCACAAATTTTATATTTTTAGAACAAAAAATAAGAAGTTGGATCTGAAAAGGTTAACAAAAGTACGCAAAGTGCTCCCCTAATTGTTTTGAGCAGTGTAGTTGAAAGGAATGGGGAGAATATCTGATGTCATACATTTTAAGCAAAAAAAATCTTTTTTTCTCTTAAATAAGCTGGTTAGAATAGATGTTGAAAGGGGGATACAGACAGAAAGAAACCTTGAAGATGTCAATACCCTATATTTGCATAACTTGATTGCATTTCATAATAAACATAAATTGAAAAAAAAAGGAAATTAGGCAAAACCCTTAGCTGGCTCCACTAGAGGAGACATGCAATATCAAGGACAAATACAACATGAAATCCATTATTAAACCGACAAACCAATGACTGCAACTTTTGTTTGCGAGAAGCTATTGAAGTCATCTTTATTTTTTGAATAATTTTTTCATGGATTCTCTCTGCAAATTTTTTTTAAAAACCTTCTACAGGGTGGTAACAAAATCCTTAAAAAAAATTCCCTGACATTTCCATGATTTCCCTGATAATTTCATAAAAATTCCCTGATTCTACAATTATTTTTTAGTTTAGTTTGAATTATCGTCGTACTAGAGCTACTTGAGGGCTATCGGCGACGGGCGTCATAATTTAGTACCACAGTCACGTGACGAGCCAACACCTGAGTAGCACCCAACGCAACCGTTAAGGGCGACATTGTACACAGCGTTGGTACTTTGGAGCAAATTTGGCGTTTGATAATAATTGACAGTTTTTTGCCCCTGCATAATAGGAAGATAGTTGAGTTTACTATCATAGCTCTGGTTCAGGCCAATCGGACCAACCAAAATATTTTCTTTTGATCAAGAAGTGTCCGCTAGTATAGTGATCGCAAGAACAACCTAAACCTACGGTTTAAATAATCCGAAATGGAAAAATTCCCTGATATTTAGTGAAATTTGAAAAATTCCCTGATATTTCCAGAATTAAAAAGTTCCCTAAGAATTCCATGTTTTCCAGGTTCCTGTTACCACTCTGTCCCTACCTACTTTGGTGTACTCTGCCAAAAAAAAACCTTTCAATTCATTTACAGCAGTTACGCTAAGAAAAGTAGGTTTGTAACAGAATCTCTGTCACTTACAGTGCGATGCAAAAGTTTAGACAATGACGCCATTTAGCTGTAAAATTTAGAATTGTGATAGTAGAATTACAAAAGCCCGTAAACATATTAAAAAAATATTTTAAAATTCTATAATTGAAACATAATTGTTTGATTTGCTATAACAATAATTTTTTGAATAAAACTAGAAATTTGTATGTTGCAAAAGTTTAGACACAAATACGAGATTATGCTAATTTAAAGTAGATAATGGCCTAATTTTGCATTTTTATTGATGAATTGTATTTTTTTATAAGAATTTTTTTTTAAAAACATGATATCCGGTGAACTAAAATATTTTATAACAATATTGGTTCAATTTTATACCAAACAGACAATATAGCCACTTTAAATCTTTATTCAAATCATACTTGCTTCAAATATACAATTAAACATTCTGAATACGAACCGAATGCCTACCAGTCCATCACCTTAAAGTTTTGCCACGGATTCTTTGATTTAAAGACATGCATTGGCCAATTTTCTTGATGAAACATGCAGTCTTTCCCATACAAAATAGCGACATATTGTTCTTTTTTGTACTTTAATACAACGCAGAAGCCAAAATAAAGTTTCTCAAGCAACATTTGTGAATGGCAAGGGTGATTTAATTCTAATAAAAATGGTTTCTTATGCTTTTTAAATGAGCAGTAAATTTTGCAGTGTTTTTAATAATTGAAGTACTTAGAATTCGAATTTTTTTTCTGAGATTTTCAATGGCTTGTAATTTCAATGCACTGAATTTTTTTTATGTATCACACTTGATTGTAGCATTTGCAGTTAGGCTATGAAAGTGGGTGATAGACAGACAGACTGAACAATTATATAATACCTTCCACATTTTACAATCTAAACGTAGTGTGGAAGCTAAGAAGTTATATAAACAAAGTAAAACTATACAGAGCAAACATTAGAGCAGGGGTTCCCAACCAGTAGTACGCGTACCACTGGTGGTACGCGGGAAAATTTCAGGTGGTACGCGTAAGTGATGTGAGCAACATTATGCTACTATCTTTGATGTCATTTGTTACGAGTTAATTGCGTGAGAGGGGATTTTCTTAACTCTTTGTACATAAAAAATACACATAAAAAAGCAGAATAAGTGTAGAAGATGACTTAATAGTGAAGATAAGTTCCATTACTCCTTATGTTGATATTAATTATACGCTTATTAAAGTATTTTGGTCTGGTGGTACGCCAAATTTTTTCAAAAAGTCAAGTGGTACGCAGGTGCAAAAAGGTTGGGAACCCCTGCATTAGAGCTTCACTTTTGTTATAAATGGGAATAAACCAAGAAACGCTTTGTAAATTTAAGCAACAATTTCATGATCTCAATACTTAAGCAATTATATTTTAAACATTCTGTAGTGTTTTTTAACATAACTCAATTAAAATAATTATTGACATCAACTATTTTTATATATAATTTTTTTGGTAAATATGTGAGCACTAAAAATTTGCATTGTTAATTATACTAAAATATTGTATGTATTAGGCATTGCATCTAAATTATTAAAATATAGTGGGAAACTTAAAATAGATACAGGATGCAGAAACAAATAATGAATTAACATTTATATTAGCTTTTAAATATACTTAAAGACGGATTTTAGTAAAATATTTTCAAAAAGTAATAAAAATAGTTATTTACTTTTTTGAAAAACCAGTTCAAATCACTTTCTTTTGCATCTCTTTCTACCAGTATTTCTGTAGTAAGCTGTAAACAAAGCAAATTGTAATTATCCTAATATTTACACGAAATATTTAAGTGAAATTTTTTCGATTCTTAAACGTTTCGAAATCTACGAATATCAACTTGTACATATGTTACAAATAGGTTTTTTGCATTCAACGTTAATTGTTATAATTGTAGTTAAAGTTTTATTAAAATAAATATAAAATATATTAAAATAAAATTATATTTTAAAAGAAATTTATTAAAAACGATAACTAATAAGTACAAAATGGACAAAAAAAATGGACGCATAAATAAAGACTATCTTTAAAACTGAAACTAAAAATTCTGTGCTTAGCTATTACGAAAAATAAAATTTCGAATACAATTTATGGAATAAAATAAAAAAAAATTATGTATATTTATAAAATATGAAAGAGGAACATATTTTTATGCACACAAACACATTCTAATAACATTCCAACACATTTCGAACATATGAATGATTACGTAAACACGCTTTGGGTCAAAAGGTAAACACACAATCAAATCGAGATTTTCTAAATTCTTAACTTACATTTCTTGATACAAGATCTAACGGATCTGCTGGTTCTTCATCAATAATGTCTGCACTTATTCGCATTTTGGAAATAATAATTTTTTGAACCAAGCATGAACGAACAGAACAGACGCTCTTTAACTTTTATGGTGCTGTTGCAAAACAAAACTAATTTGTTGCCAGAATTGACAAGCTAAACCAGTTTTATTTTTTCTTCTGCTCTCTCGGTTTCGCTTGCGTTCTGTACTGCGCAGTATCCTTTCTTTTAATAAAAATAAGTGACAGTTTCTTAAGAACTGGAAAGATTTATAATTCTTCAAAACCAATTAGATAAGGAAAAATAATGCAATAACTTTCCAGGGTGTATGGCATGATAAAGGTTTTCGGTTTATAATTTAATGATCTCGAAAGTTGACTAAAGACGACAAAACAAACTATCGTATATACAATGAATCAACTAAAATTCATCCTAAGGATTGTATCTTAAAATATTGTGTGGGTTCTATTACGAGACGGGGCATATTTAAGCAAAAAAATTTTAAGCTTTCATATTATTTTATGATTTATTTACTAAAACCTGCCACATATACAAGTCCGTGTGGCCTAATGGATAAGGCGTCTGACTTCGAATCAGAAGATTGCAGGTTCGAGTCCTGTCACGGACGACTGAAAACTTTTTTTAAATTTTGAATTGTAATTTTTTTACACGTTCGTTTTAATTTTTTAAATTAGGATAAAACGTACGAAGGTTTAGCAACTTCTGAGAACAAAAAAAAAACTTTTCTGAATTTTTTTGGAAAATGCATTTCCACCTGAAGTATAAAGAAAGTATTGGAAACATAGTTTTTTTTTTTAAATTACTATATCAAATTATATAATTTCTTTAAATAACACTTACTAATAAAATTTGGGCAACAATATATTTTTTTAAAACGATTTGTTAAATCATAATATTCCATTAATGAAATTCTTAAAATATAACACTTATCAAAAGATTTTGGACAACATTAATTTATTTAAATTTATTTCAAAAACGATTGCTGGATTAAAAACTTAAATAACATTCTAACCCTTTTTACTTTTGACCAAACGAGGATAATTTGTGCGTTATCATTTGTGCCTGAAAGTCTGGAACCTTGATTCGAAATTCGTGCTCGTACGCAATTTCAATCCTTGACCTGTTTGTTAGAATTAAATGTTAGTCAACACACACAAAGACTTGTTCTGAACTACAAGATGGCATTTTTGAGGTGAATCTCTTGGAAATGAAAATCTGCGTCGAATTTTAATTCTAACGGAATTTCATGTAATTTTAAAAATTCCGGATGAAATGAAAGTGAAAAAGAATTATTTCACAGATGAAAAGTCGTTTGCATTCAACTCTCACACTTTCGTTTCAATTAAGATCGTGTTAAACCAAAAAGAACTATTCGACGAATTCTTATTTTGAGAAATCGTTTGCTAAAGTTGAACTTGTAAAGAGAAATATCACAAAAACCACAAGAAAATAGAAGACATGTTTCTCTTATTAAAAAAACTTTAGAAATTTATTGAGTTTGTTAGATAAATTGGAGAGCATAAAATAACGTCATGTTTAAAATTTAAATTTTAGATAAAGCTTTAGTTCCTTTTTGATTAACTACGTTTATTAGATACAAGCTGAAACTCTCCTTTAAATTCTAGTTATCTTAAACAATACGTTGATGACGTTAAAATTGGAAGCTTTTATAAAGGCTGTGTCTGTCCGTCCGTTACCCACTTTCACACCCAAACTACAAATGTTACAGACAAGTGAGATACCTCAAATTGAAGCAAAATATCCTTCTATGCTACATAATAAATTCATTAAAAATTGAATGAGTTTCTTTAAATTTTAAATGTACTTTAAAAATATTTAATGCTAATTTAAATGACAGAATAATTCTATTTTGATTCAATATTTTTAACTGTTGCCAATTCGTCGAAAATAACTAGAAACTTTATTGAAAATGAAAATAAAATTTGAAGGAATAATTATTTTTGTGACATAAATAAGTTTGGAAGGGCGTCATATTATACATCAAAATCGGCATACTTCAGGTCATGAGTGGCAACAGAAATGCTAAATGAAAATAATTTCTTTCTCGATCCTTGATATGTTCCTCTCGTGATCAATGTCACGTGGGAACAGAGTACCTATCGAAGCCCCGAACGAAGGAAATGCAGGAATAAAAACTGCTCGAAGTACTTCAATGGGAATATTTCTTATGATGTCACGCCCTCCATACTGCGATTTCATTGGTTGTTTTGATTTCTTTTAAAAAGTGTTGAAACAAACTCATTGGTTCTTTATAACGTCACACGCTCCGAACTGCGATTTCATTGGTTGTTTTGTTTTCTTTGACAAAGTGTCGAAACAAGTCCATTATTAAAATTTTAAAATTTAAAACTCATTTTATTAACAAATTAACACAACAATAATTTTTTTGCTCTTAAAATCACCATTGGCACTCAGTAATTGTAAGAGAAACTTTATGTAAAATAAAAGATTTTTAGCAAATTTTACTTTTGTGATATAAATCAGTTTGGTTGCATAAAGATGACGCAATTTTTTATTTACACTTAAGCATTTACTAATGAATAAGGACGTCTTTGTACAAATTCTTTTGAGTTACTTACGTTTTATTTAATTTTTTAAATGGTATTTATAAATTACTTTGTCTTGGTGTGTAAAAGTAAAATATAGTTGCAATATTGTTGTATGTTGATAAAAAAAATGTTTTACTTCTATTTAAGAGTAAGAGTTATTTCTTTTGTGTTGGCACACAGGATCGCCGGGGACGAGATTGACATGCGAATTCGCCAATTTAGATGTGTTTATTTCACCATTCTAGCGATAACAGTTCCAACCTGGACATTACTTTCCAATTGCGCTGTTTATAACACTACCAGCTTGATTTCTACTTATTAATTATATAATATTCTTAGAGCTTCATTAACATGCCGGTTGAAACGAAACAATTTTTCTCGATACAAATTTCTAAAATATGAAATAAAATATTACAAAGTACACTTGTTGACTTTTCTTATTTAATAGTCGGAATTATTATTGAAAAATTACAAAACTGGCATTAAGGCCTCGCCAAAAGTTCAGTTTGTTTTGAAATTTTATGAGTATAAAAAGCACTTTTTCTTAATACAAACAACCCCAAATCCTTATCAGCGAAGGGGATCTGTATGCCAAGCTTGGCATAGTTGGCGGATTTCGATCTCGTGCCCGGCGATCACTTGAGCCCCAACCATTTATTTTTATTCTTTGAAATACAAATAAATTTAGCAAAACAATAATTATTGAATTTCAAAGAAAAGAAAAATAAATGAAACTAACTACGTTTGACATTTAGAAGTATAATGGAGAACTAAATGCTATGTTTGGCTCTTTTTTTTTAGACGTATGATGAACTTTGTGTGGAAATTAATTAAGCAAACGATAAAGAATAATAATTGTATTTGCGAAATAAAGTTAATGAAAAGATATGCTTCAATTTTGACAACTTAAAGCTTAAACTAGAACTAAATGCTATGCTTGGCGATTATTTTCTAGGGTTTGTAAATAGTTTGTGAAAGCGATTCAAGGTGACTTACTTGTTTTAATTAATAGAATTATTTACGACGATAGAAATAAATAGAGTAACCTCTGTCATGATTACTTTTTTTTATTCTTTTCATATGATTCGGTTTTTTCTTTACTTTTTTTGAAATTCTAACTTTGGTAAATACTTTCTTGATAAAACTTAAAAAAAAAATAACGATAATAGACAAACAACGAAAATAAAAGAATAATAATAGGAGCTTTTTAATATTTTGTTTTTATTAATTCAAACTTGATTGTGAAGGCATATTGATACCATCAATTTAAATACTCATAATATGTCTTGAGCTTGTTGAGCTTTAGTAAGAATTAATCTAAACCAATAAATAAAGTAAATATGTAGAATTGGTTTTTACCCCTCCACAGAGTTTGATTTCAACCATTTAATATTGTTCAGAATATTGTATTGACGCATCCTAGTACTTGGTTGCTCTAGACTCCATTAATTGCTATATACTTAGCATTTTATTCATTCAACAAATTGTACTGAGTTTTAGCTTCCACCCTACGTTTATAACGTAAAAAGTGGAAGGTATTATAATCGTTCAGTCCGTCTGTCTGTCACCAACTTTCATAGCCTATAGGACGCATTACACTTGTCCGTAGCATTTGTAGGATACTACAAATGCTACGGACAAGTGTAATGCGTCCAAAAATTCAGCGCATCGAAATTAGAATACATTGAAAATTTCAGAGACGAATTCGAAGTACTTCAATTATTTAAAAAAACCCTGCAAAATTGAATGCTCATTTAAAAAGCATAGGAAGCCATTTTTATTAGAATTAAATCACCATTGCCATTCGCAACAACCGCTCGAGAAACTTTAATTCTTTTAGACAATAAATTAAAATAAATTTATTTTTGCGATATCGATCAGTTTGAAATGACGTCAAATATATTTCACTAAGATTCATTGTACATTGATATGAAATGTTTTAATTCTATTTAAAAGCGAGGAATATTACATATTTATTCTTTGAAATATAAATTATTTTTTGCAAACGATAAGTAGTAATTATCTAATTTTCGAAATAAAATAAATGAAACTAGCCAAGTTTAGCATGTAAATGTTTAATATAGAATATCAATGCTGTGTTTGTCGCCTTTTTACCTGTTAAACACAACTGTTGTGTGGAAGCGGGTTAAGTGACAGATTCTGTTACAAACCTACTTGTTATAATATCGAAACTCTTTTTTGCCTTTTTGATCATTCTACAAAAATATTACAACGTTACCAAACATATATTGAAAAATAAATATTCTGTTTAACGAAACAATAGTTGTTAGCCACACCTAACAATCAGTATTGTTTAAAAGTTTCACATTTTCAATAAGTTTTAATAAAATTTGTATGAAGTATCCCAAATGTTTAAGTTCAAAAACATATTTTTACCAAATACGCTTATACAATATCACACAATTCAGATAAATTGTAAATAATTACTATGTATTGCTACTGCCTACTTCCAAATGATCATTTTCGATACCCTTGAGCATATAAAATCCTCCGCATTTGCGAAGTGCCCAACATTCGTGTCGCCCTCTATTGAGTAGACTAGATTTCACAAATTTAGTTTATTATTTTTGGTAGCGAAAATAATCATGTGACGGTATCACATTTCTATAATTTTTATTTTGCTAATTAAAATATCGAGATCAATTTAACGTGGATATAGTTACTTGTTTTTTAATTTTAATTTACTTTTATCAAAACTTCCAATTCATACAAAATTTTAGACTAAAAAACAAGTTTTAACTCAAAAAAATATTTTGTAAGAAATATATTTTCATAAACCTAACATTAATGTGTGAAGGGGGTTTCTATTTTGGATATTATTTAATGCCATATTTAAACATTTTTAACTTTACAAAATTAAGAAGTAAAAGGTATTAATTTATAGGCCTACTTTAAATCTCGATTATTGAATTATTAATATTAGTTTATTGATAACTTTCAATGAACATTTTAAAAATAAAGATTGCTTCCAAAAAGCTAGTTCTATTACATTCCAAAATAAAACATTTTAAAAAATTTAAACATGAAATCAGACTTTTTCGATTATCTTGAGTTTTAAACTGTTTTTTTTTTAATGCGTGTGTGTTCTTGCATCAATTTTTCAACGCTAACTGTCGAGTATCCTATTTAATATCCTGACACCACGTAACGTGCAATGCCACTCGAAGATTGCGTTGCGAGCCCGGTCAGCTGTCCAACCTTGTGACTTGACCAGGGTTCTTAATTACGAGGTGCGATTGGTTGTGTTTAAGCTCCGCGTGGAATCAAGAAATAGGCAGTCGGAAAACGTTCAAACTACATACCTAAATAAACGTGGGCTGTAGTGAGCCTAGTGGTCAGCGTCTCGTCTCGGGATCGGAAGGTCTGCGATCGAGTCTCGGTACCACTGAAGACCTACCGAGTATTGCGGAGTACGTGCTCGTTAAATCTGTGGTCCGAAAGTCCTCTAAGTTCCCATACCAAATCAATACCTCTGGGGTGACAAGCCAATTCTGGGATCCTCTAGTGGCCTGTCTCTAAAATTAGATGGATCCACTTATTGTGTGTGTTGTCTGTTGTGTCTGTCTACTTGAGAAGTTTATAAGCGGGTCTCTGACAGCACACACGATATATTGTTCACCAACACTATATAAACTGATACTAGTTAAGTTATGTAGATATACTCCTGTAAGCCGATAGCATTTAAGGGGCATTGCCAGTTCGCCACTTAAGAAGAAATACTACGAAAAATACATTTAATTCTAAAATTACAAAAAAATACTAGAAAAGGATTTAAAGTCACTAAAAAGATTCCAAAATGCAGCTAGTATTTTTACGATATTTTTAAGGGGGATATTAGTATTTTAGAATAATTCTAAAATTACAAAAAAATATCGTAAGAATACTAGCTGCGTTTTGGAATCTTTTTAGTGACTTTAAATCCTTTTCTAGTTTTTTTTTGTAATTTTAAAATAAGATTGTATTTTTTCGTAGTATTTTTCTCCCTAAAGTGGCAGTAACACTGGCCATTTTGCCCTCTTAAAAAGCCTCCATGCGCGTCCCGTCGTTAGCATTGGAGGTCACGTGATCAACCAATCTGATACTTTAACTATGATATCTATGTTCTAGAAGGACCAAAAATGAAAACAATACCGCTGGACAGTTGCTACGCATGACGTGGCACATCACCAATCACCATTGCATTTTGATATTGTTTATTATTTTGAATATGCATTTCAACTCCATTAATTGGTCGGAATTTTTGAATGATGTTCTGCAACTCATTTCTTTTCATTTATAGATTAGTATGGTCAAGCCATTTGAGTCTTAATTAAAACTATATTCATTCAAAAAAGTTCTGAATAAAAATATGTTATTTGTGAAGATTTTTTAAGCATCTTTAAAAAAAAACAGTTTTACTCTAAAGAAGAATAAAAGAATAAGTTATTTGAGTTAATACATAAAATTATTAGAGCTCAGTTTTGGATTATCCTTGTATTATAGTTATGGAAATCACAACTTAGTTATACAATATAAATAAAAGTTTAATTATATCCTTTTATATATATTTTGAGTAGGAAAAATTCAAGAGGATTTATTTTACTAACCATCTAATGAATTAATAAAATTTGAATTTGATTGTGAATATGGGAGAAGGTTGTTGAAAATAAAGAATAATTCTATAAAAAAAACACATGATATGCTAAAAACTTATTTTGTTTCTAAATCTCTATATGAAATATAGATGGCGCTACAAGTGCAATTCTTGGTTTCGTTACATTCACATTACTAATAAATTACATTCTTTAAAAAATAATATTATCATTACCTGCCCAAAGAAATATTTCACTGGATAACGATAAAAACAAGAAGTTCATAAAGAACTAAAATAGCCTACTTTCCTGTTACTTAAATACTTACTGAAGTTCTAATCGGGAAAAAAAAACTAGGTTCCTAAAGTAAATATCATCAACAGCCGTTTCTACACTAGATTTATACACATTAGAAAAAAAAAAATCGAAACACAGCACCCAGCTATAATTTAAACTTCTAAAAGCCAAAATCAACTATTTTCCTTAATATTCTTTCGTAAATTAATTAAATATTATTTATCGTCTGCTCGTGATTTATTTGTAGTTCGAAGAATAATTAAATATTTATTAATAACAAAAGTAATGAAACTACTCCGAACTGCATTAAAAAAATAAGAAATGTAAATTAAAACTAAGCATAATTGCATGCAAAAGTATGCCTTGCCGCTTTCTTGGTAGATAATTAATGAATAATCAAAGAATCAAATTGTGCTACATTTTATGACGTCATTCCAAACTGATTCATGAAAATATTGTTTTGCTTCAAATATGTTTAAATAAATAAAGTTTCTCATGCCATTGTTGATTTGGCAACAGTGATTTAAATAACTCAAAATTGAATTCCAATGCTAATTCAATGTGAAATTCGCCGGCAGATAGTAAATTTTTGTCCGTCCGGACGTACAGACAGGCGGACAAAATGTATGAAAGTTGGGTCTCTGAGGTCATAGCTTTCTAACAAAAAAAAAGAATTTTTAAGATCAGATGTATAGAACCGATTTTGGAAGGGGGGTACGGACAGACAGACAGACGGACGGAAAGACAGACATACAAACAGACAGACAGATGGACATCAACCGCATTTCAATACCTACAGTGATTTAAATGACTCAAAATTGAATTTCAATGCTAATTCAAAGGGAAATTCGCCGACAGATAGTAGATTTATGTCCGTCCGGACGTACAAACAGACGGACAAAAAGTATGAAAGTTGGGTATCTGAGGTCATAGCTTTCTAACAAAAAAAGAATTTTTAAGATCCGATGGATAGAACCGATTTTGGAAGTCGGGTACGGACGGTCAGACGGACGGACAGACAGACGGACATCGACCGCATGTCAATACCTACTTTTTCATTTTTTTAATTCTTTCGAATTAAAAAAAGAAAAGTAGGCTAAAAATAATTGAAATGCATAAATAAATATAAATAGGTTTTTGACTTTATGTAAGGAGTATTAAAAGTAATTTTCAAAATTAAACTTTTTATAACAAAAATATTTTTCAGAAGTTCAAATGCCTAAGAGAAAGTACCAAGGAAAATTGGAAAAAAAACAGACATTTTTTTAGGGGAGTCGGATGGGTGTTGGATCAAAAATGTCGATTTTCTTTTTTTTCTTTTATTTCTATTCTTTTTTTCTATTTTATGTCTCTGATGCTTTTTAAATTAGCATTCAATTGTGCAGTTTTTTTTTAAATAATTGAAGTAATTCGAATTCTTTTCTGAAATTTTCAAAGTATTCTAATTTTGATTCGCTGAATTTTTTTTACGTATCACACTTGTCCGAAGCATTTGTAGTTTGGACAATGAAAGTGGTTGACGAACGGACGGACAGATGGATAGACAGACAGACGGACTGCACGATTATAATACCTTCCACTTTTTACGTTATAAACGTAATGTGGAAGTTAAAATGGAAAAAGTGTATATTGACTATTCTTAAAACTAGTCCGCTGCAACTGGGACTAAATTAATTTTATAGTCGCAAAACGAAAAAATTTCATTCGCATTTTGCGACTAGCGACCGGGAATTTCGAACCCTGGCTACTACTTAAATCCAATATCGTTGAAAAAACGCAAGTACGATATTTTTGCCGTCCCACGTGAAAGCTCCAATAAAATAACATTGCACTTTCAGATCATGCGACAACGTATATGGATAATTTGGGCAATTGTGTGCGAATCGGGGTAATTTTTATTCTTCTTACATCTCTACTACTCATCCGTACTACTTGTGCGAATTGTATCGTTGAAAAAATCGTAAGTACGATATTTTTGCCGTTGTGTGTGAAAGCTCCTATAAAATAACATTGCACCTTCAGATCATGCGATAACATGTGCGGCGAAAATTGCCGAAAACCTGTTGTATGTAAATCGGTAGTTATGTTTAATAAGTGTCCTTGCATAAGCAGAGAATGACCAGCGATCACCGTACACTATTTTTCACCTTCCCCTAACTAGACTACACTAGCAGTGAAACAACTTTTACCGAAACGGTATTTAAGTGTGACGAAGTTGTAGGTTACACTTGTTTACTTATCAATATGTTACGCTTAAAATGTGATCAATCGGTTATTATTGATAGTAACCGGTCATGGTCCATTAATATCAATGGTTATTATTGATAATAACAAAATAAAATATAATCCGGTTATTAATGGCATAATTTAATTATTAATGGAATAAGTTAAAAGATTGTGTCGCCATCTGTCAACAATTATCGGTTGTTTTTAAACTTCAAAAAAAAAAAAAAATCACCAAACACATCATTAATTCTATATTAAACATTTACATGCTAAATTTGGCTAGTTTCTTTTATTTTTTTTCGAAAATTCAATAATTATTACTTATCGTTTGCAAAAATTAATTTATATTTCAAAGAATAAATACGTCATATTCCTCGCTTTTAAATAGAATGAAAATATTTCATATCAACATGCAAAGAATCTCGTAGTGAAATATATTTGACGTCATTTCAAACTGATCGATGTCGCAAAAATAAATTTATTTCAATTTATTGTCTAAAAGAATTAAAGTTTCTCGAGCGATTGTTGCGAATGACAATGGTGATTTAATTCTAATAAAAATGGCTTCCTATGCTTTTTAAATGAGCATTCAATTTTGCAGTTTTTTTTTTTAAATAATTGAAGTACTTCGAATTCGAATTCTTTTCTGAAATTTTCAATGTATTCTAATTTCGATGCGCTGAATTTTTTTGACGTATCACACTTTTCCGCAGCAGTTGTAGTTCAGGCTATGAAAGTGGGTGACGGACAGACAGACGGACTGTACGATTATAATACCTCCCACTTTTACGTTATTAACGTAGTGTGGAAGCTAAAAAATCTACACGTACCGTAGTCGATAAAAAGTGAAAACGAGGCTGCGTTTAAATTATAACCCACAATAACACTTAACTAACTCAACAAGTAAAATAAAAAAAACCGTGCGCTTGCGTCACTCTCTCTTTTTGGGCGTGCTCCTTTATGGGTCGGTTGCGTAGGCAGGGAGAGTTCGATAACCGCTGCGTCCATCGGTGTCAAGGATATACGCACCGTCAAAGACCTGTGTAGCGTCGTGTTTTGGGGAAGCATTAACGGGTTATGGTAATGCGAGTGTGTCCTGAGTCACGTGGGTTTTGGCATGAATATTTGGCGTATCCTGAACAGAATGGTTTCAGTAATTAACTTAATGAAATTATAATTTTCCATAAATCATATTTTATTTAAGTTGTTTTTGTTTGAGAAAACTATGAAAAAATTAAACGGAAACTATTTGCGCAATTTTTTTTGGCTAGATAGTTCAGTAAAAATACTACACTATACTTCGAAATGCAGTAAATGCAGTTGAATTATCGTTGCACTACAGTTAGAGGGCTATTGGAGGCGGAAGCAATAATTAATTTAGTACCACAGTCAAGTGACGCGCCGACGCCTGAGTAGGCACCCAACGTAAGTTTTAAGGCCAACACCGTACGCGGCGTCGGGATTTTGGAGGATATTTAACGCACACTCCCTCTATAAGAGGTATTATTCGTCGGACCTTTTACCTGCACAGACCGTTAATAAATCGGCAGTTATTTTTGACAATGTCCGGAACCGAACCTTGGTCCATTCGTTAGCAAGACCGACTGGGCTCCCCAGTCCCCTTCCTAAATTGCAGACTCAAATACTCAGAATTATGATAAAGTTTTCCTCGCACAGAGGCTCGCTCTTTGAAGGAGGGGGGGGGGGGTCACGTTAACTAAGAATAAAGAAAAAGGTGAAATTAAATGTTATACCCATATATTTTTAAAAATCAATTTGAATTTTTAAATAAAATGTACGTATATAGTTAAACTCATAGTTTCCTTGCACAGAAGCCACGACCATGGGCGGAGCAAAAAAACGCGCGGAAAAATCAGATGAAGAGGAAACTTCAGCCGTTTTATTTTGTCTTCATCTGATTGCTCCGCGCGTTTTATAGTTCCGCCCGTGGTCGTGGTTTCTGTGCAAGGAAACTATGAGTTTTAACTATAGTAAAAAAAAATGTTACAATTATTATAAACTTAGATTTACGCAGTCAAATAGAAACGCGTCAAAGTTAAATTCGGTCCAAAACACTCATGTTTAAAACGACGTCAAATATTTTACGTATAAAAATCGTCATTCGTACAAACCGATAAAAATATGCCGATTTTTTTTTTTTTTGGATTAGTTGAAAACTGTATTGTACTGTTATTTGAAATCCACGTTCGTATATCTAGATTTTTATTTATTTGGGAAGATTTTAGAAGCCATTTACTATATAAAAGAGCTTTTGTGTTTAGTTTCACAAACCCTCGCATTTGCTAATTGCGGCCCTGTTAAAAATACTTGTCAAGTTATATTTTGTTAATTGTATAATACAATAGCAACAATTGTATTTTTTTATTGCATTATACAATTTTTCTATATTTATTTGTTTTAGTTTGTTTAAGTGTTTATGCCAAAGGTAGCAATTAATCGCCAAAACTGGAACACTTCTAGGCAACTTGGTTAATCATGTTGGACCTACCCCAATCTTTGTCCGTTTTAGTAATAAATGCACTTGCCTGTCTTATTGAGGTCGATGCTTTGTTTTAAACACTTTCTCCTTTTCGCACGCGAGAGAAAGTATTCGAGAAAGAAGGGTTTTTTTTTTGTCTGCTTTTAAAAAGTGGAAGAAAATTAGAAAAGTTTTTTTTTTTTTAATTTGTTGTAGATGAATTAAAGAGCTTAGTGGAAGAACATGCTAAGTGACATTTTTGAAAAAACAATGTTATTTTTGTGTCAGTGAACATGCTACTAACTAATTTACCGATAACCAGTTTCCACTTTTCATAACTTTAAGTTTAGTATACTTTTTACGGTTTGCAAATACCGTTTTTAACAGATCAAGTTTAGTTTAGTTTGAATTATCGTCGCACTAGAGCTACACGAGGGCTATTGGTGACGGGCGTCGTATTTTAGAACCACAGTCAAGTGACGAGCCGACACCTGAGTAGGCACCCAACGCAACCGTTAAGGGCGACATCGTACGCAGCATTAGGACTTTGAAGGATATTTAACGTGCACTCCCACACGGGGTATTATTCATCGGACATTTTGGCTGCACGGGCCGTTTATAGGTCGGCAGTTATTTTGGCGAAGCTCGGACCCGAACCTGGGACCTTCCGCATGCTAGGCGAATGCCTAACCGAATAAGCTCCCCAGCCCCCTCTTCAATTAACATTGTATTTTTTATGTCAAAGCCACAATTCCAATTTTTATTTCCTATCACTGAAGCTAAAATCAATAATAATGTTTGACATTAAAAAAAATTAAGTTGGTTTTATGATTATTTTAAGATAATTTCATTCAATCCTAATAATTAATAGGCAGTAAGCACTATGTTATATGCTGTTCAGTTTTGGTCTCCCTTCCTCAGAAAAGATATAGAGTTGCTTGAAAAAGTTCAGCATAGGGCTACAAAAATGATTAAGGGTCTATCTGGTATCGATTATAATAACAGATTAAGATCTTTAAACATGTATTCCCTGGAAAATAGGAGAGCTAGGGATGATTTAATTCAGTTATTCAAGTTAGCACTTCTGGTCACAATGACAACTGCCCTTTGTAGCTTCTACACTACGTTTATAACGTAAAAAGTGGAAGGTATTATAATCTTTCAGTCCGTCTGTTTGTCTGTCCGTCACCCACTTTCATAGTCCAAACTACAAATGCTACGGACAAGTGTGATACGTCAAAAATTTCACCGCATCGAAATTAGAATACATTGAAAATTTCAGAAAAGAATTCAAAGTACTTCAATTATTTAAAAAACTGCAAAATTGAATGCTCATTTAAAAATCATAGGAAGCCATTTTTATTAGAATTGAATCCAAATTGCCATTCGCAACAATCGCTCGAGAAACTTTAATTCTTTTAGACAATAAATTAAAATAAATTTATTTTTGCGACATCGATCAGTCTGAAATGACGTCAAATATATTTCACTACGAGAATCTTTGTACGTTGATATGAAATGTTTTGCTTCTATTTAAAAGCGAGGAAAAATACATATTTATTCCTTGAAATATAAAATAATTTTTGCAAACGATAAGAAATAATTATTGAATTTTCAAAATAAAATAAATGAAACCAGCCAAATTTAGCACGCAAATGTTTATTATAGTCGGAATTAATGCTGTGTTTGGCGCCTTTTTACCTGTTAAACACAACTGTTGTGTGGAAGCGGGTTAAGTGACAGATTCTGTTACAAACCTACTTGTTTCGGGTTTCATGACCATTTGGTTACTTCTTGAAGAATCTGTTGTAATTACCCTCCTTGGTCAGTTCATACTTGTTTGCGACGGTTAGCTGATACTGACACATACACACTCTCATCCAACCCACACCAATACCACACCGCAAAAAAAAAAACTTTTTTAAAAGGCCTTGGATCGCAAACGTCCGGTTGAACCTAGGCCTAGAGGCCAAGGCCGGGCGCCTAGGAACCTTCGAATCGAACATTGACGCATGGGGGGCCTAAACAGCAAACGATGTCGGTGGAACCTTGGGAAAAATAATCGTTTGAGGCGACATTTTGGGGCCTAAAGTGGTTGGGAAAGGGTGGAGAAATGTCATTGTGAATATTTGGATATGTTGGGGATTTGTTGAGGGGTATGTATGAAGAGACTTTTTGTCGGAGAAAGATAGTTTTTAGTTATTTATTTTGAAAAAAGGTATTTTTTATTGAGTTAATGGGTCGTCAAAAAAAACATTTTTAAAAATCATTTTTTGGCGTCCTTATATTATTTGAAAGATAAATATAGTGGCATCATATTACGTTTTTAAAATTAGTATTTTAGCATGCTTAAAATAGTTAAACTCAATTGATTTCAAAATTATTATTATTAGGCCCAGTGGCTTAGTGGTAGTGCTTCGCATTGCCACGCCACAGGTCCGGGGATCGAATCCCGGATTGGGCGAGGTTGACCCATCCTTTAATCTTTTGAGTGGGTCGATAAAACGGGTATCAAGCTTGCTTGGGAACTAAACACTGGGGGTTCCGCGTGAGGCTGGCCGCCTTACCGGGACATATGCCTAGCACCCCAGAGCCCTATAGGTCACGAAAGCTGAAATGGGCACTGCAGGCCTTGGCCCAGTAATGGGCTATTGTGCCGAGGAGTTTAGTTTTTATTATTATTATTATTTTGATTCCCAAACTTATAAGAGAGGGAAAAATCTACTTCGTTAATAAAATATTTTCCGATTTATTTATTTCTAATGAAATATAACGTAATGAAACTATTGCGATAAGGGTCGAAAATCCGAAATGGGAGATTTTCGGTTTTCTATGTGTTTTGGAGGGTGGCTATTCTGAAAAAGTGGTTTCGAACATAGGTCCGTCTGTCTGATACCACTCTACAGGTTGAACTAAAAGAGCAATTCCGTACACGAGTTCCCAGCACCTGTCGTACGTGATATTTGAGGTTTTTAAGAAAATCGCTCATGGTCAAATAGAACTTTTTTGGTTTTAAAGTTATTCAAATTACCTTATAGGGTATACAATTACTTTAAAATGTATTGATTTATTGCGTCGTCATTGAAAGTCGCAAAGTGCTACACACCCCTAGTTCTTGATTTGACGCTGTCCAGTCCGAAAACGCAGTGCATCCTGGGAGCTATATCATTCCACCATCTTTCCATTTCGTTCCATTCTTTTGTGACGCCAACAGTTGCAGTCACAGTTATCGCCAAGGTCACATCCGGGGAACCTTGGCCCAGAGCGTCGAACTCCCGATATATCCTGCCAAATCATTTATTTGCCGAAAGGGGTGGGTACTGGGACTTAACAAAGGATCCAAAAAAATATTGTGAAGGTTTTTTCAAAATATTTAATTTGGTGCTCTGGGATGGCGAAATGACAGGGATTAGTTTGGGGTTTGGTTGAGAGAACGTCGTACTGGAGCTAAACACGAGAGCTCTTAGTGGCGAAGAATTTAGAACCGAGGTCAAGTGACGAGGCCTATTCCTGAGCAGGCAACCAACGCAAACGTATAAAGACATTGTACTCATCAGCATCAGGGTTTGAACCAGACAGATTTAAATTGCACCAGTCTAACCAGCATCAGGGTTTGAAGCAGACAGATTTAAAATGCACCAGTCTAACCAGCATCAGGATTTAAACCAGACAGATTTAAAATACACCAGTCTAACCAGCATCAGGGTTTGAACCAGACAGATTTAAAATACACCAGTCTAATATACACGTCCCTATTTTTGTCGGAATTTTTTTTAACAAGCATGATACTTTCGCCGGATGGCTAAGGCAAAGACAGAACCCGTGAAGATATCCTCTGTGGCATGACGCCTTTAGGGGGAATGAGACCTGAAGTCGGCTTTCCGAACCGAAGGCTTCTGTTTCTCTAAATCCAATGAAGAACAAGAAGTTCTTAAAGAACTAAAATAGCCTACTTTCCGTTTTCTTAGTAAACAATTAATGAACAATCAAAGAATCACATTGTGCTACATTTTATGACGTCATTCCAAACTGATTTATGAACAAATTATTTTGCTTAAAATACTTTTAAATAAATAAAAGTTTTTTTATGCCATTGTTGATTTGGCAACAGCGATTTAAATGACTCAAAATTGAATTTCAATGCTAATTCAATGGGAAATTCGTCGACAGATAGTAGATTTATGCCCGTCTGGACGTAGAGACAGACGCACAAAAAGTATGAAAGTCGGGTCTCTGAGGTCATAGCTTTCTAACAAAAAAAGAATTTTTAAGTTCGGATGAATGGAACCGATTTTGGAAGGGGGGTACGGACGGACATCGACCGCATGTCAATACCTACTTTTTCATTTTTTTTAATTCTTTCAAAATAAAAAAAGTAGGCTAAAAAATATTCGAAGATTCATTAAGCCAACTGCATTAAATATGATTAAAAACGGCTTTTTGTATGTGATCAATACAGGTGGTTTAAATGCCCCTATAATCCAATTGTTTAAAAAAGATAATTCGAATATTTTATTGTAAAATTATGCATTAAAAATTAAAAAAAATATATATTCGAACCAATTTTTTAAAAAGAGTGACGTAGATCCAACCAGACAAATTAACAATTTTATATGATTCTAGCATATCTTGAATGCGTTTCAAGGGGGACCCGAGCCCTCCATTGAAACCCATGTTAAAATGGCCTTTTTTTTACGTACCTTTTTCTCAGAATCTATTTGATACTTTTTAATGAAATTTTTACTAGTTATTAAATGAATGTTTAACTATACTTTAGTGGAGGCATTTAAAAAAATTGTTTAGTTTTTAAATTATAAATTTTTAAGTGAAACTACATATTTTTAACCTAAAACAACATCAATAATATTAAAAAGGAGAAAAAAAGTAAGATTGTTATTCTCAAATCCCTCCAGCGGTTTTTAGAAACCAACTTCTTTAAATACGTATAAAAAATTTCAGGTTGATATTTATAGTAGATTCCGAGAAAAGGGTACACGCACATTGAAAAAGTAAGTTTTGAGATGTAAGCGTTTCAAGTAAACAATAGTGGTTTCTTACCTATGAAACATAAGGGGATTTTACCTAAACAGCATTTTAAAAAAAATATACTAAAAATACTTCTAGTACTTGAAACTTTTATTTTAAGATATCGTTGTAAAGCTAAGATTGCATAGTTTAAGAAACACTAAAAACATTGAAATGTCCTTTTTGAAAATTTTTGGTGGTCTGGTCCCCCTCAAGGTTTCACTTATTAATGTAATTCTGAACGTCACTTGGTAGCTTATACCTTCCCACATATTTCCATTAATATATTTTGAACACCCTGCATAGCAATGGACTATTAGTTGCTTAGAAATTTCACAAACATTTAAATCACCTGCCTGACGAAAATTTGTACCAGGGCACCATAGATATCATAGTTAAAGTATTAGATTGACAGATCACGTGACCTCCAATGCTAACGACGGGACGCGCATGGAGGCCAAATAAGAGGGCAAAATGGCCAGTGTTGCTGCCACTTTAAGAAGAAAAATACTACGAGAAAAATACCATTTAATTCTAAAATTACAAAAAAAAATACTACAAAAGGATTTAAAGTCACTAAAAAGATTCCAAAATGCAGCTAGTATTTTTACGATATTTTTTTTGTAATTTTAGAATTAAATGGTATTTTCTCCTAGTATTTTTCTCCTTAAAGTGGCAGCAACACTGGCCATTTTGCCCCTCTTATTTGGCCTCCATGCGCGTCCCGTCGTTAGCATTGGAGGTCACGTGATCCGCCAATCTAATACTTTAACTATGATATCTATGCAGGCCACAGTGACTAACTTTTACCCTAAATAACCCAACATTTCCTTAAAAAATAAATGACCTCTCAAATAAAAGGATACAGATGAGAAGACATAATTATCGGCTATATGATTTACGATGAGTAATCTGTCGAAACAACCACACTTTCTCAAGAAAAAGTTTCCTCAACGTACGAAACTGCGATAGACGTGTAAGGTCACTATACGATTTTTTTACCTATAAAAATAAGATAACATCTGCACTTCATTAGGGAAAAAAAACTAAATTCAGTAATCTCACGTGTTTAAGAGGCCTCCGAGGTTTGGTCCAGTCATTAGAACAAGAGAAGAAAGCCTTTATCTGCTTTATCTCGCCCCCCACCTTTAACCCTCTTGACCCCTGAGGTACACATACGTACATTTAAAAATTTCCTTTTATAGTTTTTCTAAATACTGACTTTTCTATTATTTATAATCAAGAGTGTTCAAGCGTTCTAAAATTACCGATACCTCTGACTTATTAATTATGCCTAAATAAACATTTTCTAGCAATAAAAACAAATATTTACAAGTAGTTTTTAATTTATTAAAAAAAAAAGTAAAAATTTTGAACTTTTTTAAAACGCTACTACTCTTTCAATTTTGAGAATATCTTCACTAAACTTTTATAGTTTGTTTTTAGTATTATTTGTTCAAGAACTGTGCATGGATTTTAAAATGTGAGCTACAGTTAAAAAGTAACATGCATTTATACTGAAAATCACAAAAAAATATAAGTTATTGAATTCGACATTTTTTTAAAAAACAACTATACATAGTAGACCTCATTCCATGCACAATTTTGTGCACCATATATATCAGACCACAGGTTAAAAATTTCAAAATTCTAACTTAATTAGCAAAAAAAGCCTTAGGGATTTATTAAACACAAGAATTGAAAAACGCGAAACAGAGAAAAAAGGTTGAAAGCAGACGAAATACGCATTCAAACTTATAGGAATGACTCCAGAAAATATTTATTAACTTTTTCTACAAAAGATATCATTATAAAACTTTCAGTAAATGTTCAGAAAGATACTGTGAATAATAAGAAGTAAAAACAGAAAAATCGATATTTTGACCAATTTTTGGGTGTATCGTATCTCCTTAACCGAACTACTATTATTAACCTAATTTGAAAAATTTAAAACACATTAAACAGTATATTCTTCTTATAGAGTTCGTGTCTTTGAATTTATAATTAGATCTCCTCGGGCTAATTCCATTCGTGACAGACATGACATAAGACAACTTTATTGCCCCCTTTTAAGCACTAAATGTTTATTGATTGGTAAAAAATTGCCATGGGGTGATGCAAATAAAGGTCTTGATTATAAAAAACAATAACATTTTCATTCAAGAGAAAATACTTTGAATTAATTGGGTTAAAACATGCCGTGACAGACATGACAAAATTGAGACACAGATTTTGAGTGACCATATGTTATTATACCATTTGCTCTTAATTGGTATGCATGTCAAGTCTAGAATTTTTTGGGAATCAATATAAGATTCAGATAAGTCAAGCAGAAAGAAAAAATTTAAGAAATTCGTAAATAGTAAAATGTTATAAAATATTTACTAGCGTGACAGACATGACAAGGTTTCGTTAGAGACGTGACACGTGTAAAATTTTATATGAACTTAAGTATTTATTCTCAAATATAACTTCATTTTTTTAATAACAACTTGGAGATTACATCATGATGTAACATATATGGATTATGTTAAGTATTTCACAATATATTATTTAAAAAAAATTATTAAACCCCGTGGAATTGACTAGTGTGGGAGCTGTAATATTTACTAGTATTTGCTCCTTCTCATACCAGATTGCATGATCTACTTTGGATTCAAAACTGAACATTCTTTTAATTTTTAGTTGATACTAAATATTTTACTTGTCTTAGTTTTGTGCAATTGCTGTTATTATCATGACATGAAAATCCTCATCGTGTTTCGCATTCACTCATTGGCTATTTTGCGAATTCTGATCTGTTTCATTTTGCAAGAGGTAGTTTTCGATACATTCAACCTGTATTGAAATCGAAAAGAGTACCTATGTTTGATTCTGAAGTCAGATTAATACTATATGGGGGGAGGGGGGGGGGGGTTGATAAAAGACATTGATTCCAGTAAAACAATTTCTCGCAGCTTCACATGGTGTTCAACAATTTATATTTCTGCTCGAGTAGCCTCATGGACTTGCCACTTAGCAGTCCCACCGGCCACCAATGCCATCAATAGATCCTTGAGGGTAAGAAATGCCAGACTGTTGAAAGTTTACAATGTCATTGAAAATATTGTGAATTTTTGTTTAAAATGTTGACCTGAATTGCCCTGAATTTTTGTAATGACTAAATTACTAATCACAACAGCAGCATAATCACTATCAAAATAATATACCATTGTAGCATTGCATTTGTTTCGAACTACAGCTTCCTCTTACTATTATTTAACTAAGTATAGATGGCAACAGCATTTTTTTTACAACTCAACTAAATAAAATGCTTTATTTACTGCTTTGAGAATACACGTTACACATGTGATAGTGACCACGAAAAGATTAATTATGTGGAAATGGCAATGAAACACTAATTGTGACCGACAGGACAAACGTGACAGACATGACAAAGTTTGATGTTCTATATTTCACTCAAATTTTAAAGGTATTTTTCAATTTTTTATGAACAGTTTATTTTAAGGTATAGAAAGTGAAAATAAAGTGTCAAAATTTTTTAACCAGTAGATTTTGTTTAAAATATCCATGTTTTCCTGACAGACATGACAAGGAGACTAACACTAAGTTTGGGGGAAATAGCAAAATAATTAAAAGGTTTTCAATAAAAAAATTTGTGTTAATATGCATAAATTAATCTATTCTTTAAGAAAATAATTTCGTTTTCAGAAATCTATTGGTATTTAAATACTTTAAAGGTCATCAAACTAAAGGTAAAAATAACAAATAACAAAAGATAACAAAAAATAACAAATATTCAAAAGTTAGTCTCAAAATAATTATCGATAAAAAATTATTTATGCATTTATATTATTATATCTTGTTATTTTCATAAAATTTGACTTATTTTCTATCCCCTGGAACCAAAAAATAATAATTTAGTTGGAATTTAAAAAATGATGTTCATGTCGCATTTTCGTGGAATCAACCCTCGATCAAATTTTCAGGTTCCTTGAAAATTAGTAGGGCAATCTCGGGCATCATGATAGTTTAATTTTATGGAGACTTTTTTTATTTTTTACTGGGGTCGTGATTGTGACTTATCTTAATTATCTTTTTCATACATCCTTAATATCACTTAGTACTTTAACATCCCAACCACACCCTGTCGGCGACAAACAGCGCCTAGATCAATCGTTTACCACAGAAACTGTTTAGTCATCACATTTTAAAGTTAAGCTTTTCAAACTTTCTCATAACTCTGATTGGTCAGTGGAGGAGGGTTCGAGATTTTTCGCCATTTTTGTAGGCATTCGGCCACACTCTCTTGTCGACTGCAGACGACAAATCAACCTTCTCCTAATGACTAGCTGTTAAATAAAAGATCTTTAACTACTCTGAAGTTTCCCTGTCGACTTATTTTACATATATTTTTTGAAAAATGTGTTTCTATGAAGAATATATGTGTAGGATTTGTTTCGGGAGTGGAGAAGTTAAAATATCGCTAACTAAAGTAAAAGAAAGTTTAGTATTTGTTTACTATTATTATTATTAACCGAACTACTATTATTAACCGAATTTGAACAATTTAAAACACATTAAAAAGTATATTATTCTTGTAGAGTTCGTGTCTGTGAATTTATAATTAGATATCCTAGACTAAATTTTGAGGTTCCTTGAAAATTAGTAGGGCAATATCGGGCATCATGATAATTTAATTTTATGGAGTTACGAACCTGTAGACTTTTTTTTTACTGAGGTCGTGATTGTGACAGTGGTGGGGCAATTACCACAAGATCACCCCCCGCCGGATACTCAATCGTGATTAACTACCCAAAATCTTTCGAAACAACACCCTTTAGAAAGAAAAAAAAAACTTTCCTCAATGTACGAAACAGACTGACTGTACAGATCTCCAATAAGTAAAATACCGCACCTAAAAAAATGTCTTACAAAACAGCGTGGTGTGGAAAGTCAACACTGAAATTCGTACCTCCTAACCCACTTACCCAAAATAAAATACAAACGGACTCCCTTGTAAGTACCCCTCAATACCAAAAGGGCAAAGATGGGAAGTTGGGGTTGTTTAGAGTAACCGATACTCCTTGTTTATGTTATTTTTCAAGAAACAAATTTCGGATCGGAGTTAAGAGGGACTGTCAGTCCCATAGAGCTAATACATTAGTTTTGAAATCACACCTTTTGCAAAAGAATTGATATGCCATTTTATCCCATTTTCACCAGGTATGGGAATCATCATAACATCAATTTAAAACAAAATTGAAAAGAAAATAACATCCGGTTATTTAATTATTAATTGATAAAGTTTTAAAATAGTGCCGCCATCTGCTCAATATTTTTGGCATTGTAAAACTTCAGAAATATATAATTAAATAACTAGATAATATTTTCGTTTCAAATTTTTTTCATTTTAATGTTATGTTATTTCTCATACCTGGGGGAAAAAGGGCTAACATGGCAAAGCAGTATTTCTGTGGAAGTTGCGATTCCGAAACTAATGCATTAGCTCCATGGGACTGACAATCCCCCTTAAAACGGCGTTTTTTTATAAATACCTATCATCAGCAAGTGTGTGGAGCCCAGTCGGTAAGGTGCTTGCCTTGCATGCGAAAGGCCCCAGGTTCGAGTCCGAGCATTTTCAAAATAACTGCCGACCTATAAATGGCTTGTGCAGCCAAAAAGTCCGATTATTACCCGTGTAGAGGAAGTGCACGTTAAACATGCTCCAAAGTCCCAACTCCGCGTATGTTATCACCCTTAAATAGTTGCGTTGGGTGTCCACTAAGGTGTCGGCTTGTCACTTGACTGTCGTCAAAATCCCTCGTGTAGCTCTAGTGTGTCGTTAATTCAACTCAACTCAACACCATAAATGCCTATCACCAGCCGATTATCAAGTTTAGTTTAGTTTGAATTATCGTCGCACTAGAGCTATACGAGGGCTATTGGCGACAGGCGTCATAATTTAGAACCACAGTCAAGTGACTAGCCGACACCTTAGTAGGCACCCAACGCAACCGTTAAGGGCGACATCGTACGCAGCGTTAGGACTTTGAAGCATATTTAACGCACACTCCCTCTACACGGGGTATAATTCGTCGGACATTTTTAGCTGCACGGGCCGTTTATAGGTCAGCAGTTATTTTGGCGATACCCGGACTCGAACCTGGGACCTCCTTCCGCATGCAAGGCGTACACTCTTAAAACAAACGAGCGATTATAACTCAGTCTGAGTTAATTTTCACTCCTTTCCGGTGCCGAAAATGCACTTCTCCTATAGGAGTGAATTTCACTCTTTTGTTTTAAGACTGGGCTCCCCGACGCGATTATCAAGAAAAATCAAAATTTCAAGAAGGATATTTGCTTTCATCGTAATATCTGTCAGAGTTATAGCTTTACAATTCATGCTCTTTTTTTCACCAAAAATTGTATGAAAATTGTAATAACAACAAAACACATTTGAAAAAAAAATATTATCTGGCTATTAAGATTTTTCATCAACGACGATTGGCAACAAAAAAATGTCATGCGAAAATAAGCTGTCTGTTTAAGTTTGTTGAAATATATACATTATACACAGAGGTATAGGACCAATAAAGACCAGAGTAGTGAACAATTTACGCAGGACAAATTAAGAGGGAATGGGCGCGCTGGACCGGGGATCTCCAAAGCAAAGTGCATCAGTGTTAATCCTATAGAGAAAAAAATATTTTCTCTGCCACATTTCTCCGGCTGTATTGAATATTTTTACAAGCGGATTTTTTTATGTGATAAAAGTAGCTGACTTACAGGTCCCGACTTTCCCCCTTTAGAAATGGGTTCGAATATTTTTTTTTAATTTTCAATAAATAATTTTACACAAAATATTCGGAGCAATTTCAAAAAGTGGGAAGATAGAAACCTGTGAGTTATCTACATTTATTATTAAAAAAAACCGTTTGTAAAAATAGTCAATACAGCCGGAGAAATGTGGCAGAGAAAATAGTTTTTTCGCCATTGGATTAACACTGAGGCACTTGAGTTTGGAGACCCGCGGTCCAGCGCGCCCATTCCCCTTTAAGTTACACTGAAAACGAATTTTAAAAAATAATATTTTTATTCTTTTTTACCAAGAAAGGTGTTAAATGTTTTCACAAATGGGTCTCCGGTTTGTAATATATTAACCATTAATTTGTAAAGACTTTTCTAATTTTTATGTCGACATTTGTCGAAATACTATGCATTAGTGAAACAAATATCACCTGTTCTTTTCCCTTCAATCTGGTTTTAGATTGTTGTTTTCAGTGCTGAAAGAAATAGAGTCCCTTCCAAACAGCTATCAGCATCAATTTTAAAGCCTTTTACTTGTACTTTTTCGGATATTATGATTTCGAAATTCATCAGTCGATATCACTCTTAAACAACAAACTAAAAATACCAGCGAGATCTTTTCATCACCATCCCTTTTTAAAAAAAAACAGACGCGGTTCAAATAATCCCAAGGATTTTGGGGGTACTTTTTTATTGCAACAAAGGAAACTAGGGGGTGACAACCTGTAGGAAGGTTAAAGGGTGTTCCGCAAGGAAGGTGTCTGAAACCTTTCATGGTCATGGATGGTTCGAACTGCTCAAGGATAGGATGAGAAAGTGGCGGGGGGTTTAGGGTATGTGTTACCACATCAGCAGCTGCGGTCCACAAATTTAACTTAATTAATACTATTTCAAACGTTCGGGCGTTACAGCGAGGAGCAACAATTGAAGAGCTTAGTGGAAGAACGAGCTGTGACATTTTTGAAAAAATTGAGATTTTCGAGCCAATGAACAAGTTATTCCTTCCTTTAAAGTTCACAAGTGTACTTTTTTTCGTAAAATTGTAGTTATAGTTAAACTCATAGTTTCCTTGCACAGAAGCCACGACCACGGGCTGAGCTATAAAACGCGCGAAGCAATCAGATAAAGACACAATAAAACGGCTGAAATTTCCTCTTCATCGAAAATTCAGCGCATCGAAATTTGAATACATTGAAAATTTCAGAAAATAATTCGAATTCGAAGTACTTCAATTATTTAAAAAAAAATGCAAAATTTAATGCTTATTTAAAAAGCATAGGAAGCCATTTTTATTAGAATTAAATCACCATTGCCATTCGCAACAAGCGCCCGAGAAACTTAATTCTTTTAGACAATAAATTAAAAGAAAATTATTTTTGCGACATCGATCAGTTTGAAATGACGTCAAATATATTTCACTACGAGATTCTTTGTATGTTGATATAAAATATTTTCATTCTATTTAAAAGCGAGGAATATTACATATTTATTCTTTGAAATATTAATTTTTGCAAACGATAAGTAATAATTATTGAATTTTCGAAACAAAATCAATGAAACTAGCCAAATTTAGCATGTAAATGTTTAATATAGAATTAATGCTGTGTTGGCGCCTTTTTACCTGTTAAACACAACTGTTGTGTGGAAGCGGGTTAAGTGACTGATTCTGTTACAAACCTACTTGTTTTATTATTTTTTATATAACAATGCCAGTCCAACTATTGCGGTACAATCCTAGCATTGCTTCACCATATGTTTAAGGGGGTAGAGCCGTAGAAGGTTAAAGGGGGTAGAGGGGTGCCGCAAGATAGGTCTTAAACCTTTCATGGTCATGGATTTGGTTCGAAACGCTCAAGGATAAGATGAGAAAGTGGGGGGGGGGGGGGGGGTTATGCATTACCACAACAGCGGAACAGCCCTTAGCAGTTTAAAGAGGCCGCAAATTAAGAGGGACTGTCTCCCATAAAGCTAATGCATTACTTTTGAAATCACAATTTTTGCAACAGAATTGCTTTGCCATGTTATCCCATTTTCACCAGATATGGAAAGCACCATATAACAACAATTTAAAACAAAATTGAAAAGAAAATAACATCCGGTTACTTAATTATTAATTGATAAAAATTTAAACTAGTGTTGCCATCTGCTGTATATACTTAGAATATTAACACTTCAAAAATATATAATTAAATAACTAAATAACATTTTGGTTTCAAATTTGTTTCCTTTCGATGTTATGTCGATTCCCATACCTGGGGGAAAATGGCTAACATGGCGAAGCAATACTTCTGCGGAAGTTGTGATTCCAAAACTAATACAATTGGCTCTATGGGACTGACGATCCCTCTTAAACTTAATTCATACTATTTGCTTTGTGAGGGGGTTACCGATAGGCGCACACAATTTAGAGTTTTGGTAATAATGCGATTTTTTAAAAAAAAATTGTGAGGCTTCTTTGTTATGCATCGTGTTTCAAGTTTTTTCCAATTTGTTCATAAAAAAAAAAAAAACCTTTAAATTAACAAAAGCTTGTTTGTACTTAAAAACAAGTTGGTTTGTAACAGAATCTGTCACTTAATCCGCTTCCACACAGTAGTTGTATTTAACAGTATCGTAACAGTTTTCGTGTAAGTGTATTTGTACCACATATACTGTTCAGAACTATGGTCTTCATTTGTTTAATTAGATAAACTTTAGCACATAGCAAGGCCCCGTGGCACAGTGGTAGTGCTTTGCATTGCCATGCCACAGGTCCGGGGTTCGAATCCCGGATTGGGCGGGCTTCACTCAACCTTTCATCCCTTAATTGGGTCGATAAAATGAGGACCAAGCATGCTTGGGAACTAAACACTGGTGGTCCCGCGTGAGGCTGACCACCTAACCGGGACATATGCCTAGCACACCCAGAGCCCTTGGTCACGAAAGCTGAATTGGGCACGGCAGGTCTTGGCCCAGTAATGGGCGGTTGCACCGAGGAATTTAGTTTTTTTAAGTTTTAAGCACATAGCTCATATTCTTGCCAATCGTAGTTAATGTGTCTATTCTCCAACTCACCCTCTACTAAACATAAAAAAACATTTAAAAAAACATTAAAAAACATAAAAAAACATAAAAAATTCTACTTGGAACTTGTTTCTCAGAGTTTCAATCTTATTTGCAATGTGAAAAGGTTCGACTTGCCCTTCATAAAAAAATAAACATCTATTCTATTTTTATTTCTGGATCTGGAGCCCAGTTCTCAAAGATACGCATCTATGTCAAGGTTTTGGTGGGAAAACTTTTCAATTATCTAGATTTGTTTTTTTTAAGCATGAAAAAGGAATTAGACAATTCATTGGTTTTATGAGTGGATTTATTGATAGTATAGGAAGCGTAGGTTTCATCCCTTAGTGAGTCAATAAAATGAGGACCAAGTATGCTTGGGAACTTAACACTGGGTGTTCCGCGTGAGGTTGACCACCTCATCGGGACATATGTCTCCCACCCCATTGTTCTTGGTCACATAAGCTGAAATAGGCACGGCAGACCTTGGTTCACTAACAGGCTGTTGCGCAGAGGAGTTTAGTTTAATTTAGGGTTGGTGTTGGGGCGCTTCCTATAAATTAATTTTAATAAATGTAAATCACAAAAGTTTTATAGCAGCTGCTATTTGTGCATGCGCGATTTTCTCAAAATATCTATTTTTCTTCATCTTGGTATCAATCTTAAATTATTTATCTAATCTTAATATCTCAATTGTATCTTAATTTGGGTATCAATCTTAAATATTATCATATCTTAAATCTTGGGTACCATCTCTCTAATTTGGGTATCAATCTTAAATTTTATCAATCTTAAATTATTAATCATCTTATATTGGGTACCATCTCTCTAATTTGGGTATCAATCTTAAATATTATCAATCTTATCTTTAATATCTTCTAAATTGGGTACCATCTCTCTAATTTGGGTATCAATCTTAAATTATTATCAATCTTAAATCTTTAATATCTTCTAAATTGGGTACCATCTCTCTAATTTGGGTATCAATCTTAAATTATTATCAATCTTAAATTATTATCAATCTTAAATCTTTAATATCTTCTAAATTGGGTACCATCTCTCTAATTTGGGTATCAATCTAAAAATTTTGGGTATCCTTAAATTTTTTCGAAAAATTAATTCAATTCTAAATTTGATTACTTTTCCCAATTATGTGGTTATCAATTAAATGTTTTACTATAGAATTATTTGAGATTCAATCGAAATTTTGGATTTAAAAAAAAAACCCTGTACACTTCATGACTTTTCCTGCTAAAATGTGGTTATCAATTAAATGTTCTATAAAACTAGTGCTAAAACTAGTATCAAACTAGTACTATAAAATTAAACGTGCCTTCTAGAGTTACAGGTAATCGTTGTTTGTTGTACTTGAATTCTAATCGGAATAACTGTATTTAAAATTTTTGTCTATATAAATTTTATAAAACTTATAACAGTGTGTCTGAGGAACTGGATATATTTTGTATGCCTTTTAATGTTTTTAAAGCTAATTGTCGGCGGCTATTCTCTTTGTCTCTTTGTTGTTGTTTTTTGTTGGTAATTTTGTTGTTTTTCATTGTCTTTTATGGTGTGCATTGTAATTGGATTTTTTCTGTTATGTGCATCTGAGTAAATAAATAAAAATAAGTTTGAGAAACCCTTTGGGTTTAGTTATATTAATTGGGTTTTCTGCAATTTATAAATTCAAACTACTTATGTTATACTTGTTTTGTTTAATATATTAAAAAAAAACTTTTAGGTCCACATATAACTTCATTTATCTTTAAAAAAAAATTCTATTTACACCAAAAAACAATACACAAAACTTGTCTTGTCCACCCACATAGTACAATAACATCTTTAAACATAAAAAAACTAAAAACCAGAGTTAAACTTTATATCCGTTCCATCACACATATCACAGAGGTCAATTCCAGGAAGATTTCCTTACATGCATCTTCTTTTACTAAAACTCTGATAGAAAGAGCGTAGTGGGTAACTCTTCTATCAAATTGACCTCCTTTTTTTGCGTTTAGCCATTCAAATAATAGCGTCATAAAACTCTTGAAATGACGTATGTGTCTTAAAAGGGTTTTTGTGTGATATATAAAACGGGCTTGTTGAAATAGGAACACTCTTGATAATAGAGGTGGTTGTACCCTTATCTTTAACCCTATGCAATCGGGCAAAGCAAACAGGGACAGACGCATTTTTGCCCGTATGTCACCACATGGTAAGCGGATGCTAGAAATCGGGCTTATCTGCATAGCTGTAAAATTTTTCGGAAGTTGAAATTCTTTGTAAAATTTATGTTAACCTAGGTTTTTTTTTTTTGGTTTTCTGGCCTAACGTCGAACTAGATCTATAAGAATACAATTCTGTTATGCTTTTTCCAAAGAGTTCTATAGTAGGTAGAGATTGAACCTTTCAACAGCAAGATGGACCAACACGGAAACAATATAGGGTGGCATGTGGGGCCCGATGGCCGAGTGGTTCGGATCGCAGGCCATAACGCTAGCAGTCCGCGCGCTGTAACGGGTGCGGGTTCGATTCCCGCCTTTGCCCTGGGTGTACTTCCTTTCTCAGTATCAAAATTATAAATTAACTAGCACTTTTGCCACTCTATTCGGGCTCCGTAGTGAGCTATGGCTGCCGATGGCAGCTCGGTACGAGTCGTTCACCTACCCTACTATAGAACTCTTTGGCTTTTTCAAATGAATACTAAATTTTGCAGGGTTTTTTTATATATAATTGAAGCACTTCGAATTCGAATTTTTGCTCGATTTTTAATGTCTTCTAATTTCGATGTGCTGATTTTTGAAAGTGTCACACTTGTCTGTAAAATGTGTAGCTTGGGTTTGAAAGTTGGTGACGGACAGACGGATGCACGGACATGGCTTTTATGAAATCTTCCACTTTTCACGATATAAGCGTAGTGTGATGGCTAAATATTAATACAATACAAAAATTGTCGACAAACAACAGGCCAGAGGCCCAGCAAGGTTGGTCCAAAATAAATCTAATACTTTACCAGTTTTCAATGACTATCAAGATTCTTCTTAAAATCTTCTACTCTCTTTGAATACACCACATAATCTGGTAAAGCATTCCACTCATTGACAACTCTATTGTAAAAATAATGTTTTCTTACCTCCCTTCTAAAGCATGATTTATTCAATTTCTGATCATGTCCTCTGGTCCGGCTATTTAAGGCAAAACCTTGTAAGGCCTACCTTAAGGCAAAACCTTGGCCTAAGCCCTCCATGTCTCCCTGTTTTATGAACTTGAATAACTGAATTAAATCACCCCTAGCCCTTGCTCATTATTGATTGCCCCTAGCTCATTATAGATTATCGAATAAAAATATCTTTAAATACTTAACTTACACTGTTAAAAATTGGTACTTGGTTTCGCAAAATTTTGGTTAATAGTTAGCTGCAACGGCTATGTAGTGAAATGTTTCGCTATATTTCGGTATTCGGTTGAACCATTTCTCAGGTTTTTGTTTCCAAACCCTGAAAAGTGGTTCAACCATAGATATCACAGTTAAAGTATTAGATTGGCAGATCACGTGACCTCCAATGCTAACGACGGGACGCGCATGGAGCCCAGAATAAGAGGGCAAATGTGCCAGTGTTGCCACCACATTAAGGAGAAAAATACTACGAAAAAATACCGTTTAATTCTAAAATTACAAAAAAATACCATAAAAATACTAGCTGCATTTTGGAATCTTTTTAGTGACTTTAAAAAAAAAACGTGAAACGCTTTTTTAGTATTTTTATGATATTTTTTTGTAATTTTAGAATGAAACGGTATTTTTTCGTCGTATTTTTCTCCTTAATGTGGTGGCAACACTGGCCCATTTGCCCTCTTATTTTGGCCTCCATGCGCGTCCCGTCGTTAGCTTGGGGGGTCACGTGATCTGCCAATCTAATACTTTAACTATAATATCTATGAGTTCAACCGAAATATGGTGACATATTTCATCACTGCGGCTACTTGAAGCCTTATTATCAGGAAACCAAGCACCGCATTTTTGACAGTGTAGCTTTTCTTACCAAACCCCCGTCAACAGACTACGGTGAAAGCGTCCGTAAATTTACAAACAATGGACTTAACGGTTTAGGAGATATATTAACTTGTTATACGAGAAGATAGTTTTTTTTATATTGCGCGAGGGGATTTGCAAAAACAGTTAGGACAGACAGCCGTTTGAGCAGACGGACAAAATGCAGGTGAACTTTGTAATGAGCATCTGTCCTTTTAAGGAAAAAATAAGGCCTATCAAATTATTACTCTACAGACGGTGATTATAAAATATTGGTAGAGATTAGAATCACTAAATATAGGCTTCAATAAAATTTGAGCAGAGTCGTGACAACCAAGACGAAATAACAACATAAGTTATAATTTTCAGAGTTGACCTATTTAAAGTACAAAAAACTTCGTAATTTTAATTATTTTTACCACAGTTTCGTTTTGCGCTCGTGAAATAGAAACAGGCCATTATATCATATAGCTGTTCTGGCAATTTGAACAGGGGCCTATGGGAAAGCCCTCAAACTCCGGAAGGGCCTGGATAAAATCAACCCCTCATATCAGAATGGGAGTAGATTATAATATCCAGATGGAGTGGACCAGTGGAGAGGGGATCAATTGGTATAAAATAAAAGTTTACATAAAAACTACTAATTAGGGTTATTAAGGGTACACCCGTGCAACGCCGGGTTTATAAAGCTAGTTATGATTTAGTTTTATATGATTTAGTTTTTTATGATCTAGTTTTATATTTTTATTTTCCAAAGGGGCTGCTTTGTTGGCGCCTAAGCCTGCTTTTCATAATATTAACCCATAAATCCTTCCTATTTTCTAAACGTGAAATACTTAAAAACCATTTATTTACCTATTTAACCCGAACCTATTATTAGACAAAATGAACAAAACAAACTAGATTCCATTGTTAACTAATTCCCATCCTGACATTTTGGCGGAATCCATCTAAACAAACAAATCCATCTAAACAAACGCCATTCAAGGCCAACAAAACGTGAAATCTTCTCTTTAAATAAAATCGAACACCAAAAAGAACTAAAAATTAACCTCGATGAGTCTCATCTGCCAATAGTATTCTCGCTTTTTAAACAAAAACGTTCTTTTTTATTTATTCTAGTTCCTATTATTTTATTCTTTTAAAAAAAACCCTTTCTCTCATCGGGTTTTCTCTTCCAATGTGTTTCTGCATCCTGAGAGAGGTTGCCATAGATGGTGGAAATTCGCTAATTTGGCTACATTTTTTCACTAGGTTTTTTTGTATAAAAAAAGATAATGGAAGTATAATTTAAATATAACATATGGAAGTTAAATAATATTAGTGATTTTCAAAGTTAATACTATTACCAAAAGTTACATAATCGCTATTCTACAAAGTAACTTGTTGATAGATAATTACAATAAATTATAATAGATTAAGATTCTTCGTAAATAAATAATGTTTGTATATCTGTAAAAAAAATGCTGTACTTAGAAATAAAATAAGTTTAATTATTGCAATGACACTATTTCAGCATCATCATTCTTAGTTTTTAGGAAACACAGAAAGCAACAGAAACTTTTATAAAAGTCCTTATTTATCAAGCGAAAACGACATTTGTGATTTTAACACAGCCGTTAAAAAGTTTCACAGTTTGGATGGCAACATTTAATAACTAGAATAAAATAAACATATTTACATCTTCTATTAGGGGCCGTAGTGAGCCTAGTGGTCAGCGTCTCGGTCTCGGGATCGGAAGGTCTTTCGATCGAGTCCCGGTACACTGAAGACCTACCGAGTATATGCGGAGTACGTGCTCGTTAAATCTGTTGGGTCCGAAAGTCCTCTAAGTTCCCATACCAAATCAATACCTCTGGGGGTGACAAGCCAATTCTGGGGATCCTCTAGTTGGCCTCTGTGTCTAAAAATTAGATGGATCCACTTATGTGTGTGTGTTGTCTGTTGTGTCTGTCTTACTTGACGAAGGTTTATAAGCGGGTCGCTGACCAAGCACACAAACCTGAATATATATGTCTACCAACCAACCAACCAACCAACCAATCTTCTATTAAACTCTTGCTCGCAACAAATGGTGACCATTATTTCAAAATAACACCTTAAATTTTTTAGATACTTCATAGATATATTCTTTTTTTATATAAATACGAACTTATTTCAAAAACCTTTTCCACAGTTAAATTAAAAGGCGAAATACCAACCAAAGAAATATTATTAAAATCCCATTTTAATTATTCCCTTCATAAGTATACAAATCTCTCCAAAATCAAAAATACGACGCCCGTCGCCAATAGCCCTCGGTGTAGCTCTAGTGAGACGATAATTCAAACTAAACTAAACATTCCAAAATCAACCTGCCGAGAAATTTGGCTTATTTTCCCACTTGGCGACTTCCACCGGTCGCCAGCAACCTCGCCACTCGGAATTATGTCAATGGGTCATGACGTAACACCGTCAACCCTCTCTCTCCCCCCCTCCTCCCCAAAGTTCAACGATCTCGACCAGGGTTAGAAATAGCGGATGAGAAAGATGGGAATAACGTGGGCTGGGTTACTTGTTGTTGAAAGTTGAGGGTAAGGTAGTTTTTTCGTATAAAATGAATGTTTATTATATAAATATAATATTTAATTTTTCCTAGTTTGAAACAATTTTATTCATACTTCATTAGTTTTATGTCGAATAATATAAAATATTATTTGCCCTCTCTTTTTAAGTTATTAAAAGTAGGGGAAAATATATTTTTTAAAGAAAACTAATTCAAGAGAAATAATTATTTATGTTAAAAGACATCGCGCAAATTATGTATAATTATTAAATGGCAATACCTTACAATACATGCTGAAAAAGTGAAAAATGCAAAGCTTCTAGCCAAAGCATATAAAATAATGATAAATAATGATATAATAAAATAATTTTAAACAAGAACAATAATGATGTATAATAATATTAATCTATAATAATAAAAGAAAGAGTCTGTCTGTCTGTGTGTGTGTCTGTTATCGGATCGTAAAAGACCTACTTATACTGCCCACAGGAATTCGAAATTTTAAAGATAGATTCCCTTTAATACTAACGTGTGCACCTGAGGCTTAGTTTTTTCATATTTGTTCCATTTTTAGAGAAAATTCGAATTTTCTGAAAAAAATACACCACTTTCGCTCAAATCCGATCATTTTTTCTCTTTCCTGATGCCATCGGCTGAAAAAATTAAATAAAACTTTTAACGAAAACATTTAAAATTCAAAATGTTTATTTTATTCATTTGCCATTACTTTCAGAAACTAAATTTATTATTTGAAAAATAATTGACACGTTTCAAGTGACGTAATTCCGCCAGTCTTCATTCCCGGATTTTATTGTGGGTTTATTTGATGATTTTTTCATCGGATTTTTCTGTTGACTGCATGTATGCATATTTAAGCAATAAATGTATAGTTAAGCTATTACTGAACTATGATGGTTAATAAAGGCCATCGCACTAGAGCTATTAGTGTGTTATGTCTTTATTTTTTCGCCAAATACGTTGCCAAACTCGCCAAATTATTAACTAAAATTCGCCAAATAGGCAATTTCTTTTATGAATAATTTATAAGCTGGTCGGTTGTTCGAAGGTCATTGTGTTTGAGCTGTATAATGGGTGTGGGTAGCTATATCTATTTTCTCGCCAAATTATTTCCCAAAACGCGACAAATGAGCTAAAAGCTTTTATGTATTTATGAGGGAATTGTGATGGCATTTATGAGTGCATTTTACAGCGTATTTTTCATTTTGGAATTTTAAGGCAATGAAACGGGATTTTATAATTTATAACGAGCGGAAACAATAATAAGTTTATGATCCTATAACAGGTTATATGGTACACATATTTGGAATCTATTTGATATTTTTTTATTCCGTGCGAAGAACGGGTATAAATTTGCTAGTTATAATATAAACAATAGAAACTGATAATAATAACAAAATAATCATAAATAATAAAATAATAATAAATAATAATAATAACAAAATAATCATAAATAATAAAATAATAATAAATAATAAATAATAAATAATAAATAATAAATAATAAATAATAAATAATAAATAATAAATAATAAATAATAAATAATAAATAATAAATAATAAATAATAAATAATAAATAATAAATAATAAATAATAAATAATAAATAATAAATAATAAATAATAAAATAAACAATAATTATAAATAATAAAATAAACAATAATTATAAATAATAAAAATAATAATAAAATAAACAATAATTATAAATGATAAAAATTATAAATAATAATAAATAGTAAAAAAATATAAATAATAATTAATAATAAAAAAAAGTATAAATAGTAATAATATAAAAATACAAATAATTGTAATAAATAATACACACAAAAAAATAATGCAAGTTTACGAAATAACCTAAAAATAACAGATCTTTCAAAATAACCGCATTTTCAGTCGCCCGCGACCAATAATCGTACAGAGAAAGTTGGAAGTCTCGCGAACAGCCGAGCGCGGTCGGCAGCAGTGGGTTACAGATACAGTTAGAGCGATTTACCGTACCGCTCATACCCCGCGTGGTGTGGACTTTGTTGACATTTGTTGTTATTTACACTATTTGCATATTTTCATTTCCCTAACCATGCGCCATGTTGTGGGCTCATGTTGTGTCGTCATGTTTCTTGTGCTATGAAGAGTTTCGGATTTTTGCTTTCGACTGGATTTTTGTGTTTGTGAAGATTTGTTAGTGTTTGTTTTGTGTTTTTGTGTGTGAAAATATGGTGGACGAAGACTGTTCGAGCGACCTGTTCGACGAACTGGTGCCAAATGTCGCTCAGGACGGTGTGACCCAAGTGCCAACAGAACAAATTGGTAAGTTAATTTTTTTTTTCGTTTTTTTTTGTTGAATTAATTTTTATTTATTTAAAAATCTCCGAAAAAATAATTCACCTAAACGTAAATACATGCTGGAAATGACTTTAATTATCAATAAAAAAATAAAAAAATAGTTTTGACAGTTAAGAAAAATTAAGGAAACATTAAGAAAATTAAATTAAGCTTTTGAATCAATATTTCAAAGTGTAATAATTGTACATTTTTCATTTTTGGAAAATTTTCCCCCCATCTAAACACCGGTACCTCCTAACCCTTCCGTACTGACATGTATGTAAACAAACACACAAACATAAACAATCATTAGCAAACAATGTTAATTCTGCATCTTGAAACGATTTAACATATTTGATATTTTCTTTAAAGTGTAACTTAAAATACTTTTTCCGTTCTATTTTTCAATCATTAATTCATTAATTCTCAACTATGTTTATGTAAACAATTCATTTGAAACTTAAGAAATAATTAAAGCTAATCTTAGGAAAATCCTGAAATATACCACAGAATAAAATATTTAGAGTTAGTCAACCGATTTAAAATTATTGTACATTTCCAATTAAATATTACCATTAGTTAATCGATTTAAAGCTATAGTATAGTTACAATAAAATATTGCCATGGTTACATAAATTCAGTTTTCTCTTCAATACACATTATTTTTTCCATTATTGTTAAGCGTTGGAACGGAAAGGTTGAAAAACCTATCACTAACTGTGAACCTGTGTTTAAAAAAAACAATAATAAGCTTGTTTAGAATAATCTAAATGTGTATTTGTCCCTTAACTAATTATTAATTCCCGTATAAACAACGTTAATTGTTTGCAGTACAAACAACTTTACACACATACACTTTCTACTGTACTATCCATAAAAATAACATGCGATTCTTATGCAATCAATCAATTTCTAGTTCCTCAGATGGTCGATATATATATTTATTTTCCATAATATTTAATAAATAATCTTTTTTTTTTGAAATTTTAGTTCAGATTTGAGTTCTTATTTTATTAAAAGTAATGCCGTTTCGAAAAAAAGTTTTTCCACAATAAACTTTTTATAACGGAAATACAAATGTAATACATTTTATTAGCATTACATCTACCAAAAAAAACATGTAATAATTAAATATTATTTTTCATTATAAATCAGTATAGAAAAAGTTACTACATCATTTTTGCCCGCATCAATAAATCTAGAAAATATAAAATATTGAATTTATTTTATTAGTGTTACACACTTTTTACATATAGTTTTATAAAATTAGTTTCGAAAGAGTGTTACAATAGGATTTAAAAAGATTTTCAGAAAAGCAAAAGGTAAGTATAAATAGTACTGTGGTTACAGTACAAAGGGTAAGTATTTTTATTTTTATTTTCAGCGCATCACATGGAACTGCCATGAATGCTTATTTCAGCAATTTATTTTATCGTCAGCGACTAATTTACTACTAAACCAAATATATATTTTAAATCTTACGATTTACTAATAAATTATTATTGTTTTTTATTGGATAAAGTACAAAAATATTATTTTACTAGTTTTATGTGAAGATAAAAAGAAAAAAAAATCAGCTTCTTCCAGCTCCTTAATACATCCATTGTTTTAAACAAACCGAGAAAAAATGCAAAACATTTTTGGGGGAATTTATTTTTAAAAAGTTTGGTAAAAATTCGTTATCATGAAACATCTCAACTCGAATAGGAAATAAGGCTCTTCAAGGCTCCTAAGCTAAACCTTTTATATTTACTGTATAAAAGATTTTCTAAAAATTTCACATCCGTTGTACTTTCTACTATTTAAATGAATTGCAATTTAGGTTGTGAATGAAATTGAAAATTACGATTTCTATTAAAATTAAATTATTATCGTTACATTTTATTTTTAACTACTATAAAATGGAATTTGTAATAAAATTATTAGTATATATTTTACCATAATTTTTTTTATATTACTCCAAATTAATATTTAAAATATTTTTAACCTTAAATTGTAATGATAAATTAGATCTTTAAAACTGAAAATTTATTTTATAATTCAAATATTGATATTTTGTCCCGAGACCACATAATGGGCATGTTTCAGGTCCTGAGTGGCAACAGAAATACTAAATGAAAATAAATTATTTCTTGAGCCACGATTGGTGAATCAGTGTTACGTGGAAACAGACTACCGATAGAAGAATTTCATTTTCATTCCTTCGTAATTGTTGCTACTCAAGACGTGAAGCTAGCCCATTATATAATTTTTTTTTGACATTCATTTGTAAAATTTTCATTTGAAAGTAGAGATATGTTACAATATATAAATTGGATAATAAATGAATCATTGATCATTGACAACGATTTCATTTTCCATTTTCATCTAAATTCATTTCATCTTAATAATAGTAGAACAAGTACCGTAGAAGAATTCATTTTCATTCCTCGTAATTTTGCTACTCAAGACGTGAAGCTAGCCCATTATATAATTTTATTTTTGACATTCATTTGTAAAATTTTCATTTGAAAGTAGAGAATATGTTACAAATATATAAATTGGATAAATAAAAATGAATCATTTGATCATTTGAACCAAACGATTTCATTTTCCATTTTCATCTAAATTCCATTATCATCTAAATAAAAATGAATCATTTGATCATTTGACCAAACGATTTAATTTTTCCATTTTCATCTAAATAAAAATGAATCATTTGATCATTTGACCAAACGATTTCATTTTTCCATTTTCATCTAAATAAAAATGAATCATTTGACCAAACGATTTCATTTTTATTTATATCTTCAACATATAATGCAATAAAAAAACAATGAACGAAGACCTTTCTTTTATAGTTTTCCTAACGAGAAATATTCTTTATTTTTCTATATTCTATTACGATTTCTTTATTGTCGGATTCTTATATGGGTTATGGGTGCCGAATTCGACCTACTTTGAGTTTGTTGTCCTACCTAACTTCTGACCTTAATACAGACGGAGGCGTTTTCAGTTTTCACTTGTGGCCTGTGCTACGGTGTCTTTATTTTATTTTCTTTGCATGTCGTTTGTTTGTTTTTTTGGTTCTTTTAGAAAAGAAAAATGATGTTTATTGTCTCAGAAATGTAGATCAGATTGGAAATGTAGGGATTTTTTTTGTGTTGCTTTTCCCCTTTTTTGTTTAATGGATTCGGGACTTTTTGGTAAATTTGGTTAACTTTTTCTTTGGATTCGATTTTTTTTTTCGGGAAATTTTTTTGTTTCGTGAAATATTTGGGTATTAAAAGTATTTTTTTTAAATTTTATATTGCTACAATTTAAGGAAAAATAATTTCATTTATTTAGTAAGTTGTTTATTCTTCAAATGAACAAATTAACCAAACAATTATTTAAATTGGGTAAGATAATTGGGTTGTTTCAGGTGACGTATTTCTTTCTTGCTTTTCCTTGATCGGTGCTCCGATTGGTGTTTTGTTCCCACGTGACATTGATTCGCCAATCGAGGCTCAAGGAGGAAGACTCTGCATTTATGTTGCCACTCAAGACCTCAAAGATGCAAATTATATTGCGATATTTTTTTAACAGATATAATATCGTCTTTTTTTGGCAGTGGGATAAGGCTTTACATTTCTTGTTTATGTGAACGTTTTAATTTTTAGAAAAGTAGTTTAAAAACATCCTTTAGGTTAAAATGTTTAAAACTTAATGAAATATTATGTAGGCAAAATGAATTATTAGATTTATAAATGAATGAAATTTCAAATGAATTATTTAATGAAATATTAGATAACAAAACTGTAGACTGTAATGTATTTGTATTAATTTTTACTTATATATATATTTACGTTTTGAAAATTTTTGCTAATCCCCAAAAATATCAAATCCGCAATTCTCAAAAAACTTCAAACTTCCCAAATTCACTCAAATACAGGATGTGAAAAATCACATTTCGAATTCAATTCTCGCGTCCCTGAAAAACGCGGATGAAAAAAAATCGCCCGTTTTTTTTGCGTACCCGTTCCCACCCCGCGCGCACCAGATGATCAGTTTGTTCACCTATTTTTTGAACCACCTTGAACCCACAATCTGACGGTTACAGGGAACCCCAAGGGGACCTGCTACCCCCTTCAGTACCCCAGGGAGTGAATATAGAGATCCGGTTGTGAATATGTAATATTTGTGTATGTATTTTAATTAAAATTGTGACTGCTTATTAAAATTCGTTTATTAATAATAAGAAGAAGTTTTGTTAGTTTTGAGGAGTATTTTTTGACAATAACAATGATTTTGCATTGTTTTGCTTTAATCAAATCCATTCTAGACCGAAATAGTGATTTGAAACCACTTGGATACAGAAATGTATTCCTACGACGCTTGTAGCCAATAGCCCTCGTGTAGCTCTAGTGCGACGATAATTTAACCTAAGCTAACAGAAATTTATTTTTAAAAAAATTGAAAATGGTCAAAAATATTTATATATTTTTTCATTTCGATATTTATGTTTCGATAGTTTATTCATTAATGTCCCAGGCAAAACCAAATTATTTGTTTCAAAGTACATCGGTTGACCTTTTCATTATCCAACTCACATTTAAAATATTTAGTCATATGGATAAGATTAAAAAATTTATCGAGTCGTCACTCATATAAAAAAAAAATTATTTAAACCAAGTAACTATATAGTATATTTTTATATTGTAATTTAAGGGGTTTTTTTTGTATAATTTTTTTACGCGAAACACTTTCAAAATGTTCTTCGAATTTTTTTAAATAAAATATCTGCAGCAGAATATCACTTTCCCTTTTAATTTTAATGTTAAAAACAAAGCATGAAAAATCCCTTTTAAAAGAGAAATACAAGGCGAAAATCCCTTTTATAGGGAAAAATTAACAAAATCCCTTTTGCAGAAAAGAACACCCTGAAAAAATCCCTTTTATAGGGAAAAATTAACAAAATCCTTTTTGTAGGGAAAAAATCCCGTTTTTTATAAAAAGGGGATAAAAAAATCCCAACTTGTCCAACCTTGAACCCCCACACACGGAAATGACGTACTATTCCCCTAGCTTTACCCCCATCACCACTCACTTCTTTTTCCCATTTCCACAATGGTGGAAAGTACAAAGTGGCCTTCACCCCATTACAGGGCAGAACTGACAAAAAAGAAGGGTAAATCGGGAATTGAAATGCTCAGTTATATAAATAGGAAATACGCACTTTTCGTTGAAGGTAGTTCGTTGGGTATTGAAATAGATGGAGAAAAAAAGGATTATTTCATGGGTTTTCATCATTGTTCGGTTTCCGGTTTGGAGAGTTTTGTATTTGTTTGCAAAAAGGACTTAACTAGACAGACAAAAATAGTTTTAAAAACTGCCTAAATTTTTCATTTTTACGGGATGTGGATAAAATATTTTTGCGTGTCTTGAAGAACATTTTATTTGTTTGTACAAGTATAGAAAGATTTTAGTGGTTTATAATGACAAGTTTTATTTAAATAAACATATGTAATAGAACAACTAAAAAATACTATAGAAATTATATGTTTAATAAAAAAAATCTTTCCATAGTTTTTATAATTATGTATGTTTTGCCCCTTTTATTTCAAATTTATTTCCAAAAATTACTCAAATGTACTACTTTAAATATCTTTCAAATTCTAGTTCTATTAAGATAATCTATTTCTTCTTATCATTATACGATGAATAGTTTCACCTCTTATTTAGTTTGAATTTTCTTCAGAAAAACCCGATTAAAAAATCGATTCTTCTCACATTCCAGACCAAAAGATCGATTCTTCTCACATTCTAGACCAAAAGATCGATTCTTCATCTTTCCGATTATCTGTTCCACAAAATTTTCAACATCGATTTTTTTTAACCTATTTATTAAGTGCCGAAAACGAGATTTAACGAGGGGTGGCAATGCCTCCAGGCGAACCGTAAATAACTCCACTCGGCCGACATAAAAATATTTCTAGAAACCCGGAAGTTATTCTTTCTTTTTTCTTTTCTTTCTAAGAAAGAAAAAGAAAGAGATAATGCCCGGTAGACATGTACTTAAGACAAGGGGATTACGGGTACATCTTTCAGAGACTTTTAAATGATCCGAAGAAGTGGAGAGAGTGAAAACTAGTTCCGTTTAGAATGTTTTTACTTCCTCTTTTTGGAACCAATTGCTGTCAAAAGATCGCGTGAGAGGCGTCATAGATTTGGAAATCGTTTTAAATATATCTTTAGCCTATTATAATTATTATTTAAGCAAAGATATGAGCTTGTATTTGTTCCAAGTTTATTTTCTTTTGAATTAAAATACATATTATGGCTTTGTACGGATTTTAAATTATGTAATTTCCATTTACATTCATTTTAGAAATGTCTTAGCGTTAAAGGTTTTTTTTATAATTTATGGTACTTAAAGAAATGTTGAAAAATGAAAATTATTATTTTCGAACACAAAACATATCAATAGTTTATACTTTATTGTTATTCTAGTTACCATTCAACAAAATGTTGAGAGAATTTTGTTAAACAAAATTTTGTGATCATTCATTTAAAAATGCAGTGTTTTTTTCTCCTCATGCCATTTCAAGTTAAATGTAAATAATTTTTATGTTGTACAGTTTCATTTCTTGAAAAACAAGTTATTTTTATGCTTCTATTAGCTTCATTTTACATAAATGATTTTGATTTATAATATTTATATATATATATATATAATATATATATAATATATCATATATAAATAAATAAACATCTAAATTAAAAGGGACGTTTCCCAAAATATTCTATTACAAGCCTTCAATTCATATTTAAAAAATTTCAGATAAAAAAAAAGAACACCTCCTCCGATCACTTCACTTTCACCATCGCGACCTTGTAACACAGTCCCCCCTAGCGGCTAGGATCGGCGTAGCGTATGCAATCGGTGTGTCACGTGAGTTTTGGGGTCACCGAAAGCGTGTCACCTCCATGAGTTCGTTGACTTGTCTATGACTACGTGCGATTGGCTGCACAGCCAGTGACGTCGCCTAAGGTGGCCCCGCCTTTTTATTAGTTTGGTTTGCTTTGAAGATTTCACTTTCATTTTACTGGGGCAAGTGTTATGGTTTTTTGTTGCTTTTTTTTTTTATGAAAGTAAAAGTTAATGTGCGTTGTGAGGAAGTAACGTATTGATAAGGAAATAGTTTAGAGCAGGGTTCCCAACGGTGGTACGCGTACCACTGGTGGTACGCAAGAGAATTTCAGGTGTACAGCGTGAGTAAATGATGCTATAAATAGCTTCTTTAATAACGCATGAGCAGTGAGCACGCAGAAATATTACTCATTATTTTAAACATTAACATTATTTAAAGAGAAATTTTTAACTTCTGGGTCGGATGTAAAACCTAGTACCCTTTGATATCCCGCAAGCTCTGCTATTTTTGATGCTATTTGTTACGAGTTTTTTTTTGTGTGAGAGTGTAATTTCTGAACTCTTACAACAAGTTTTCACACTAAAGACTATAAAAGTATATTTTGTATGATAATTAATTTTTTGCTGAGTTTGTGCTATTTTTTATTTGTATGTTTTTAGACCTATAAATAATAAATAAAACTGTAAATTAATACCAATTTAATTGTTTTATTTGTCCTTTATTATAAGCATGTGTTATAAATAAACAAATATATAACCATTAAATATGAAGTTTTCTCAGGAATTTAATTCATAAACCTTTGAACACTTTTAGAAGAGTAAATATTATACGTTTAATAAAATATTTAGGTCTGGTGGTACGCCAAAATTTCTCAAAAAGTCAAGTGGTACGCAGGTGCAAAAAGGTTGGGAACCCCTGGTTTAGAGGGTTCATTTTTGGAATGGGGGGTTGAAAGACTTTTGTGATAAGGTCTAAAGTGCCATCCTGTTTTTATTGAAGCTCTGTTACAACTTTTTTTAAAAGAGTTGCAGTATTATAAAGATAAGTTAACAATCAAATAAACATTTAAGAGTCACATGAAATATTCCGATATCAATTAATTTTTTGACTCACATTATTTATAATTTAACAGAAAGTAGCAAAACCTGTTTGCTTTGTGGAAAACAGTATACCAAAAATTTCGATTGACTTCATATAAATTAAATAAGTGCTAAGTTTTGAAGATATTTTTTTTTCAAATTTTATACCTGTTGTAGAAAAAGTTTTTCGTAACTTTTACATTGATAATGTTATATCATTAAACAAAGCCATATTTCGCTAGACCTTAAAGAAATATAAAAAGCTAAAACTCTCGTATTTTACTGTGGTAACAAATTTCTTTTATTCAAAACAAAATTTCACGTTCTACGTCCATTGCGTTGTAATTTCGTCAAAATTTCACGTTCTATTTTTAGCCAATTCTTTCCTTTCTGTTTTTTTATATATATATATTTTAAAACAATTCTTTCAATGAATTTTCAGTGAAATGTATAAGTTTCTAGTAAAAAGTGATATTTATTTATTTTCTTTCAATTTGTCTTCTCTAAGGCCAATTTCATATTGAATTTAATTTTAAACGCATCTCTTTAAAAACAAAATTACGAAACTCTGCTTTTATAACCCGAACAACACTCATGCTATTAATAAACCCACAATATCGAATTTTCAGTGAAATGTATAAGTTTCTAGTAAAAAGTGATATTTATTTATTTATTTTCTTTCAATTTGTCTTCTCTAAGGCCAATTTCATATTGAATTTAATTTTAAACGCATCTCTTTAAAAAAAAAAAAATTACGAAACTCTGCTTTTATAACCCGAACAACACTCATGCTATTAATAAACCCACAATATCGAATTTCATATAACACCAACTCCGCATCAATGCGATTCAGAACAAGTATACAACCAACAGGCTCGAATATGTAAAAAAAATCCCTATGGAACAAAGGGCTGTATGTTTCCCCCTCTAAATAAGGGAAATATCTGATTATGCGTACGTAGTGACGTAAAACCCTGTTTTTGACCTAACTTTCTCGACGAGTTGAACGAACTCCCTTGCGTTTTTAGGTCGAGTGCTTTCGGCTGGCCGCCATCTTTTATTTCGAAGGATTATTCGGATCGCCATATTGGATATGCACAGGATGGTAGGGTTACACAGCTTGGATTTTTTGTTGTTGCGTTTGGTGGCGATGAGTTTGGTTTAGTTTGAATTATCGTTGCACTAGAGCTACACGAGGGTTATTGGAGACGGGCGCCGTATTTTAGAACCACAGTCAAGTGACGAGCCGACACCTGAGTTGGCACCCAACGCAACCGTTAAGGGCGACATCGTACGCAGCGTTGGGACTTTGGAGCGTATTTTTACGTGCACTCCCTCTACACGGGGTATTATTCGTCGGACATTTTTGGCTGCACGGGCCGTTTATAGGTCGGCAGTTATTTTGGCGATGCCCGGTCCCGAACCTGGGACCTTTCGCATGCTAGGCGAGCGCCTAACCGACTGGGCTCCTCTCATTGGTCAAAATCAACTTAATGTATTTATAATCTCAAGTATCCAGGCCTTTTATGATTTAGGTGGCATTACTTAGACCACTGTTATAATAAGCCTTTCATATGATGCACGACAAAGAAAAAAAGTTGCCATCTGTCTCTGAAATACTTGCATTGCATAAAAAAAATTCATAAGAATGGGAGACAAAAAATCCACGAAGGTAATTCTCATTTTCTTACGAAATCAAGAACGTCGCTCACAAAAGGTGAAATAGCAGCCTTGGCATACAAAAAATACATTACCATTGGGAAAAGAATTCCAAATGCTTTATTCAAAGCGTCATTCGATCGAAGTTTTTTTTTGTTCCTATGAGGAATTACATTCTGTATTGTACTTAAATTAAAGTGGCTGTATGGCATTAAAAATGTATCATTGTAAATTATGGTTGATTGTTTATTTTATTATGATGGTTTTTGTTATTGAGGTGGTATTACTCAATGATTTGAGGAAATGTTTGAAATTAACATCAATAAAAGAGCCATTTTATGTATTTCACTTAAATAATACTTTGTTTTTTGTTTATATAAGAATTCAAAGTAGCTCGTTGTCCAATAGTTTAATAAAAGCGTGTTATTGGAAAGTTTTCGGGTCTTGTGGCAACAGAAATGCTAAATGAAAATAAATTATTTCTCAGGTTTCAATTGATGAATCAATGTCGCGTGGGAACAGAACACCGATCGAAGAAAATGCAGGAATGAAAGCTGGAAGACAATACGTCACTGAAACAAGCCAATTTAAAACTTATACCGAATGATGATTTATTATGACGTTCAACGTTCTTTGGTATCTAAAGAGAAGAAATATTGCCACATACTTTCTTTTAGAACAAGAAACGTGTCAATAATCTTTATAGTATTTTCACTTTGCTGAAAACCGCCTTTAGGTAAAAATATTTAGTGAGTAGTAGCCCAGGGTCAAGCTATTATGAAGAAATTCCAATCGGCCATTTTGAAATCAGATGTGTTCAGATAGCATCAAAATCCTTGATCTCAAAAAAGTACAAACCCCTTAATTGTAACACATCTCCTAAACTGAAATATGATCAGTTTCGAAAACTCGATCTATAATTGTAAAAATTTCCTTTTCCTCCTTTCCTTTGTTTTCATTGCAAGTAGAAGTAGAAGTGTTCCGATTCTTTTGGGTTATTCGATTCTTGGAGGTTATCGTTTGGCTTCCGATTTTTTTTTAAGGTTACTGATAATTGTGCTCGATTCTTAAAGGATAAGTAACAGTGTGATAAATGGAGTATTGTTGATATAAAGAGTTTAGGATGTATTTTTTAATTAAAATTTAATCATATTGAAAATTTTAATTTTCGACATTGGTTTGATAAAAGAATGTATTTTATTTCCGAATATTCTATTAAATTTAAAAATAATAAAATATATTAAAATAGAATCGATTTTGTTTCAAAAGAATCGATTTTATTTCCGAATATTCTATTAAATTTAAAAATAATAAAATATATTAAAATAGAATCGATTTTGTTTCAAAAGAATCGATTTTATTTCAAAAGAATCGTTTTTAATTTTTAAAGAAATCGAGATTTGTACATGTTTTTAGAGAAAAGAAAAACGAACTATCTCCCAAAAAAAAAAGGATAATAATTAATTGATACATTAGAAAGTGCACGATTTCCACCGATGGCTGAATGACTACACTTATTATATTTTACACCAGAAAACTTTCCGTTCGAGTAATTTAAAAAAAAAATAATTGGCTTGTTTCACGTGACGTAAATCATTCATGTATTTCATTTGTGGTTTCGGTGATTGGTGGTATGACATATTAAGCTCCACCTACTACATTGATTAACCAATAGGAACCTCTTTATTTTTATTCCAGTGTAACTGTTGCCACTCAAGACATGAAACATGCCAGTTACTAAAAAAATTAAAAATACAGAACTATATTCCACTAAATGCAAAAATCGTACCATTTTATGACACAAAAAAATAATCATTTTAAACTTAGAAGTGCAGGACTCCTGGAAAAAGTTGAGTTTTGTTTGTTTCTTCTGTATAATTTGTTTTCGGAATATGGGGTATTCAACTTTAAATAGGAACAAAAATATCTTATCTACTTGTTATCCGGAAGACGAATTGAAAGTTCAACAAACTAGCACGGCTCATCTTATTGTAGGCGTTTGGATAAACAAAGAGATTGTACGGAGTTGCGAATGAAATAGTTACATAACAGATTTTGAGATAGATAGAGTTGGAATTTTCTGTGGATTATTTTACGTATATTAAAAGAAATTATTTTAAGCTTAATTTATTGTTTAAAATTGGTTTATATTGGTGCTTGCTAGGTTGTAATAAAACCCAATAATTACTTTTTTATTATTAGGCCACGTGACTGCGAACACTTATTTTGTTGTTTTATGTAATTTAATATTTTTTAAATATTTGTTTTCGTACACTTGCAAAAGAAAATAAAAACAATGTGATTGTTAGATCACGTGACCGCAAACGATTATTAGGTTGAGCATTAAATGACAATAATAGTTTCTATATTTATGTTAATTTGCTAGTCCAAGATATAATTTACAGTAAAAATTTAATTTAAAACTCTTATTAATGATTAAATTTCTCGTAGGTATAATTTTTTTCTGAGTGCACTGTTTATTATTCTGCATGCTATTTTAAATTATCTATTTTTTTGTTTTACCAAAATTTACAATTTAAAAAAATTGTTATTTCGAATTTAAAGAAAATAATTATCATAATTAATAAACTAGGTTAGACAAAAAATACCACACACACACACATTCCCAACTACAAAAAAAAACACAGTCATTCACATTTTTTCCTTGACCGTATTAATTATTCTCTATTGCGTAAATAAACTGATTCCCCCGTTGCCACTCTCCGACCGACAAATTCAATATCACAAACCTCGGAGCAAAGAGGCCACAGGTTTGGCGCGAAAAGAAAATTGAAGCTGCCTGAAAGTCGCCAAATAAAGCACGCCTTAGCAATATGTACTCACAATGAGATTTAAATTGTTTGCTTACGGTTTTTAAAGTATGTTTTTGTTGCAATTGGGATAATTATACCGGGGCTACTACAAGCTGATTACAAATTTATTATGTTAGAGTCGGATTCGAACCCCCAGACTATGGTACCGAAAACCAGTGGTAACATGGTGTTCAACAGATTTAAATTAGAGTATAGTGTCAGTTTATTTTTAAGTATAAAGTAATTCATTTATATAAATTCAAATTTGTACAATTTACAATGTATGTTAAATGAAATATATTCTAGTAGTACTGTTTAAAAGTAAAATTATGATTGCGTTTAAAGAAAAAAAAATAATGTTTGTCATATTGCTATTTGAGTAAAAAGTAAACTATAATCCATTTAAAATATTTCTAAAACAAAAGAATAATGCCAAAAAAAAGTTCTTCATTAAACTACCGCCAAACTATTCGCCAAGAGCCTATTTATGAGACGATATATCACTTTATATGGTAACCCGGGTTCGCACTCTTTCTGATACTTTCCTCTTACCTCGGACGAAGTGAAGCAAGTGAAAGTGTGTCACTTCCCGCCAGGGGTCGTTCACCGCTGCCCCTAATGAGTTTATCTCTAGAAACAGAGAGTGGAAGTCTTGGAAAAAAGATATCGTTTGCTTGAATGAAAAAAAGAAAAAAATTGTTCCGCGGAAAAAAGATGTTGAAACTTTTACTTGTACTGCAGATGAAGTTCTTGTATTAAGGGGGAATGAGCGCGCTGGACCGCGGGTCTCCAAAGCAAAGTGCATCAGTGTTAATCCAATGGAGAAAAAATATTTTCTGTGCCACATTTCTCCGGATATATTGAATATTTTTACAAACGGATTTGTTATGTGATAAATGTAGCTGACTTACAGGTCCCGACATCCTTTGAATGGTCGAAATATTTTTAATTTCACAATTTTCAAATAACCCAAACAATTTAGTTTGGAAATTATTTCAAAAGTTAATTTCTAGTTTAATTTTTCTACATCACACCAAAAAGAAAATATATATATAAAAATGCTACAATGAAAAATTCTACTCTACGGTTATCAGTTCAGTATAGTTTTATAGGCATTAGGCTTAAAATATTTTTATTAAGGATGCCAGGGCCCTTCAGGGGCTGTAATGCCAATGATGATGATGAAACAATTTATCAAAATAAATTTTAGTGATGTAGCACATCCCTAGTTAAAAAAAAAAGAATAAAATTAAAACTTTTATAACAAACAATTACGAGAATCATAATACAAATGTTTAAAAATTTCCAAATACATATTCTCAACCCAAAAAGAAAAATATATATATAAAATTGTAACATGAACTTATTTAAAAACGATAAACAGCATCTTTCGTTTTTTTAAGAACAGAATTTCTTAACGAAAATGGAAAATAAAATATAAATGCATAAAAAATTCCAAATAATACTTTCAAAATAATAAAAAAAGAATTAAAAAAAAGTTGTAACATGAAATTATTTAAAACTGATAAAACACCATCTTTCATTCTTTTTAAGAACTTGCAAAATAAAATAAATTCTTAAAATTCCAAATACTTTCAACTTAATAAGAATAAAACAATAAAAAATTCTAACATGAAATCATTTTAAACTAATAAAGCGCCATCTTTCATTCTTTTTAAGAATTTGCAAAATAAAATAAATGCTTAAAATTCCAAATACTTTCAACTTTACAAGAATAAAACAATAATAAAAAATTCTAACATGAAATCATTTAAAACTAATAAAGCACCATCTCATTCTTTTTAAGAACTTGCAAAATAAATAAATGCTTAAAATTCCAAATACTTTCAACTTAATAAGAATAAAACAATAATAAAAAATTCTGACATGAAATCATTTCCAACTAATAAAACACCTTCTTTCAATTTTTCTAAGAACACAATTTCTTAAACGAACATGCAAATCGAACCCACGTGACCACCGGCTAATCACGTGACACGTGATCGAGTTCAGCTGAGTTGTACAAAAGGTTGTTGTACCCGTTGCCTACTTTTCGGTGGGCAGTCGCTAAAAAATCACGTTTGCAGAAATGTGTGTCGGGGACAGGACGGCGGGGTGTTATTGCAGACGATTACACAAAGAAAAAAATAATCACTTTCGATCGTTTGCAAAAAGAACAAATTTCCCTTTCGCACGAGAATAAGGAAAGTGGATGCATTTGGGTGTAATTGCTTAGAGGCGATGTAATATGAATTTTAATATAAGTTGAATTTAGTTTATATAGCACGGTTTGGTTAGATTTTACATATAATAATTATAATAATAATTAATATATACATATAAATAATTAATATAATACATATTATTTTTTGTAATTTTAGAATTAAAATGGTATTTTTTCGATGATGCCGTAGTACTTTTCTCCTTAAAGTGGTGGCAACGCTGACATTTTTGCCCTTAAATTCTGGTCTCCATGGCGTCCCGTCGTTAGCATTGGAGGTCACGTGATCCGCCAATCTAATACTTTTATTATGATATCTATGGTTTCAACTCAAGTACCATACCGCGAATAATGCCGCGAATAATGCGCTACTTAGTTTACCAGTATTTCGTTTTCCCCTAACTAGCCTCTACTAGCAGTGAAACAAGTTTTACAGAAACCTACTTGGTGCGTTTTTGCATATATATATAACTAGTATAGTATTTTCCCTATTTTAGTACGCATAAACTTATTTTCTTCGCTGAATTAAAAATTATGCTTTTTAAAATTAATTATTTAGTCGATATTGTTTATAATTTAACATTAATTAAAGATGCATGTTTAGACGCCCGGATTTTATTGTATAAACACTCTTTTATTAAGTTATAATTTAAAAGTTGTTTTTAAAGAAAAATCGACCATTATAATGGTATATGTCTAGTTTCGCATTTTGTCATTTTAAAATCACCCCTTACGCTAGATTAACTAGCAAACTACTATATTAGTTATAAATACTAACAAAACATTGGTTGATATTTGATTAAAGTTTGACTGATTTAGGGTTCATGTGGACGGGTGATCATTTATTTTATAACATATTTTTAAGTCTTTTTTTCGATAAAAGCTTAATATTACTAATAATTTAATTTTCCTATGGAGAAAATGATATTTCCAAACATTTTAACCTGATATTTGTCGATAATTTAATAATAGCATTATACTTCGTGTTCATTTAATCTATATTCGAAATTTGTAAATTATATACAACGTTCTTCAACAGTTAATTAACTTAACTAGTCATGCCATTTTTTTCTTACATCATACCACGAAACCCAAACCAAAACTAGACAAACTAAAACGTCCAATACCATTTTATAGAAAAAAAAGTGTTCCAAACTGTCAGTTTTCGTGCATATTTAAGTTAGATGGATTAATATACATAAACTAATAAAATATAACACGCTTCGATAGTTAATTAACCTAACATACCCTAACTAGTCATATAATTTTTTACATCAAACTTTAAAACTCGCGAAACCTCATTTAAGAAACCAAAAAACTAAACCAACTAAAACGTCCAATACAATAGAAAAAAAAGTGTTCCAAACTGTCAGTCTTCGTGTATATTTAAGCTAGATAGATTAATGTATGGTAACTAATAAAATATAACACACTCGAATAGTTAATTAACATAACTTAACTAGTCATACATTTTTTTTCTTACCCCAAAAAGCGAAACCCAATTTAAGAAACCGAAACCAGACAAAATAAAACGTCCAATACCATTTTATTATATATAAAAAAAAGTGTTCCAAACTGTCAGTCTTCTTGACACACTTACCTGTCACTGGCCCCCTTGGCCTTCCTGCGAAAGTGAAAACGCCGATGACCAACTTTTCACATTGTAGGGAAAAACAATTAAAGAAAGTAGGGAAAAGTGACACAGTTTTTTTTCCCCAACCTTTTTACGCCTTATTACTAATTTCGAATATTCTAGATTCATTATTTCGTAAATATTCATCATTCATAATGTCGAATACTTAATGTTTTAATCATGAATCAACTGTTTGTAATGTATGATATTGTGATGAATTATGAAGTGTGTAGTGTTTTTGTTACCATTTGTTAATGAAGTGTGCAATGTTTTTGTAACCATCAACCTATATAAAATAGAGAGTTACTAATGCATTTTTCCGAATATAAAATATTTTTCTGGAAAATAACAATTATTTATTGATGCTTCATTTATAATATATACTTAATATATACTGCTCAAACGAATTAGGGGAGCACTTTGCGTACTTTTGTTTACCTTTTCAGTTCCAACTTCTTATTTTTATTTTGAAAATCTATAATTTGTGAAATAGATTCATTATGCAACCAGAATGAAGTGGTAAAAAACCGAGAAAAAAATATTAATTTTTTAAACTAAAATTTAAGGGGAAAAAATTTGAATCATAACTTTTGAATAAATTATAACAACCATTTTTTCAAAAGTTTATTTGTTAAAAAAAAGTTAAAATCAGTTTTTAAACATCTAAGAATGCATGCGTGAAGAATTTAGGGTCAATTTATTTCATAAAATTTTTTGGGAGTTGATTTAATTTTACCATGTTTTTCACATTTTCATTTAATTAAAACAAACATTATTTAATTCTTCAAAAGACATGCTTCTTCCATCTAACGATAAAAAAGAGCGAGCTTAACTTAGAGAGAAAAAAAAATCGCAAGCTGATAGTTCCAAATGGAATCATTGGGGATGAAAGAGTTTAAACCATGCATTCCCTTAATTTGAATGTAAACTAGGGCTGTAATACCACATGACGTTCAATTACGACTCAATAAATCAAGATATTTAAAGGTAACTATGCACTCTAGGATGTCATTTCAATAACTTTAAAACCTAAAAAGCAATATGGCAGTTACACTTTACACATGTACAATTTTCTCAAAAAATTTATTAATGACGTCCGACAGGTACTAGGAACTCGTGTACCAAATTTGTCCGTGGCTTTTTTTGCTCAATAATGTGTACAGTAGTTTCAGGCAGACGTTCTCAAAATCACTTTTTTTAGAATCAGCACCCTCCGAAACCTGTAGAAATCACAAAATTTCTATTTCGAATTTTCAACTCCATCGCAATACTATTCATATACGTTTTGTATTTCGTATAAGATAATAGAAAGTACACTGCTCAAAACAATTAGGGGAATGCATGGTTTAAACCCTTTCACCCCCAATAATTCCATTTGGAATCATCAGCTTGCGATTTTTTCCTCACTAAGTTAGGTTCGTAGTTATTTATAGTTAGATGGAAGAATCATGTCTTTTGAAGAATTAAATAATGTTTGTTCTAATTAAATAAAAATACGAAAAACATGGTAAAAAAATTCACTCCCAAAAGTTTTTATGGAATAAATTGACCCTAAATTCTTCACGCTTGCATTCTTAGATGTTTAAAAATTGATTCAAAATTTTTTTAGCAAATAAAGTTTAGAAAAATTATTGTTATAATTTATTCAAAAACCATGATTCCAATTTCCTTCCCCTTAAATTTTAGTTTAAAAAAAATTAAGATTCTTTTCCCTGTTTTCTACCATTTCATTCTGGATGCATATTGAATCTGTTTTACAAATTTTAGATTTTTAGAATAAAAAATAAGAAGTTGGAACTGAAAGGGTTAACAAAAGTACGCAAAGTGCTCCCCTAATGCTTTAAGCAGTGTACAAAAAAAATAAATTAAGAGGGACTGTCAGTCCCATAGAGCTAATGCATTAGTTTTGAAATCACAACTTTGGCAAAATAATTGGTTTGCCATGTTATCCCATTCTCACCAGGTATGGGAATCATCATAACATCCATTTAAAACAAAATTGAAAAGAAAATAACATCTGGTTATTTAATTATTAATTAATAAAGTTTTAAAATGGTGTCGCCATCTGCTGTAATTTTTGGCATTTTAAAACTTCAAAAATATATAATTAAATAGCTACATAACATTTTCGTTTCAAATTTGTTTCATTTTAATGTTATGTTGATTCCCATACCTGGGGAAAAAGGGCTAACATGGCAAAGCAATACTTCAGCGGAAGTTATGATTACAAAACTAATGCATTAGCTCTATGGGACTGACAATCCCTCTTAAAACGCAAATCTTTAACTCTATCCTCTTCCCCCCCAACCGTCTAAAATGGACTCAACCCACAAAAGTTCCAAAGAGGTAGTTCGAGGTAGACAGAACAGAGTCGGTCGATAGAGAGTTCGTTGCTCCCGACCTAGAAAGCACCGCAGCACTTTGCATGCCTCGTGTTTGGCATTTAGGTCCCGACCTCCACTTTCACTTGCTTCTCTTCCTTCCGTTTTCCCTCTCGGGAGGGAATTTTAGGGAAGTTTTGGTCTTTTTTTTTTTTTTTAGTTGGTTGGGGTTAGAGTCAGTATAGGGTTTTTGGTAATGGAAGAGTCGTGACAATTTCGGCTAATGAAAACGCGTTTACCAGGGATATAGCCGGGCATGATTATTGATTTAGTTTAGTTTAAATTATCGTCGCACTAGATATTATCTAAGATATTATCGGTATTATGTGTTTAGGATTGATATTCAAATGTGGCTTCAAAGAGGGTTGTTTTTGCATCTTTTGTTTAGTTTAGTTTAGTTATCGTCGCACTAGAGCTACACAGGGGCTATTGGCGACGGGCGTCGTATTTTAGAACCACATTGCATATGTTGTGGATATTTAGTTTAGTTTAGTTTAGTTTGAATTATCGTCGCACTAGAGCTACACGAGGGCTATTGGCAACGGGCGTCGTATTTTAGAACCAGTCAAGTGACGAGCCGACACATTGAGTAGGCACCCAACGCAACCGTTAAGGGCGACATCGTACGCAGCGTTGGGACTTTGGAGCGTATTTTAACGTGCACTCCCTCTACACGGGGCATTATTCGCCGGACATTTTTGGCTGCACGGGCCGTTTATAGGTCGGCAGTTATTTTGGCGATGCCCGACCTGAACCTGGGACCTTTCGCATGCTAGGCGAATGCCTAACCAACTGCGCTCCCCAGCCCCTTGGTGGTCGAGAACCATATTTAATTTTATAGTATATTAGTACGAAACACTTATTTTTTTTAATGAGAGCATGTCTGATGTCTCTAAAATATTATTTGATCGTTTTCTAATCCTGGGTGGTATGTAAGCGCAATTGTACCAATTTTAGTATTATAATTTCATAAAATGTTTGGGTTTTTACCATGTTATAATTTACTTTTTCAACAAATGCGTTCCGTATAAATTTGTGGATTTTCAAACAGTTTTTAGTAATTTTTTATACATGTATTTCGACTATTGAAAAAGTCAAACAGATTGTTTCTATTAAATATTACATATACCCCATATGTTTGTTTTAAAATCAAATTTCACCTATACGTGCTGCAGGAAATCGAGATATTACAAATTTGAATAACTGAAATCCATTTATTGAAAAATATACGTGAAAATGCAACTTCACGAAGGAATTTAAACTACCGCCATTTAAAAACGAAATTCGGCCGACACGAAACACTTTACATAAGGAAGGAAACAAAAACAAAATAAAAAAAAAACATACAATTTCCCAATCAAGTGGACTTAGGTCACTTTTCTCCTCATTCTTAAAAAAAAAATCCCGCGGCTAAATTCAGAGATGTGGGTTAGGAGAGTGACTTCTCAACTCCAGAGTTCGTTGACCCACTAACGCATCCGCGCATGCGCACTGCGACTGTTGCCATGGGACCGCGGTTTTCCCCTTTTGTGGAGTTGAGTGGTTTCTGTGCTGCTCATCTTCATTTATGTGACAGTTGTTGAATGGGGGTTGTTGTATTGATTTCGTGGGGGGTGCAGAGTTGAGTATACTAGTTGCTGAAGGAGAATGATTTTCAATAGAACATTATTTTGATTTTTTGTCTAGAAATTTATAAACAAATAATTACTTTATTGGGAAATGTCGTAGTAAATCATTAAATGTATTTGGAGTGAATTATTTTACCTTAAAGTACCAGATTCGAAGCATTTTTTTAAGAATTGACCATAATTTCTTTTAATTAAGAACATTTCAAATCAAAATCTAAAAAATGCGTCTGAAAACTACAAAAGTAAAAATGTAATAAATTCATAGTATTGAATAATGTTAAATAACGTTTAGCTTTTTTTTAAAATTCGTTTTAGCACTAAACAACAACATGCATGGAAAACTTATATTAATTTAAATATTAATCTACAAATATATTTAATTCTTATAGGAAATTGGAAACAATTTAGCTCATAGTAAAATACATTTCAAATTATCAAATGCTAAATCAATTTGATTTTGATGGTTGGTTGGTAGACATATATATTCGGGTTTGTGTGCTTGGTCAGAGACCCGCTAATAAACCTTCGTCACATAAGACAGACAACACACACACATAAGTGGATCATCTAATTTTAGAGACAGAGGCCAACTAGAGGATCCCAGAATTTGGCTTGTCACCCCAAGGTATCGTTTTGGTATGGGAACAGGACTTTGGACCCAACAGATTTAACGAGCACGTACTCCGCATATACTCGACAAACAAACATCCTGCCTAACGGGATTCGAACCCGAACCCAGAGGCTCCAAAGGCCTAGCTCCCTAACCGTTGCGCCGCCGGGTCGGCATTTTGATGGTTCTTTCACTTTTAAAACACCAACATTAAACTTTATTCAGAAAATAGATCACCAATTGTAATTTAAAAAAGGGTGTTTCCCTTAAAAAAAAATCTCCACGATTAAATATTCAAAATGTATCATATGCTAATGAAAGTATTCATCAAAAAGGGAATAACTGTTACACCATACACATTGGGAAAAACACCTGACCCCGCGCATTATAGTCTGCGCAAGTGAGAGTGAAAAGGGGGTGGAGAAAACTGAAATGAAATCATGATCAGGTCACTCGTACATCGACCCCAGTGAGGGGAAAACGAGAAAAAAAAAGTTTCCAAAAGTGTGTCAATATAACTCTACTGCGTTTCCGCTACTGTATTGAAATGCTAACTGGTGCTGCCATCTTTTTATTTTAAATCAAGTTAAAAGTTAATTTATTAAATATATATATTTTTTAGTGTTATTATGGTAGTTAAATGAAGATACGAGTTAATTTTCGTTGCATAAAATGTATTGGAAGTGCAAATAAAGCCACTGCTGTATATTTTATCCATTTTTGTGTTTCAAATAATTGATTTGATGTTTAAAGTATTAAATTTTACGGAATTTTTTTTTAAATTTAATATTTTGTTAGTTATTACGTTTCGGCTGACTATCTAATTTGCTATTTTTCTAGCATTAAAATTTACCAACTGTAGAATAGTTTAATCATGTTGGTTATTATTTAAAAATTAGTGCTTCAAATAATACAGTAATATTTTGTGGTGCGTGTTATTGTATTATATAATTTTTAATAAAACTATCTTGGAGAAATATTAAAAAAATATTCACTTAACACAAATACTTTGTAAAACCTTCAATAATTTTCTAATTTAAAGTGCCACGGTAAAATTATTTTTTACGTTTTATTTTATGATACATAAATATCTTTTATAAAAAACAACTTAATTTTTAACGAAGTAAAATATCTATAAAAAGTAAATTAAACGATAAACTATTGGATAACTAGAGAACCAAGCTAGCTTGAGAACTAAACAATGGTGGTTTCGCGTTAGTCAGACCAACAAACCGGAAAATATCTCATTGCCCTCGTAAACTGAAATAGGCGCAGCAGGTTTTGACCTTTTTTCAGCTGTCGTGCTCGCGCCACAAAGTTCAGTTTAGTTTAATAGCATCAGACAGCAAATAAACGAAAACTATTTCTTTTATTTCCCTTTACCAAATCCGATGACGGATCAATTTCCTTTTGATACAAAAGAAGAACCTTACACAAGTGCAAAAAAAAGTACATATGCGCGTAGCATTACTGCGGCGCCAAATCGACCAAGGTCGGCGTAAACCGCGTCCACAGTTTGTCGCCAAACATCCACTTCACGTGTTTTCTCGCGATCGCACGAGAAACTGCGAAGCTCCAAAAATTCATTATTTTTTCCTGTCAAATTGTTCCGAGTTTCGCGTTTAAATTCACGAAATAAAATTTCTATTATTCGTGCTGCCATTCTCTACTTTAACTCGAGTGCCAAAAAACTATTCTCGATCACGTGATAGGCTGTCATGATCTGAATCCCTGATTTTTAATTGGTCCGCCGACGTCGAATCAGAATTGCCATGCCAAAAGATAATCATCCGGGTGAGTAGAAATTATTGTTTGGTTGTTTATTATTTGTTATATAAAGTTTTGGAATGGTTCATTTATTGTTAGGCTCCGGCTTCAACAATAATTATCATTCTAAATTAGATACCATGTTCTCTACTAATGTTTTTTTATTTTAGGTTAAAACTGAGAAAATCCTAAAATTTAAATATTTAGAATTTACAAAAATTGTTTTTGTTTTACTTATACCAAAATATTTATTGTATTTTAACGATCTAATATTTTCCAAGACAAAAGTTTGTGACACCTTGAGCAGTTTCAATTCTTTTATCGACAAATAAAATTATAGATTGTTTTCCATATTTTTCAGGAGCACCATCTATTTTTGCTTTAAAAACATTAAATGTTGTTTTTAAAACATTTAGATTATTGAAAAACCTCTTGTATAATTTATAAAATTGTGTATAAGTAAAAATTTTCAATGACATTTGATTTCATAAGAAAATAAAAAAAAAAATAAAGAATGATTTCTGAAAAAGTCTACAATGAACAGGCAAAATGATCAGAATTAAGAATTTCAACACAATCTATTTCATTATACTTTAGAGAGTGCGAGTTTTGCAACTAAAAAGTTCACCCCTTACGGGTGTTAAGTTCCATCTACCTCACGATTTCCAGCTTGAAAGGTAGAATCACATGCACAGGCTGTTGCTTCCCTTACTCCGGACTTGCTGCAGACAGTATGGAAGAATTGCATTTTCGTTTGGATGTGTGCCGTATCACTAAAGGCGCACACATTGAGCACTTATAGGAAAAACTTGGTTAGTTTTCCTGCAATGTCATGTATGATTTGTTAGATTTAGTATAAAATAAACTCCTGTAATATACCATTAAAACTCGGACTTTTTTTACGGACATATGTATAACTAAGACATATGGGCCGATTTCTTCATTGAAAACATTTGAAAATGGTAAATTCAATTGGACGAAATCGCCAATGAAGGGGCCGGACCCTATATATTAGTCAAACTTCGGAGAATGCGAGTTTTGCAACTGAACCCTTCATATATTTATAGGGTAAGATAAATTGGATATTTTCGCAAACTCTTAAAATATTATTCCCTTTCATTTTTCAATTATAAAAGAACACATCAGGTTTAAACTGCATAGTAACTGAATCCAAAATGGGAAAAAATGAAAAAAAGAATATCTAGAAGAAGAAGAAAAAATTAATTCTGGAATTTCGCCAATTCTGCCGTTATGCGCTAGGAAGGTCATTTTTCCTATTTTTATTTTCTGTGCTTTTCGTGTTTATTTCAAGGTTCGTCGCCATTTTTGCGTTCTTTTGCCATGATGTTCTAATTCAAGGTCGAACTTATAAAGTATTGAAACAGAGACGCACTTTTTATTTTAAGAGGATGTTCAGTCGTTAATTAGCTGCTCCATCATAGGGCTAGTGCATTAGTTTTTTTGGAATCGCAACCTCTGCGAAAGTATAGCTTTGTCATGTAGGCTTTTTTTTCTCACCAGGTATGGTATGAGAATCATCATAACAGTAAAATAAAACAAGAAAAATAGCATCCGGTTATTTAATAATTAATTGATAAAGTTTAAAAATAGTGCTACCCTCTTAAAAATATTTCAAGGAAAATTGAAAAATTAAATAAAATTATTAAATAATCAGATAAAATTTATATTCCTCAACCCATTTAGTTATTGAAAAAGTAGAAGTTACAGATGCAATGTTTATTTTTTTTCTAAAATCCAAATAACACATATTTCTCGATGACTGATCTAAAACTAATTTGAATTCAAAAAATATTAATAAAAAAAACAGAGTATATATCTTTATTTCTCTACCTATCTAGTTGCGACGCAGTTACAGACACAGTGTTTTTTCCTTCACCAAATAAAACATATTTCTCGAGTGCTGATCTTATGTCTGATGACGTGCAACCGTCTAAGTTTTGGTTGTCTAACCTTGAGTGAGAGGAGATATGTGTGAGTGTGTGTTGTCACCAAAGTCCCGACAAAGTCAAGTATTCTATCTCCCTCCCCCCTTCCTCCACCCCCTGTCTGGAATATCCAGATCGTCTGCCCAATTTCACAATTTCCCGGAATGGGTAAACAAACCAAACAACATTGCACCGAGTTAGGGCAATTCTGTTCGAAATCAATTGTCGTCTGAAATTTGTAAACGAGGAAGTAAAATTTAAAATGTTTTTTTTGAAACATTGTATCGTTTGGTATCGATGATTCGAAGGTATTTTTATTTATTATCAACTAACTAAAGCAAAATGTTGTAGATACTATAAAAATACAAAAATTATTTTAAATACTGTAAAATTAGAACATATTTTTAATACTGTAGGAACTAAGTATTGTAGGTATTATAAAAATACACATCAATTATTCAAAAAAATATTTATTAAATTATGTATAAGTATTAAAATATGTATAATTATTATTAAATTATGTATCTATATTAAACATTTACATGCTAAATTTGGCTAGTTTCATTTATTTTATTTCGAAAAATTCAATAATTATTACTTATCGTTTGCAAAAATTAATTTATATTTCAAAGAATAAATATGTCATATTCCTAGCTTTTAAATAGAATTAAAACATTTCATATCAACGTACAAAGAATCTCGTAGTGAAATATATTTGACGTCATTTCAAACTGATCGATGTCGCAAAAATAAATTTATTTTAATTTTTTATCTAAAAGAATTAAAGTTTCTCGAGCGATTGTTGCGATGGCAATGGTGATTTAATTCTAATAAAAATGGCTTCCTATGCTTTTTAAATGAGCATTCAATTTTGCAGTTTTTTAAATAATTGAAGTACTTCGAATTCGAATTTCTGAAATTTTCAATGTATTCTAATTTCGATGCGCTGAATTTTTGGACGTATCACACTTGTCCGTAGCATTTGTAGTTCGGGCTATGAAAGTGGGTGACGGACAAGATTGTTCAGGACCATGGTCTTCATTTATCTTTGATTTTTTGTCTATTTAAATTTAAGCAGAAAGCTTATTTTAGCGTGGCAAATTTTATTTCCAATCATCTTGAATGGATTAATGAGTTGAGTAGACATTCTATTTTCATCAATTTACCAAGTTCATAATCTTATCCTAATCTCACCCCAACAAAATGTACCCCTTATCCTCACACATAATCAAAAAATAGAAAATCTAAAAAATCTTTCCCCAATTTTGATAACTCAATTACATCTTAAGCATCATCTCTTTATTAAAAATAACTTTTTTAATATAGCGAGATAAAGTAATGAAATCTATGTTTAGTGCCTTTTAACCTTGAACTATATCTGCCTTTGTTAATCTTATCACTTATTCCTATCGTCAATAACAGTCTACCCTTGGCCATCAGAGGTGACTTTAAGATTTATAATTAGAATGGTCTAAACTTTGTTGCTAAGATATTATCGGTTTTATGTGTTTAGGATTGATATTCAAATGTGGCTTAAAAATAGTTATTTATGCAACTAGTGTGAAAAGTAAGGCTTTTTTAAACGAGTCTAATAAATTATTTCACGAGCGAGGTACGAGCGAGTAAAATAAATTCACGAGTTTAAAAAAAATGCTATTTTCGACGTGTTGTCATACACTATTTTTTATAATAACGTGTAAAAAAAGTATTTCTTAGATTGGCATTGGAAATAAGACGCCAATAAAGACACGCTCAAAGAATTTCACCATACAACCGCCGAATAAAATATCACGCTCAAAAGAATTTTACACCAATCAGATGCTCTTATTTACTTTGTCGCACTAGTGCGTAAAAGTAACTTTGAAACACGATTTCGTTAAAAGCATCACTTTTGCCACAATTATTGATTTGAAAAAGTTAGTTTTTTTTTGCACGATATTATAATAAGGGTTGTTTTGCATCTTTTGTGGATATTATTTCGATTTTTTTTACTTTCAATACTTAAATATGAAATGTAAGGTAATGAAAGAATTGCGATGGGGTCGAATATCCGAAAAGGAGATTTTGGGGGTTTTGTACGCGCTTTTGGAGGGTGCTGATACCGTAAAAGTGATTTATGAACATTGGTCTGTTTGTCAGACAGTCTGAAATCATTCTACAGCTCGAACTAAAAGAGCTACGAATTTCAAATTTAGCAATATCTTTTACAATCCTCAACCAAACATAATAATTTTTTTAAAAACAAAAATGCAACATTTTTCAAAATTTAATTTGAAATTACTATAATTACTATAAATATAGGTTTTTTATGTTCATTTTTAAACTTGTGATCGTTTACGTTTATCTTTTACATCCTTATCCAATGGTCTTCGCTATATTCATTAAACTATTAAAACACAAATAGTTATAAATCTAATTTTAAAAAATAAATAAAACATATCATATTTTATAAATTAAAACTTTACCTATCCAATTTTGTTTAACGCTAACAACCCAAAAAAACATTTGAAAATCCCTTCAGAACTGACAAATTACACCCTATCTACATTAAAAAAAAACCTGCCAGAAGAAAATGGGAAAATAACACGAAACACAGCCAAATCCGGCAACCCCGCACCGGAATCCGGGATTAGTACAACCCTGCATCGTCCTTGGCCTTGACCAGGAGAAGAAGAAGAAACGCTACAGTGACGTCATTCGAAAGCGAAATGGCGTCGCTCACTGCAGTATAGAGGGTTTTGGGTACATTAAATTTAATTAAATCGATTGGATGACTGGCTAGTTTGTAAATAAATTGGTTAGATAACTTGTTTCGGATTTGTTATTTTAATAAGTTGATGTGAGTGGAGTTTTGGATGGAGAAAAATAATGGAATATAAGTTTAATTTTTAGGAAGTGTAGTTCGAATTTTTTCTTAAATGATCGCTTCAGATATTTACGGTATCGAAGTTTAAATTAATATTAGGACTGGTAATACAAAATGTATAGTTTAAAAAAAATATCATTCAAAGGGGATATAGCAAATGATAAAAAAATAATGTGGCTGTGTATATCCTCTCTAACGTTTAAAAAGGATATTTGAATAAAAATGTATTTTTAAAATTATAACTTAAGTACTATAAACAAGTATAAAATTACCAGTTAGTGTTTCATTTATATTCTATTATAGTTACACTCTATCCTAAAATTTTGATTGAAAAAAGAGAAATAAATTTTGTTTATTTATAGCTGTTGTAATCAATATTTGAGAGAAAAACATATAATGAAAACACTAGATTGTAAACTGCAATTTCTTTAGCGAAAATGTGTCTACGTTTATTTTAAAATATTATTATTACTTTATGATTTACTTTTTTTTACCGATTTCTTTCTATGTAGAAAATATTAATTTGCCACACAACTATCAAATAATTTATGATTTATTAAGTTAAAAGGTTTAAAAAAAATTATTAATAGTTTTAAATCAATTTTTAAGGTTTCAAAATTAAACGTCTCAGTTTCTGCAGTAAGGTACCCAGATACAACTTCAATCAATATTATTAAACACCTCATAACATTTACTATTTTTTATACCTGTGTTTTACAAAATATTACCAGAGAACATGACCTCATATTTTAGCACAACTTTAAAAATACATACATAAATAAAACCTTTTATAAACAGCCCTAGTAACGGCTAACATTTTTGCCGTCTTAGCAACAGAAAAATATTTTATGACAATTTATTATCTTCGACGTCATCAGAACCTTCATTCTGCCAAGTTTATTCACATTTAGTGTTATCTGTTTCTTAGCCTATACTTAAGTATGAAAAAAAAATTAGGGCATTTACCCCATTGATACTGCCCTGATAGTTTCAGGGTCACAATATTAAGTACATTTTTGGTTGATAATATTTCTTTTAATGAGTAATTTTCATTTGCGGGAAATATGGTTTATGGATTTAGGGTATTCTGGAAACTTGATCGTTTTTTAAAGTTGTCATTGTCCATGTGTTTTGCATCTTGAAATCATATTTTTTGCTCTTGCTTTGCATCATATATTGTAATATAAACCAATACTTAAATCTAGTATAAATTTTTAATTACTTCAAAATATGTAAACTTTGTTTGCTTATTACTATCGAACAAACTTATCAGCATTCGAAATTGTATTTTTAGATTCACAACTTATATATTCGTAAGTTTAACTTGCGTATAAATGGAACTAATCAATGATACATTGGTTACATAACTATTCTTAAATCGTTTTCCCTAGATTAATTTTTTAATAAAACATTCAAACTTATATTTTACTTACAACAGTTATTATTATGGTTATTATTAGTAATACATAATATTATATAAATTTTTTTATATAGTAAGTTAACCCGTACTGCCATCTGTTGATCATGAAGATAAACTTAAGTTAGGTTAATAAATTATAGTATGTTTTCAATAAATAATAACTATTATCTAGGAAATTGGCTTAATTTTATTTCTAAAAATTATCTTTTATTTAAGTTTGGTTTGCTTATTATGTTTTTGTATGTAAAGGATTGTTTTTTTTAGTACTGAAAATTCTATGTTCTATTAATTCCAATCCATCGAATGAAATAATTAATAATTCTGCATTGAAATGTTTGAAATTAACTTACACACACATTATTTTTCAAAACTTAATTACTTTTATATAACGAATATTTAATTGGTTTAATTTACAATCAATAATACCCTCATATTACTCCACTTTAAAAAAAAAATACCCAAAAAATTGATTTTTATATTTAATTCATATTGTCCAATTTCATAAACATTTAAGCAATATCAAATCAAAAACAATACATAAATTTTTTTTTAAAAAACCTAAAAGATTCCCTGATATGGATTACTTTGCAACTGTACCGTTGCACAACGCCCTCTACCGAGCTTGGCCGCAACTACTAGCTCGTGCGGGTTCTAGTGTCAACGTACTTGACCTACACAGGCGTCTGGTTGTCGTTATGGCAACTATGGTAAAAAAAAAAATCTAAGTTCGGCTGCGTTGGTAAAGGTGGGGTTAAAAAAAATCTGGGCGGTGGCTTTTTGTAGAAAATTAGTGGCTAAGTATTTTTGTGATTCTATTAGATTTATATATTTCGAGCACGAGATATTTTTACATAATTATTAATTTTAGAATTGAGTATTGATTAATTTAGGTTAAAGAGAGATCATTTATAAAGTATCGAAAATATATGATTCGAAGTTTAATACAGATAATTAATGTTATAAAAATTATAGCAATTCAAACTTTTAATCCATTAATTTTTATCGAAAAAAATTGCTTAATCTTATTTAATATATATATTCTTGTAGTTAAAGCGAAAAAGAAGAACCACAGAAATAATATTATCAGTGCTTTCCCCTTCCCCTGTAACTGCTAACTGTATTGCATTGGGTTATTTGAGTATATTATTAACCGTAACCACAGTACATCAATGGACAACTAGAACGGCCACGGTGACGCCACAGCTACATCAATCTTTGACTCATACACACACAAACAAACCACTTGGCAGCTAATTCGCCCAAATTACAACGGCCATTCTTAACATTTACGTCATAGCTACGTCATACATTGTCTTCTACCCCACAGACCACGCCCCTTTCAAATCGTCCATTATTTTTATGCGGCTAAAGTACAAACCATTGCACCGTTAAAAAACCACACAAATTACCACACGACCTACCCTACAAACACTTAATTTAAGCCACCAACCATATTAACCTCAAGAAAGCCACTGCTTTTAAAATAAATTGATAAATTTTCCCAAGTTGCAATCTTGTATCGCAGGAAAAACTTCTCACCTTTTAGAAACTGTTGCGTCATGGTTTCCTCTGCTCTTGCCAATGACTTTGGGTTGGTGTTTCCATTTGAATAATAAGACAAGGAAAGACGTGAAGGTCAAGATCGTATTGGGTTTACGTCAGTCCGTACGTAGAAAAATAAAGCTTTAAATTATAACGACGTTAACTACCATTTTATTGGATAGACAGTTGTCACTAGAGCCCGGAAGACACATTGTCCAGCTAGCCACTCGGCATAGATAGTTGACAATAAAAAAAAATTTCTAAGCCTAATTTACTCCGGCTTTATTGAATTTCTATTACAAACGGTTTTTTCACAAAAAAAATCTAGCATTTGTAGTTTGAGATATGAAAGTGGGTGACGGACAGACAGAACGGCAGACAGACGGACTGAACGACTATAATATCTTCCACTTTTTACAGTATAAACGTAGTGTGGAAGGTATAATAAGCAATTTCATACCACAAAATAACTGTAAAAAAAATACAGAAATAAGTTGTAAAGAACCAATGTCACATGCCATAACATCTGACATCTCGCTTTTGTCTACAAAGTTACAAACTTAAAACAATGACGGTTTCTTCTGATGCACCTTCAAATCTCTCCTTGGCCTTACCTCAAAAATAAAAACTCAAATAAATAAACAATTCATCAACAAATCAACAAAACCTTCGAACACAGTTGCACAAGCGACAAAGTTTCGAAACTTTTTCAAGAACCTTCAAGAGTTCTAAATACGTCCCCGAACGAGGGCCAAGTTCTAAGACAGAAAAAAAGAAGTTTTGATGTTTGTTTCAGAGATCTTAACCTTCAAAATTTTCCTTGGGTTTTTTTACTTTGGGGAGTTGTGTTATTACAATATTGTCCTGTTAAATTATGGCATTTTAAAAAATAATTTCATAATACATGACGAACATAATTGACAATTACATATTACGAATATTACATATTTATTCTTTGAAATATAAATTAATTTTTGCAAACGATAAGTACTAATTATTGAATTTCGAAAAAAAAAATGAATGAAACTAGCCAAATTTAGCATGCAAATGTTTAATATAGACTTAATGCTGTGTTTGGCGCCATTTTACCTGCTAAACATAACTGTTGTGTGGAAGCGGGTTAAGTGACAGATTCTGTTACAAACCTACTTGTTTTTGATTATAGCAACGACCTTTTGGTACGTAGAAATGTATCATTTGAAGGTTCGTTTCACTTATAACAGTTTCTAAAGGCTTAATTGTGTATAAGTGATTTCTATGAATGTGATATTGGAAGTTATTGATTTTTAAGAAAAGTTTTATCAGAGTTTAAAAATATATCCTCGTAAATTGACAATAAAGTAGAATTTATTGAATAAAATAGTTAAAATTTCTTAAAAGCAAATGAATCTTAGAAAATCGTTTACTACAAAACTACATTATATAAACGTTACTACAAGAATATAAACTATTATTCCAAAACCTCATTTTATTAATAAAATAAAACATTTTTCTTATCCTGATGTGCAAGTAAAATCGTCAAACAAATTGCTTCAAATGTTTTATGAACATCGGAAATAATGTACTTTTAGTGCAACACAAACATAGAATTTTAAACATTTGGAGAAAAACCTTACTACAAATATAAAACTTGCCAGGTATAAATAAGAATAAGAATTACATTCAAATTCATATCAACATTGCACGATTAATTTTGTCCACGGCAGTATATATATTTAATTCTATTATTCTAATTACCTGCATATTTTATTTTTTAATTTAACAGACGTACTCTTAGTACCAAATGCCAAATTTTTGCATTCAAAACAATCAAATTTAGCCAAAAAAAAACTGACAACCCAACTTCCGATTTTCGCCCTTAAAAACACTAAACCTCAATCCAGAATCTTACACGCATCATTGACTCCCAATACCCTTCCTGCCCCTAGCCATAATAATTGACTCCACTGCTACCAATCCTCGAAAACCTAAAATCAAAGAAGCCCTTGATACAGGATATTTCTTGTCGTAGATACTCTTCAGGTCATCGACTTTCTTACAAGTCCAAATCATAAAACTGACTGCGACCTTAACTTCCGTCCACTCTGCAACCGTAACCTTTCACCTGGAGTTGTTGTAGTTCTAGAGACAAAGGGTTTGGTGAGGTTGCATGTTAGATGCCCACGTAGGATGATGACTGGGATTATTATTTTTTTTAAGGGGGGGGGGGACACGGAAATTTCTTCTGGTTGATTGGCATAGCATGTTGGTAAAATATTCCTTGTTTGGTGGTTAATTTCTGAATAAATAATGGAGAAGGGAAAAAAATATATAACATGTCATCTCGAGATAAAAATGTGTGATTAAGCTTGGTTTTTATAATATCGTGCAAAAAAACTAACTTTTTCAAATCAATAATCGTGGCAAAAGTGATGCTTTTAACGAAATCGTGTTTCAAAGTTACTTTTACGCACTAGTGCGACAAAGTAAATAAGAGCATCTGATTGGTGTAAAATTCTTTATTTGAGCGTGATATTTTATTCTGCGGCTTTGTGATTGGTGTAAAACACTTTATTTGAACGTGATTCTTTTTTTTTTGGCGCGTTATTTCCAATGCCAATTTAAGAAATACTTTTTGTATGTGATTTTAAAATAATCATTAATATAAATAATCACCTTCAAATCATTTGAACATATTAATAAAATAATTAATAAGCCAATCAATAAATGCCAATTTAATAAATACTTTTTTTGCTCGTTATTATAAAAAATAGTGTATGACAATACGTTGAAAATGGCCTTTTTTTAAACTTGTCAATTTATTTCACTCGCTCGTGAAATAATTTATTCAACTCGTTTAAAAAAGCCTTACTTTTCACACTAGTTGCACAAATAACTATTATTTATTAAAGTAATTTTAACATGAATTATTTTCCCTCCATTCAAATGAAGAAAAGTGCATGCGAGTTTCCGTAACAATAATAAAGGAACATTAAAATGTGATGTTTTTCTGATCAATAAAAACCAATAAATTAGGTTTTTAATAGTACTATATCTCAATTGCATTTCTTAGAAATTATATATTCAACGGCAACAAAATTAAAACATTAAAATCAATAAGGAAAATGTCATTCCAGATATTTTTTAATGCCTACAAAATCCTTTAAAAATAATACTTTTTTAACCATGATATACATAACTGTGATTGTAATTTTTTGTGCTGTGATTATAAAGTTTTATTTAATCATAATTCTTAAAGTTTCGAATAATTATGATTCCAAAGTTAAATACTATAAGTCTTCTGAAAACTTTAGAATCATAAATAAAGTATCGCAATATTAAAACAATATTAGTTAAAATATGATTTTAATTAAAATTGTTTCATTTTTATGATACACTAGTTATATAACTTTGAGTCTAAAGTTATGTTGTATAATTATGTTTCTAAAGTTATGTTGTATAATTATGATTCTAAAGTTTCGTACAATTATGATTCTAAAGTTTCGTACAATTATGATTCTAAAGCTTCGTACAATTATGATTCTAAAGTTTTGTATAATTATGATTCTAAAGTTGCATGTAATTCTTCTGAAAACTCTTTAGATACACTAACATAATATATATAACAAAATTTCTCGTAATCATAAAACAATTTTAACTAAAATCATATCGCTTGTGAAGCAAACCAACATTTCTTAAACTTAATATAGAAAAAAAAAACCTTGCTCTGGTTTGTCGACATAGTGCGGTGAGAGTTTGGTTCTCCCGTATGGCTCGGGGTTCAACAACCGAGGAACCTTGAAAATCATCAACACTGGCCTCAAGAGGGGATTCTTCTCCCACACCACTTGGGGAGAACGGCTGGGAAAAGGTGTATCACATACCTGGTGTCAATGATCTCAATCGGAGAAAAAATACGGATTTTATGAAAAATATTTTGTGTTTTCTAAAATTATTAAAAGGGTTTTGAAGACTGTTTAACCATATATGTACTGTAATTTTATAAAAAAATTTTAATGACCGAAATTTTTTGTTTAATTAAAATGAGATTTTTTTATGATTAATTTTGCACTGTAATTTATAAAATGATCATACTTTTTTGGGCTATGATATCTATAACTTTGATTGTAGCTCGAAGCGTTGTGGTTATAAGGTTTTATTTAATTATGATTTTAAAGTTTCGTGTAACTATGATTCTTAAGTTTTCCTTATGATTCTTCCGAAAATGCAGTATGTATGATACAAAGAGTAATTGAAATTCAAAAATAATTATAGGACATTTTATGTACAGTTTGAAGAGATAGATGAAACTTCAATCCGTATACTACTTCAATCTATTTACGTTTATAATTACCAGTTTTTGTTTATTGATTGGAAATATTAACAGTTGGCTAAGATTTGAGGAATTTTATATGAATCCATTCCCATTTTTTATTAGCTTCCACACTACGTTTATAACGTAAAAAGTGGAAGGTATTATAATCGTTTAGTCCGTCTGTCTGTTTGTCACCCACTTTCATAGCCCAAACTACAAATGCTACAGACAAGCGTGATATGTCAAAAAATTCAGCGCATCAAAATTAGAATACATTGAAAATTTCAAAAAAGAATTCGAATTTGAAGTACTTTAATTATTTAAAAAACTGCAAAATTTAATGCTCATTTAAAAAGCATAGGAAGCCATTTTTATTACAATTAAATCACCATTGCCATTCGCAACAATCGCTCGAGAAACTTTAAATTCTTTTAGACAATAAATTAAAATAAATTTATTTTTGAGGCATCGATCAGTTTGAAATGACGTCAAATATATTTCACTACGAGATTAGTATCCTAAGGGGTATTGACCTCTCTCCTCTCCCAACTTAAAACCCCCTACAAACTAATTTTTTTTTTCAAATTTACTCTCACAACAAAACACCAATTTAATTTCAAAGCTAAATTAACTTTTAATTTACCAACAAATATTTCTCTATACTTTCAAAAAAATATATATATACAATACAGTAAAAGGCATTACCACATCTCTAGTTTAGGTCAACCACCTCTCGTACAACCCGAACCGAAGTGGGTAAAAACTGCCCGTCCATTAGTGGAGCAGAAACCCCTCGATAGCGCAGACGATAGGTATTAGCAATGGAGGTCAACGATCGTTTGAGGAAGTCGGGGATTTTCGGACGATATAGATATTTTATTATTTTAGGTTTATTATATTGTGGCGACGTGAACAGTCGCCTGTTTGTTTTAAAAAGAGACACGTGGGTCGACCTCGTGAAAGTTCGGAATTTCCTTCTTATTCGAAGGTTAAAGTAATAAAAGTATTAATTCATGTAAAAGCAATGTTGATATAAATTTCAATATAATTCTTATGTTTATTTATGCCTGGAAAGTTTTATATTTGTAGTAAGGTTTTCACCAAATGTTTAAGAGGGACTGTCAGGCCCATAGAGCTAATGCATTAGTTTTATAATCACAATTTTTTTTTTCAAAAGAATTGCTTTGCTATGTTATCCCATTTTCACCAGGTATGGGAATCACCATAACATCAATTTAAAACAAAATTGAAAAGAAAATAACATCCGGTTATTTAATTATTAATTGATAAAGTTTTTAATTAGTGTCGCCATCTGCTGTATATTTTTGGCATTTGAAAACTTCAGAAATATATAATTAAACAACTAGATAACATTTTCGTTTCAAATTTGTTTCATTACAATGTTATGTTGATTCCCATACCTGGGGAAAAAGAACTAACATGGCAAAGCAATACTTCTGCGGAAGGTGTGATTGCAAAACTAATACTTTAGCTCTATAAGACTGACAGTCCCTCTTAATCACGCTCTCCTCTGAAGTGAGAAAGTACTATTAGTACTAGCCGCTGAAAATATAGTAAAGAACCTCTAAATGTCAATTTGTTATGGCAGTTCTATAATGATATCGCAAACATCGAACTTATATCTTCGAACTATGTAGGATGTGGTGCCGTTTTAGGAGAAGATTGTGGTAAAGGTGGAATCAGTTTGTTATTTATTTATTGGCGGTTTTTCTGAGAGAAAATGGTTTGAGGTTCAGAATTCTTTCACCGCCCGGTCATATGTAGTGGTAAAGCTAATTTACCGTGAAATTCAATCATATAACCGCTCATTGCAATACAATGAACCAAAAGGCAAATGATTAGTTATTATGGTTTGGTGTTCCAATAAGTAGTTCTATTATTTTTTACTTATAAGAGACTTTGATTTTTAATAAAATGACGTATTAATAAATAATAAAAAATTAAAATTTCTTCGAAGTGATGACAGATTTGCCTAATCCAAGATTCTAACCCCTGAACATGTGTCCAGATTCAACCCCTGAACATGGCAGTTCAACCTGAATGTGTCCAGTCTACCTGAACTGGTCCAAGATTTAACCCTGAACATGTGTCAAGATTAACCTGAAATGTGTCAGATTCTACCTGAATGTTCAGATTCTAACCTGAAATTGTCCCAGATCTACTACATGTGTCATTAACCAACTGAGAGGAGAAGATGCGTACATTCGAATTAGTTGGTTAGTTGAATATCGCGCACGAGCTACACGAGTATTGGCGACGAGAACCACAGTCAAGTGACGAGCCGACACCTGAATAGGCACCCAACGCAACCGTTAAGGGCGACATCGTACGCAGCGTTAGGACTTTGAAGGATATTGAACGTGCACTCCCTTACACGGGGTATCATTCATCGGACATTTTTGGCTGCACGGGCCGTTTATAGGTCGGCAGTTATTTTGGCAAAGCCCGGACCCCAACCTGGGACCTTTCGCATGCTAGGCGAGTGCCTAACCGACTGGGCTCCCCAGCCCCTCATTTCGAAATTAGAACGTCTTACGATATACGCTTCACCTAACACAAATTTTGATGGATAACTTTCGAAACTTGAGAAATTACCCAATTTCCGCCACCCACTGACGTATTATCACTTTTTCCATGCCCCCCAACCCGTGTATCATTTTTGCAATTAACGGAAAGACACCTATCCACATCCTGTTTTCATTTCAGCTCTAGAGTAACTGGATATTGAGGCTTCTTTGGCAACCTGCGTTCACTAAAATTATTAGTTTTGTAAACGAACTTGGCCCAGCGGCTTAGTGGTAGTGCTTCGCATTGCCACGCCACAGGTTCGGGGATCGAATCCCGGATTGGGCGAGGTTGACCCATCCTTTCATCCCTTGAGTGGGTCGATAAAATGGGTACCAAGCATGCTTGGGAACTAAACACTGGGGGAGTTCCGCGTGACGCTGACCACCTTACCGGGACATATGCCTAGAACCCCAGAGCCCTAGGTCACGAAAGCTGAAATGGGCACGGCAGGCCTTGGCCCAGTAATGGGCTGTTGCGCCGATGAGAGTAAACGAACTTGTATTAAACTAGAGGGAACTAAATTCGCACTTAATTACCTCGTTAGATGAATAAAAAGCCTTCTCCAACTAGATAAAACTACGGGTTTTGGTAAATTTTTGCAAGTACTGGTACAAAATGATACTGAATGACTCTACTCCAAACCTAGTTCTCATTTGTGTAAAGGCCCCGGGAAGAGGGGACTAAATTGGATCTATATTACCTCGGGAGATGAAAGGAAGAGTTCTCCAAATAGCCAAAACTACGGGTTTTCCGACACTCTTCTACAAGTATTAGTAGAAATCCGATACTACCCCCAAACAATGGTATCATTTTCGCGATTAACTTAAAACCTCAAGGAAAAGGAAACTAAATTACCTCGGGCGATGAAAGGAAGCGTTCCCAAACTAGCCAATACTACACGATTTGGTGAATCTCTTCACGTATTAGTACAAGCCGATATTGATTGACTATATCCCCAACCAAAGCATCATTTTCGGTATTAACTAAAGACCCCAGAGAAGAGGGAACTAAATTGGCACTAAATTACCTCAGGTGGCGAAAGAAATCGTTCTCTAACTAGCCAAACCTATACGATTTTGTAACTCTTCTCCAAGTATTCCTACAAATAGATTTCTCGACAATACCCATATATCATTTACGTAATTAACTTTAAAACACACATCCTGTTTTCAATTTTCTTCCACCAACTAACAATAAAAATTTACGGGGGCGACCGCAAAGACACAGAACCACCCCTCTAGAATATTATCGTCTGCAGCATCCCTCGACTCGCCCCCTTCAAAATCGTCTGCTCAAAGGGGCCTTGACCCCAGCCGAAGTACAACGCCCTCTTGCGACAGAAACTCTCTCTTTTTCTAGAGTTGTGTCGACCGGAAGGGGGGGGGGCTTCAGAAACAAACACGAGTTGTGGTCTTATACTACAGACCGAAAAAGAATTGTATGTAAGGATATTTGGGTTCTTACGTTTGTTGGTGTGAAATAGGTTGTTTTTGAAGAATATTTTGGGGTTGTGTATGTTTTTTTTGTTAATAAATATGTAAGTATGGAAAAATAGGTTTTGGAAAAAAATTTTGAAAAGGGAAAAACTCTGGAGAAAATAATAAAAATTAACCTTTTAAATATATCATAGCGACTATAGTTTCCAATTGGAAAAACAAACAAAAAAAATCAAAAAATTAAATAAAAAATAACCATATTTTAAAAGTTTGTAAGGAGAATTTGGATTTTAAAAAATAAATTTTAACACATATAGAAGCCAAAGAGTTAGTTCGTTACATCATAAACACAAAATTATTATTAACATCTTTAAAGCATCATATTCATAAATTAATCAGTTTCATCCGAAATTAAAAAAAAACACTAATTTTTTTAATATAACATTTCCACCACAACAAACTATTATTTTCTTCGCCATCTACCTTGCGGGCGCCTCTCTTTTGTGGTATCCTGTTTATTTATTTCGATGCCGGCGATTTTTGTCGTTTCGCAGTTAAACAACTGAAATGAAGAAGGAAACGGAATTACAGGCGGAAGTGGTACTGGTGTGTTTGTTGTCCAGTTGTAAGTACTTTCTCCCGCTCTTTCGAGGGGGCATTCACTTTGCCGGTTTAGGAAGTACTTTTAAGTACTCTTCTGTACAGAAGAGGAAATCGGAAATAGACATTTTGTGGAGGGGGCTATGTGATATTTTATGCTTGTGTCCGTTGTTAACGTCTTCGAATGCGGAAAAGTGACTTTACAATGGCTTTTCGTTTCTTTGAAGTCACTTTCCTGCGCGCTAATGGATAAATGGAAGTCCAAAATAATAATTTGTAGACAATGAATGGTGAAATGAGTCCAAAATAATAATTTGTAGACAATGAATGATGAAATGAGTCCAAAATAATAATTTGTAGACAATGAATGATGAAATGAGTCCAAAATAATAATTTGTAGACAATGAATGATGAAATGAGTCCAAAATAATAATTTGTAGACAATGAATGATGAAATGAGTCCAAAATAATAATTTGTAGACAATACATTATTTACAAGGGTTCATTAATACAGGGTGTCCGTAAAAGAATGTTCGAGTTTTAATGGTACATTACAGGAGTTTATTTTATACTAAATATAACACATGACATTGAAGGAAAACTAACCTAGTTTTTCCTATAAGTGCTCAATGTGTGCGGCTTTAGTGATACGGCACACATCCAAACGAAAATGCAATTCTTCCCATACTGTCTGCAGCAAGTCCGGAGTAATGGAAGCATGTGCAATTCTATCTTTCAAGGTTGGTAAATCGTGGGGTAAGGGTGGAACGTAGACCCGATCTTTTACGAAGCCCCAAAGGAAGAAATCACAAGGCGTGATGTCAGGTCACAATTTGAAACTCGGACATTCTTTTACGGACACCCTGTATTTAAACACAATACATTATTATTTACCTTACCACGTACGATAACTGTTTAATATATTACTGGTGTAGATATACCGGAAAAATATTTTATCATATTGTGTGATACAAGGAAATTTTACGGACTATTTTTACTAATTTAACACCAGATAAAAAGTTAGTTAAAATATTTTTTATGTTAAAAACTTAAAATGAAAAAAAAATACAATAAAAATAAATACAATAACAGTCGTAATAAAATACAATAACAGTCGCTACTCATAAATTTCCAATAAATCGATTGTATATAATTAAATCTGACATTAAATACAAACCATGTTAAAATATATAAAAGTTTTTAAAAACTAAAATACACTTTAATACTAATATTTAAAAAAATTTACAAAAGGTTTCGGATATATTTATTATGTTTTTAAATGATATTTTAAATATGAACTTATTTTTAAACAAAATAAAAGTATTTCATGCACATTCCGAAATGTTTTGAATAACTCATTTCGGTTATAATTTATCAAAATTCCAAAATATGCAAAGATTCCATTCATCTAACCTCGGTTAAAAGTTGAAACGGCCAAAAATATAAAAAGAAATACACAAACTATCTTTACAAAACATATATTCAACGAAACCAAATAAAAAGGTTCGGATATGACAACAAATCTTTTAAATTCTCCTACCGGTCAAGAGTTATTTATATTATTTTTTCTCTATGTTAGTTTACCCTTTGTCAAGTTTGATATTACCACTGATTTGTTTAAATAAAAAATCCGAGATATTTTCATATTTAAAATAAATAGCCAACATTTGTCAAGAACCGTTGGTTTTTAACCTTAGCGTTTGCTATTTTGCACCCTGTAAAACCGTTTTTGTTTTTGTAAGACACTTCGCGCGGGGAAACAGTGTTCAAGGGGAAAAAAGAGGTTTCAAGGCGTACGGGATTTTGGGTTATGTGTTCAAGGGATAAACTTGGTTATTATTAGTAGTAACCAGACATTTTAAATAAAAACTATTAGTTGTTATTAATAATATCCAGTCATTAGTATGGATTATGTGTCGTTTATGTATTATGGGAGGAAAAGGTTCGTGATTATTGACCCTTAACTGTCCCTTTTTTTTTTAAATAGTAGTATTTCAAAATCAATTCGTTTAGTTATGTTTCGAAGGTGATAGATATTTTAAATGATATAAGAAATGATTTTTTTAATTGTGGGCAACATTACATTTTTTTTCTTCGAAGACCCTTTAAGTTTTATAATACAAACTAGTATTAACGAAATTGAAAGAGTTTATTTTTTTTCTCATTTTATTTATTAATTTACACAACACACAACAGATTGAAAATCCAATTACAGGTGTTGGAAGAAAACCAACTAACAAAGTAAAGCACAGAACATTTGGTTTTAAACATTTAAAGACATGTTAGAAACATCTAAATCTCGCAAATACTGTTAAAATTCTGTAAAATTATAAAGGCAAAAGTTATTTATAATTATATTCACGAAAACATTCTGAAAAAGTGATGCCTTCTGAATATCCGACTAGGTGCAGATATTTTTATAGTGCTCAGTATTTCATGGCAGTCGATCAAATATTACACACTTTCAGGAAAAACAAAACACAAGATAATTCTCTTCTAGATTTTAAAAGTGGAATACAAAAAATATTGCGCAGATGAGTTGAGGATACATATTGAGCACTTATGGTATATGTTAAGTCTGAAACTATATGTGTGCAATTATCGTATGTGTGAAACCTTGGTCTTGAATGTCTACCTCAACCCGTATTCACTCTGCCATTGGGTTAGGTTAGGTTAGTTTGAATTATCGTGGCCTAGAGCTACACGAGGCTATTGATGAATCGCATGTCACACACGCGGCCAAAAGGCACCTGACGCGCAACTGCGATGGCGTTGCGCAAAAAAGGTCAGCGGGACAGTTGTCAATTCTGCAGGGGTGACCAGATTTTAATGTTAAGGAGAGGTAAGGTTTGAATTATCGTCGCAAAAGCTACAGAGGCTATTGGCGACGGCGTCGTATTTTAGAACCACGTAAAACGACGAGCCGACACCTGAGTAGGCACCCAACGCAACGTTAAGGGCGACATCGTAGCAGCGTTAAGACTTTGAAGGATATTTAACGTGCACTCCCGCCACACAGGGTATTATTCGTCGGACATTTTTGGCTGCACAGGCCGTTTATAGGTCGCCAGTTATTTTGGCGAAGCCCGGAAGCTTTAAAGTGCTGAAAGTATAACCAACTTAAAAAACACTTAAAAATCAATGTACCAACAAAATATCCAACGCCCGTATTACGAAACTCATTGCTAAACACAAGGTTACGTCAAACACTTAACAACAATGAGACTTCGCATTGCAAAACTACATAATTTCTACATAACACATGACACAACACTTCTCGAAATTTCCAACTAGCCCATATTTCTACGTCTTAAGGGGCCCTTGGGCCCCAATACAGGGGCCTTCATTTCAAGGAGACGGCCCCCTTTCGGCCCCTTATCCTTAAAAGTGCCCTTGGATCTAGAATTGGAGGCCCCTTAGAGAGAAGTTACATAAAATTTGGACGTTCACCCCTATTAGATAACCTTGGAAATAAGGGTGTATTTAAGGGGAGATTTTTCGAGGACACCTGTCAAATAATTGAATTACTTACCTTGGATTTGCACTAGCTGTGGATTTTTATTGAGACAGGTGAAATGGTTAGGGATGTTTGGGCTTCGATTTAATAAATATCGGCGTCACCTGACCATGGTTCTAAATTACGAGGTGTAGATTGGCTATGTTAAAGCTCCATTGAGGCTAGAATTAAGGGGATACGGTACCCAAAAATTGGTCAAAATATCGATTTTTCAGTTTTTACTTTTTATTATTTCCAATATTTTTCTGAACATTTACTGAAAGTTTCATAATTATATATTTTGTAGAAAAAAAGTAATTAAATATTTTCTGAAGTCATTCGTATAAGTTTGAATACGTATTTCGTCTGCTTCCAACTTTTTTTCTCGGTTTCGCGTTTTTCAATTCTTGTGTTTAATAAATCCCTAAGGATTTTTTGCTAATTAAGTTAGAATTTTGAAATGTTTAACCTGTGTTCTTATATAAATGGTGCACAAAATTGTGCATGGAATAAGGTCTACTATGAATAGTTGTTTTTTAAAAAAATGTTGAATTCAATAATTTGTAATTTTTTGTGTGATTTTCAGTATAAATGCATGTTACTTTTTAACTGTAGCTCACATTTTAAAATCCATGCACAGTTCTTGAACAAATAGTACTAAAAACAAACTATAAAAGTTTTGTAGAGTTATTCTCAAAATTGAAAGAGGAGTAGCGTTTTAAAAAAGTTCAAAATTTTGACTTTAAAAAAAAATGAAAAACTACTTGTAAATATTTGTTTTTATTGCTAATATTTATTTAGAGTGAACATTACATAAAACCACTATAATTTACAAGTTTATGTTATTATTTCTAGAAATAATATTTTGGGTACCGTATCCCCTTAAGACAGCCGCAAAAGCGCACAACTTTGCCTAACACGTATATAGGAGAAAAATCGATTTGAAACGCATGTTTTGTTGTACTACTAAGTCTGATGTTCAAACCTAAAACCACCAAATGGAATAATTAGTATCAAGGGGGAATGGGCACGCTGGACAGGGGGTCTCCAAAGCAAAGTGCATCAGTGTTAATCCTATGGAGAAAAAATATATTTTCTCTGCCACATTTCTCCAGCTGTATTGAATATTTTTTGCGGATTTTTTTGTGTGATAAATGTAGCTGACTTACAGGTCCCGACCTTCCCACTTTTGGAAATGGGTTCGAATATTTTTTTTTAAATTTTCAATAAATAATTTTACACAAAATATTCGAAGCCATTTCAAAAAGTGGTAAGATAGATACCTGTAAGTTATCTACATTTATTATTTAAAAAAAAACGTTTGTAAAAATATTCAACACAGCCGGAGAAATGTGTCAGAGAAAATAGTTTTTTCTCCCATTGGATTAACACTGAGGCACTTAAATTTGGAGACCCGCGATCCAGCGCGCCCATTCTTCCTTAAGATTTTATTTTTCAATGAAACATGCTTAAATGTGTTAAAAATGCTTAATGTTACCAAATCAAAACTAATAAAATACTGTCAAATTTCCTGAACACCGTTTCTCAGAACATTTCAGGAAAATTTCACACTGAATAAACAACGGTTTCGTTTCAAAAATATATAAAATCTCAAAAATGCTTGGAAAAAGCTACGCACCAAAGTAAATTAGTAATGTAAACATCAAAAGATTTTCGCAGGAACTCATTTGAATAACTGTTGATTTTGTAACCAATCTATAACCGATGAAAAACATATAAAAAACTATTCAGGTTGTCAACCCCTTTTTACTAGGAAAAGAAAGACCAAAGTGGCAACGGAATTTTTGATACTGACAAACTTGTAACCGATGTTTTTAGAGAGAAAAAATATTTCGGCTGTTTATATAGTTATGATTTTAATATGGCTTTAAATTAATTTTTAAAAATTCAAATTAATTAAAAAAAATGCAATAATAATTCTTAAAAAAAATATTCTACAACAAAGCTACTGCAGTTTTATTTTTGCTTCCAAAAATTTCAAAAAAGTTAAAGTAAAGGATAAAGTTATCTTTCAGTTAATGTCCTATATATATAGTTAATGACTGTTACCAAAAAATATCGTCGTATTAGAGCTACACGAGGGTTATTGGCAACATGCGTCATAATTTGAACAATGCGTCATAATTTGAACAATGCGTCATAATTTGAACACAGTCAAGAGAGGAGCCGCCACCTGAGTAGGCATCCAACGCAACTTTTAGGAGCGACATAGTACGCAGAGTCGAGTTGTTATTTATAGCCTCCATAGTTTTCTGGCTGTTTATTTCTAGCCTCCGTCGATCTTTATTTTCTAACCTATTTCAGTTGTAAGACTAATTTTTTTTAATCAAAATCACCCTAGTTTCCAGTTAACGTTTTATCAACCCAAGACGAAGTTATTTGTTCAGCTGAGTTTCATCTAAACCATGCAATATAATATGTCGTCCGAGGTTACATTTTTTTTATCGTCTCTTTTTTGAAAACTCTGTAAAAAAAAAAGGTTCATCAGTATCTTGAAAGGGTTAAGGAACTTGCTCATAGATAAAAGATTAACAGATGCATTCATGGGACAGTAAAAAAAAAATTAGTTTTTCGGAGATAACGATGTTTATTCAGAGATATAGAGGGATATTCGGAGAACCGTGTCTTTCGAATCAGTGGAACACATATAATGATTTTGTTGAAGTCATTTTCCCATTTAAACGTAACAATATATTTCTTTCTCATATTATATTATACCAGCATTGGTACACCATCTCATCTATACAGGGCCAGTTCTTCCATAAGGCCCGGGCCTAGGGCCCCCAAATTTAAGGGGCCCCTAAATTTCAGTTTCTGTTATGCTAAAGCTGTAAATCCCCAAAATATCAGTAAACTAAAAAAATTCTGACACTCCACTTTGTTTTTTGCTCAATTTTGACTGAGAAATTGACCTAACGTGATTGTTTTGATCGATGTTTATAAGGAAGCCTATAAAATTGTAGCAGAAATTTGATACATAGGTCATATATAGCACCATCATTACTGGAAATCATACATAACATTTTCGGTAAAGGGGCTCCCAAAATAGGTTCTGCCTATAGTCCGAGATTTCCTAGAACAGGCCCTGCATCTATACTATTCATGTGGGACTGTGTGTCTGTTTGTTTGAAATCTATCCTCGTCTAAACCCCAAAACGCAGAGATATAGAAAATACGCAGAATGGAAAGGAAAAGTTATTTCGCTACTTTAAAAGTTTCTGCATTTTCTCATTTGAAAGTTCTGATCTGTTTTTAAATCGATCTCATAGACGAAACATTATTAAAATACTTTTTTTTGTCTTACAAAATAACAAATTAAAATTGAGGTATAAGCACGCAAGTTAAATTTTATTTGAATACATTAATTATTTAGTTTTTAAGCTAAGGTTGAACGTGTGTATAGCTGAAAAAGTTTGATTTTGGGCAATACATGTTTGAAATAGTAGACATAATAAAAGTGTATAATAAAACTAAATAAACTATAATTTTAGCAGATTTCCACACAAATTATACCAATACGTCATTGACTTACGTTTCCACGAATAACAAACGATTTATTTTTTACGAAAATATCCAAAGCTATAACCGTTTATACAAAATATCAAAGCTATACCGTATAATAAAGCTGTCTGATAACGACTTCTAAATATAGATAATTCTTTAAACTGTAACGTATGGCACGTTCACTTTTGTACAATTGTCAAAATAGATTTTACTATTTAAAAAGTTTATTTTTGTCTGCGGAAATTACTTTCCCATCTGTCTCCTTAGAAATAAAAAATCTGTCATTTCCCCCCAAAACAGATTTATTGTGCACAATTGTTTATTTCCACTTCAGCTGCCTCTACACGGGTCGAAATACGATAAACAACAAACACCGTTACAGTTACGCAAGACCTTTTTCCTTTCTACTGTTGCCACCCCCTGAAGAAAAGAAATAATAAGCTATAAATAAATAAAAATCCTCGTGTCGAATAATCAGACGATTTTTTTTTTTTTTTTGGAACGTCCGACTTCTGTTCCTTTTTGGAAGGTAAACAGGATTTTAGAAGTGAAATGAAGAGAAGAAAGTCGTCTGCAGTAATAGCACGTGGCCGCTACTACTAGTGAAAGCTGCAAGTGGTTATTGTCAAAAGTAAAAATAAGGGACACGGGGTCTTGGTACATATGGACCCCCTCTTTTCATTTGTTACAGCTGGATTGGGACTTAAGTTGTTTAGTTAGAAAAACAGTTATTCTATGTTATTGCCTAAAATTGGTTGTTCGAATAACTTTTAAATGGACAATTGGAACGGCCACGCCTACTGTGACGTCAACCGTTGTCTTAAACCCCACAAACAAACCACCCAGCAGTTAATTCGTCTAAGCTACGGCTACGACAAGCATTGTATTTTTTCCCACATACAACCGAATTATCCATTGACTAAATCTAAATTAAAATAAAGTTTTTCTTTGAAAACTTTATTTTACCTGCGAATGTAAATTTTTTTTTAAGAAAGGAAAGCAGATACTTAGATGAACCTCTATTTCGTCATTGATACCAGTAAAAATATTTTTTAAAAAATTATATTATGAACTACTTAAAATCTTTTTTGTCGAAAATAAAATTTAAAGTTTTTACAGGGCTTCCCATTAAACAAAATTCTAATGACCCATTGAAAAATGTATGAAATTAGAAAAAAAAAGCTTAAATTTTTTTAAAAAAGAATTCTAATAAAATTTTTAAAAATTCAAAGTGTTTCAATCCCAGAACAATCGATTTTGTCGAAAATAAAATGTGAATACTACTACAAAACTTCCTATCAAATATTTCTTATTCTGTTAATAACCCATTTAAGTCAATGTCTATGAAAGTAAATAATATATCTTTAAAAATTCGAAGTTTCTCAATCACAAATCATCAAGCATATCTCTGTCTTTATATGCATCCAAAGTACAAGTAATATCACCTTAATATTATTTCTTTAACACCGCCCCAGCTGCATGTCTTCAAAAATAAACTTATTTTTACTCGTGACCGGCACGCGTTACCACCTGGGGGTGTACCAATGAACATGGCAGACGATAGCAAACAAATACCGTTCTTCCTTATTTCCCTTATTTTTTTAGGGGGTGGGAGGACAGGCAGACACGTCCGTTATTTTTTGAGCTTTCTCTCCTTGTCGGATGTTTGTGTCGATTTTTAGAGGTGGAAAATGTGTTGTTTAGTAACACGGGACCAATTTTGGTAGCACGCGCCGCCATTAGGGGTTAGTTTCTTTGAAATAAGTATCACCTGGTTTCTTTTTTTTCTGGGTTCATGATTTCATTTGGTAGAATTTATCATTTAAAAGACTTATTTTTTTTTAAATATTTAACTACAATCGATATATAATTTTTTTATGATTCATATTTCACGGTTCAAATAATTTCCGATTCATATTTAAATATAACGTTAAATATAACGAGTCTCTTTAAATTTTGCATGAATCGCTAAGAAAAAAAAAGGCAAAAACATTCCAGGAAGATTTATATTCACTAAAATGAGAAGAAAATTTTACGTGACGGCAAATTCACATGTGAACATAAGTCCTTTTTACATTCTCTAATTCATGTGCATCATTAAAATATTTTATTATATTAAAATTAAAAAATTATATTTTATTTCCAATCAAAATAAAAACATATGTAGATGTAATATAATTTATACACTTAAACACTTACTATTAAATACAAGAATCAAATATGAAATACTGATAATTTTTAAATACAGTATTTAATTTAAAAAAAAAACGAAAACAAATGTTTATTTTTAAAAAACATTTTTTTGCATTATATAAGCCGTTTACTTTCTTACATTACAAACATTCTTAAATTCATGAGGACGAATACAAATATCGAAAAAATAACGATACAATCATTTAAACAGACGATAAAAAAAACCCACCAGAATATAATTCCATTCCATCAACCACGTTACATTAACATAAAATTTCACCGTTACTTTTTCCTTCATTCTCGACCCCTCTCATTTTTAAAGCAGACGACAAAAAAAAAATGTGGGGATACGACATCAATAAAAAGTCGACCGTGAAAAAAGGGGGGAAAACACCCTTTTGGAATAATCGAACGTTTTTATTGCATTCGAAGTTGTTATTGGGGGTGTGCCGCTCGTGTGGCGCTTCCAATTAAATATCGTTTGTCATCTCTTCGCTTCCGTTCTTTTTGGTTGACCTCGCCCATGTTTTTGAGGGTTTTGTGCTACCCCGTTGGTGTTGTGGTTGGGGGTTCGTGCGGTTGTGTCATCGGTTGTTTTTAATGGGTTTGATTTATACCTTGAGGTTTTCTAGTAGGAAGTTTGTGTCGTGATTCGGTAGTCATTATAAATATTTTGAAGCTTCGTAATACGTTTCGGAAGGAAGTTTTTGTTGCTGCGTAAGTGTCATAGAGATAGCATTAGCGAATCATTCTAACAATTGCAGATTTTGTTTTTGTGATTCTCCGAATTTTGTTCATGCCCGCATGAGCAAAATAGACGATTAAAACTTGTGTTATACTAGTTATTCTATTTGTGGAAAATCCTAACAGAAAGTAGTTATTTATTCAGCAATTATAGAAAGCGATCAATAAGAAATAATCCTTATTAAAAATAAAATGGCATATACCATAGGTATAGTAACAAAAATGTTATAAGAATTTGAGTTTACATTGGTGGAGATTTACGGCTATGCAGCCAATTACCTTAAAATATTGAGATATTAATTAAAAAAAAAACCTCCCATATTTCAACATAATATTGATAAATCTTAACATAACAATTTATCATTTAAAAAATACACTGCTCACAACAATTAGGGGAGCACTTTGCGTACTTTTGTTAACCCTTTCAGTTCCAACTCCTTATTTTTTATTCTGAAAATCTAAAATTTGTGAAATAGATTCATTATGCATTCGGAATGGAATGGTAAAAAACAGGGGGGAAAATCTTAATTTTGTAACTAAAATTTGAGGGGAGAAAAATTGGAATCATGACTTTTGAATCAATTATAACTACAATTTTTTCAAAACTTTATTTGTTTAAAAAAGTTAAAATCAAATTTTAAACATCTAAGAATGCAAGTGTGAAGAATTTAGGGTCAATTTATTTCATAAAATTTTTTGGGAGGGAATTTTAATTTACCATGTTTTTCATATTTTCATTTAATTAAAACGAACATTATTTAATTCTTCAAAAGACATGATTCTTCCATCTAACGATGAATAAGTGCGAGCTCAACTTAGTGAGAGAAAAAAATCGCAAGCTGATGATTCCAAATGAAATCATTGGTCGTGAAAGGGTTTAAACCATGCGTTCCCCTGATTGTTTTGAGCAGGGTATATTCTAGTCTGTTTTTAATTTATTCTCAAGACCCTAAAAACAGATAACCCAGCTATTTTATCGCGATGTTTGTTCCAATAATATACTTTCGCAATCCGCTCCTAAAAAGCTCAACTGTCAACGACTGTTAGGTTGTTCCATCCTCCGTTATCGTCACTTGCCCCCAAAAATATCGTCTGGGTGAACGATCCCCTCATCTAGAACGATAATAGAACACACTCTTGCAAACGATAATGTGGTCCCTTCAACACGCGGTTGTTCTGCTTATCAGTTTGGCATTCTTTTAAATTATAAAAAAAAGATGTTGTAAATTTAAACATTATGTAGTTCTTAAAATGTAAATTCGTTTGATATACAATTGTTCTATGAACAAAGGATTGAATAAATTATGCACTGAAATAAGTTTTTTTTTTTTAATTATTTGTCTTTGAATATTTAAATGTTAGGATAACTAAAGTAAAAGTTTTAGGAAGAATTTACTTTACCTCTATAGACTTTAATGTGCCAAAACCAAACCTGTCAGTCTAAAAGTTCAATTGTTCCCATTTTCTCCAAATTGAACAATGACAAGTGAAACAGCGGTTTTTATAATTAGTATACTAATAAGTACAGTCAGTAGATAAAGGGTTAAGCCCCTTATAACCCTTCAACAACGTTAAATTTTTTTTTGCTTGGTTTCACCAAAAATATGGTCCCTAGCAGCTGCAACGGCTGTGTGGTGAAATGTTTCACCATATTTAAAGTGTTCAGATGAATCATTATTCAGGTTTTTTAAACAAAAATATGAGGAACGGTTCAACAGAATACCGAAAATATGGTGAAAAATTTCACCACACAGCCGATGCAGCTACTAGGAACCATATTTTTGGTGAAACCAAGCGCCAATTGTTTAACAGTGTATATTGCCACGGCCTCAAAGTTGCAAATGTAGGCAACAATGAAATAAAATGAATGAAAATAAACACTAAGGGTATTTTAATGTGTATAAAATTTCTTTTTATCTTCTAAATTTTGTAGCCTAATCTAGAATAACACGTGGTCTACGAATTAACGAAATTTTGACGCATCGCACTTGTCCAAGATATTCCATCTTTAAAAATAGGTGCAGACAGATAGACAAAAAAATTACTACTAATTACTACGCATACTACGCAATCTGGAAGCTAACATTATATTTTCCACTATTGTGACATTGAAAAAGTCTTCAACTAAAATTCTATGTATAGTCATTTCCCAATACAAACCTCTTAAATATAATTCCAGACAGACATTTTTAAAAAAACTACTGCGCACTACAAAATTTCGCAAAACTTAAAACTACAATATAAAATCCTTTGTAACACTTTTACGACCCAAGTCAAACAAAGTTATTTTGTAACTAAATCAAGAACAGGATTAACTCAAACTTTTTACTTTGTTACGAAGGCAAACTGTCTGGAATGTCGTCTGGTCCTAGATAGACGCAAACGATTTTGCAAGAATTAATATTTTCTTCTTACAAAAGATAATAAAAAGATTTTCGTTCTATGTCTGGTGTTTCTTTTATTTTCCCCGTTTTAAAACCTTTTAGCGACTTTGTATTTTATAAAGCTATTTTAGGGTTGCTGGGAATCTGAGGTATAATCGATTTTGGTATCCTAGGCAACACAAATGGATAAATGCCTCAAAAAAAATTGTGTGGTGGCATTGAAAAGTTATTTGGCTTTTATTTTGTTGAGCACAATGCAAAGAATTATATATTTTACAGTTTATATCGTTTTTTTTAATCTTTTGGTAATTAGATTGTAATAGATTAGAGATTAAATTGTTTAAAGACTTTTGTTATAAAAAAGTGTTACTGCAATGAGGGATAATGTATAATAAAAAAAGAAAATCATTTTTGCGTTTTTTTATCAATAATAAAAGAGTTTATATCTTCTACCTAAAGATTTTCAAGACTTTTATAAAAAGTTTAATTATTGTTTATCAATTCAAACTCTTTCTGGGTGAAGTTTTGAATAAAAAAAAACAAGGGATAAATAATTAAATATAATAATTTCCCTAACTGCAAATCTATAATTTTAAAATTACTTAAAATATATTACGATTTCAGTGTAAAGGACCTGAAACTTATTAAAGATATGGAGTTTCCTTAGTTACATAATGAAATTTTTTTCATTTGATTTTAGCAAAAGATTATTATTTTTTTGTTATAATAAGTTATGTTTATTCTAATTTATTAATTTCTGACGTTTATTCGAATTAAGTATCTTTTGATGCTTATTCCAATTTATTTAATTCTTGTTTTTTCTAATTTATTAATTCTGATGTACATTCTAATTTATTTAATTCTGTTGTACATTCTAATTTATTTAATTCTGTTGTACATTCTAATTTATTTAATTCCGGTGTTTATTCCAATTTATTTAATTCTGGTGTTTATTCTAATTTATTTAATTCTGTTATTTAAACATTTAAAATTATTTGCATGAAATGGAATTTAAGTATTCGAAGAAGAACTTCACCTTTCGTTCGTGACGTCACAGTGTTTGGGTTTATTCACCTCCTTAGCTTGTGCAACGTGCCATTGACCCTATTACCGCTAGGAAAATTCTTTGACTTATTTTCTGTTCACCTTTTTAATGCTTTCATAATGAATTCGTTTAAAATGGGTATTTTTCTTAAGAAAATAAAGAACTGTTTTATGTGTTTTGCTAAGAAGAAGGCCAGGTTAAGTAAAAGCTGAAAAGGCGTCATTAAAAGTGGAAGTGTGGTTTCGCTGTTCTATGTATGGAGGTTGTTGAACTTTTGTATGGTTGGGGTCTAGTGAACTATGTTTTGAGAATTTTAATGTAAAATTTAAATAAGTAAAAGTTATAATTTATATTCTATATTAAGAACTTTGTTTAAAATGTACATGAAAGTTATTTTAATAAAATATCAATAAAGTTTTAAATATTTGATTTAGCTATGGAAGAATATTGTAATTTAGTAAAAAAAAAAGTATGCCGGAAGAAACTTTTCAACAAACTGGAATTATTTTTTAAAATTGCAAATCGTTATTAGAATCTCGAGTTTAAAATGTTGATGAACTTGACATTCTAAGCAGAAAATATTTTTTTCAAGTTCAAATTGCATTGAAACGGAAAAGTTCTTCTAAGTTTTAGATTATAAGCGTTTATTTATTTTAAATACATTAATGTACTAACTGGAGAAAATTACTTTTAATCAAAACAAAACCTTCTTTAAAAAAATCTTTTGAAAATGAAAATGGCTATTGTATTAAACACATTGCAATTAAAATAAAACACTTTGAAGTTCTAAGGTTAACTGAAGTTTTGATTGACAAAATCTAGAACATTCCAAGAGTAATAAGAAGTTCGATTAACAAAAATCTAGAACATTCCACAAAATATAAATCAAGGCAGACTCAAAAATAGGAAGTAGCACTAATTCCTCATCGAGAGAGCTTTAACCTGACGCTAGCGGGGACAAACACTTGTTTACTTTCATTTTCGAACAAACCTCATCTTCCTCTTTTCAGAACGGTCAAACACGAGGGAAGCCATTGACCTCGATTTCGAGCCCCCCGCCCACCTCCGAACACTTCCGCGTTCGAAAAAAGAACAAAAAAAAAACAAGTTCTAGAACAATCTACTAAACATTCGAACGAACCAGTGCACAATAATGAGTAAGATTGTTTCCGCATTTAAATGTTCAATGATCTCATATTTAACGGTTAATCCGAAACGGAAAAAAAAAGAATCACGAACAAAGGATCGATTATGTAATTAAAAGTCTTCGAATGTTTTTGTTTGTTCTTCTTCGGAATGTTTGGAAGGAATAAATTGTAATTTGTGGGGAAATTAAACCAGTTTAGCTTTTTCTCGACTATTTTTCAGTGTTTATAGATTTTATTATCTTTTTTTTCTCGAACCGTTCTTGAACTTTAGTTCAATGGAAGAATCGATGTTTTGGTCACTCGGAAAAAAAGATCGGAAAGGTCATTGGCCGACTGAGCAGGTAAATCTGGCGAAGGATTTTTTTTTTTTAAGAAATCGATTTTTTATGCTCTTGTCATTCAGTTTCGGTCAAGTGTTTAATCTCACATGGACTTGCTTTGGAATATTTTATTAAACAAATATTTTATAACTAGTATATTTAAAGAGTCAAAGAAGAATTTTGTTTAAAGAATGCGGAAAATTATAATACAATGGCATCAAGAAAAATTTAATAGTATTAACCTTTATTTTGGTTGAATAAATCTTTAAATAATTAATAAAAATCATTTTCAAATGGCTGACGTCACTGTATACGGCTGTATAAACAAACCGGTGTGATGTTTTTTTGTTTGTAATTAAACTGGTTTTAATCGAACTTACTATTAAAATAAGAATTATATAGATAATGGGTGGAGGTTTTACAGAAGCGGATAGTTCAAATTTGCTTAAAGTAGATTCCAAAATGGTGTTTCAAAGTTTGTTTATAGTCAATAGTGACGTCATAGATACCACGTCACAGCCACAAAGCGTTTTCGGGAGTGATTTTTCGTCCTAATTTTAAAATTCATTTTCCCCCTTTTTATGGGGTATTTGAAAAAAAAGAAAAAATACGGGTCTAATATTTTTGGCATAAGAATATTTTAAGCCAATAATTTTTTTTAGTCAAGTACCCTATCCGAGCCGAGTTACTGATAAAAATGTAAAATTTTCTTTACCTTTCCACTCAGTAGGTCATTGCCCTCCATCTTAGATGTTGTCTTGCAGCATCTTATTGTAACAATGTATGCGTAGGTGTTGGTATTACTTTAATTTTCCCATCTTCAGTTGGGTTTTTTTTCTTCTTCTCTACATCAAAAGTTGGGTTCCTTCCGCATTATTTGACCTCGTGTTTCTGTTTATAAAAAAAAGAGACAAAAATTCGGTTATTATATATTTTTTAGAATGTTCTAGGTTTTTAAATGTGATAAGTAATCATTTTGAATTTAAATTGAAGATAAATTGAATAATGATAAGTAAAAAGATAGCAAAACCGTGCAAAGAATTATTATTTTCTTTCACATAGGCAATAAAAGGAAAATCGATTAAATATTTCAAATCTATTAAAAATCTAAAAAAATCTTATCTTAATTATTGTATTCAAAAAATTCTAAAATGAAAATGCATGCATTAAAAAAAACCCACAAAAATATATGGACTTAAAAAAAATACTATTTCTCTCTCTTCACGATGTTACACATTCTACAAGAAAAATTCTAAAATTAATCCATTATTAAAGTTTTAATTCTAAAGGTTTTCATTTAAAAAAAACTGACAAATTTTTCATAACCCCTTAAAAATCTATCTCAATCATTCAAGTCGAAAATTTCCAAACCAAACTTGTATGCATTATAAAAAATTAAAATATGAACTTTATTTCTTTAGGTAAAGTTGGCGATGTTACACATTCTGCAGGGCGTTGACCTCCAAACTGACCAAAATTGCACTAACCTAAAAAACAAAAACTAGAAATGCCCAAAAGGTCATGATGCCCAAAACACGTGTTGGCCATTGTTGTCATGACAACTATGGTTAAGAAAATATCCTAATTTTGGTTTCAAGGCACGTTTTTTGCCTGGAAAGTTGACCTTTGGCGAAAAGGAAGATATGTTAATTTGTCACTTTCGAGTTATGGTGGTATTGTGTCGAGTGGTTTGATTGCAAACGTTGAAAATACGACAATTTGGGTTTTTTTTTGTTGCTGAAATTTCTTCTCAAGTAATGTGGATGTTATTAGATAATGAATTATGTATGGTCGATGCATTTTTAAACCAGTCACTCGTTTGGTCTTGAAATAGTTATTAATGGTTTGTGAAGTCATACTTTCAGTTCAGTTGCAGGATACTCTGCTTCTGTAAGATCTTTTTTTTTTTTGTTTTTGTTTCTTTTTTCGTTTTTTATTTGTCATTTAAAATACAGTGCTACAAAAAATATAATTAAAAAAAAATAAATTGACCGTTAAAATTTTATCTTGTACAGTAAAAACAAGGTTACTACTTTAACCAATTTTCTTTTCCCTCAATGGGTTTAAAGGGGAATGGGCGCATTGGATCGCGAGTCTCCAAACTCAAGTGCCTCAGTCTTAGTCCAATGGCAAAAAAAAACTATTTTCTCTGCCACATTTCTCCGGCTGTATTGAATATTTTTACAAACGTTTTTTTTAAACAATAAATGTAGATAACTTACAGGTCTCTATCTTCCCACTTTTTGAAATGGCTTAAAATTATTTATTGGAAATTTAAAAAAAAATATTTGAACCAATTTCAAAAAGTGGGAAGGTCGGGACCTGTAAGTCAGCTACATTTATCACACAAAAAAATCCGCTTGCAAAAATATCCAATACAGCCAGAGAAATGTGGCAGAGAAAATATTTTTTTCCGCCATAGGATTAACACTGATACACTTTTGCTTTGGAGACCCCCGGTACAGCGCGAGCGCGCCCCCCCTTAAAACAGTCTACAGGAAACCCAAGTGTCCAATACCACGGCACCGGCAGCACCCCCATGTTGTCGGCTAAGAAAGAAAGTGCTCCGCGGCAAGGTTGTTGCACCGCGAGTCAGCGACCCCACCGGTTCACGGTTTCCGCCTCCACAGTTGCGGAAGATGATGTTACGGTAACATCCAGAACATTGGGACACTGAACTGTCGTTTGAACCCGAAGCCCAGGGGTCAGAAAGTTTGGATTACCTTCAATTCATATTTTGGGACATAATTTTGGCATAAGCTTTGAATTAAGCTTCCACACTACGTTTATAACGTAAAAAGTGGAAGGTATTATAATCGTTCAGTCCGTCCGTCTGTCTGTCTGTCCGTCACCCACTTTCATAGCCCCAACTACAAATGCTACGGACAAGTGTGATACGTCAAAAAAATTCAGCGCATCGAAATTAGAATACATTGAAAATTTCAGAGAAAAATTCGAATTCGAAGTACTTCAATTATTTAAAAAACTGCAACATTTAACATGCTCATTTAAAGAGCTCATCAACATGCTCATTTAAAGAGCATATGAAGCCATTTTTATTAGAATTAAATCACCATTCGCAACAATCGCTCCGAGAAACTTTAATTCTTTCAGACAATAAATTAAAATAAATTTATTTTTGCGACATCGATTAGTTTGAATTGACGTCAAATATATTTCACTACGAGATTCTTTGTATGTTGATATGAAATATTTTCATTCTATTTAAAAGCGAAGAATATTACATATTTATTCTTTGAAATATAAATTAATTTTTGCAAACGATAAAGTAATAATTATTGAATTTTCGAAATAAAATACATGAAACTAGCCAAATTCAAATGGGACGACTTTGGCGCTAAAGGGTAATTTTGGAATAATCTTTGTTTTTTAATAACTCTTCGCCCAAAATATTTATTTGTCATTTTAAAAAGAAATTTCGAAAAAAAGTCATCCAGAACATGGGGACAGCTCAAGTATAATTTAAGATGGATTTAATGTAAAGCCTACTCTAAAAATATGGTTCCCTAGAGTAACTACAAAGGCTATCTGGTGAAATATTTCACCACTTTTTCGGTATTCGGTTGAACCATTTATCAGGTGTTTGTTTACAAAACCTGAAAAAATGGTTCATCCGTATACCCAAAATATGGTGAAATATTTTACCACACAGTCGTTGCAGCTACCAGGAACTATTATTATGGTAAAACCAAACACTAAATTTTTAACAATGCATAATGTTATCCAGCGTTAACTAAACAAGTTCATTAACCTTAAAAAAAAATCCCGGAAATTGTTAACAATAATAGTTAAATAATGTTAAAAATGCTCCAACCAAGCTCCAAAACTAATACTTCCCTAAAACTAAACAACCACACAACAGGTTTTTAATATTTAAAGTAACTATTCCAAATTCTAAATCCACCAAAATGTTAACAACCCCATAAACCCTCTAAATCCAAAATCCCCCTCCTTACTCTAAAAAACGAATTTATCTCTCAAAATCACTATTCAGCGTAATACCTTGCATAATTACACACTCCTTCCTATGCTAAGCCTAATGCCAATGACCTAAATGCGATTAAAAGCTTGTCTAAAGGAGAAAGTTAGAAAAGCTTGTTTTAAATTAATCACCTGTAGAAATTGTAATCTGGGAATCGGAGATCTTTTCAAGTTGATGAGCCAGAAAGTTGTTATTGATTTTTTTTATATGTGGGAACAATGGTTTTAACCCTTTCAGTCCCAATGACAATTTGGCATCATCATTTTAGAAAAAAATTTCTGTCGTCTATAGCCATTTATGATATCAAAAAGCACATCATTCGATTCTTCAAAATTTTTTCTATTAGAAAATATTTTTTATTAATCCTAATTGATGTCAGCCCTATTATTTTTTTTAAAAATTATGATCAGAAACGTGATGATGCCAAATGGCATCACTAGGACTGAAAGGGTTAATTGTATTTTTCAAGTTTTGTAATCGTTTAGTTGTTACATTTTCTTGTGAGTTTTTTTTTTAAAATATATAGTGGGGGTGAACCGGAAAATATTTTAACCTATGTTTTCTATTTCATTTATATTATTTTTTTTCGAAGGAAGATTTTTGGATATTTTTATTTGTAAATGCGGTGAAAAAATCTAATTCTGTTAAAATTTAAAACATATTTTCCAGTTCCGTGTATTTAAATATTGTTCCAAAAAATTCCAGTAAAAAGCACGCATGAATATATTTCTGATCATTTTATAAATTTAAACGTTCTTTTTTTATAGTTAAAATCGCAATAATATTTATTTTACATTTAAAATTTAATTTTTTGCTGACATACTTAGTTCACTTTCCACTTTTATTGTTTCATCCCATTAATCTAACTTGCTTTACTAACTACTTTCAAAATTTGTTGTATCACACATTTAATACTAAATTGAATCATAACTAAACTGTGTAAATTTAATTTTAATTTCAAAGATAAAGCTTGATACCTTCATTTGCATCTAACAAACCAGGTCATTAACATCTAGACGCAAAAAAATGCCAATATTCGAACCCGGTAGCGCATCGTCAGAATACCATACAAAACGATCGAGTATCAGCATCCGACCATAGCCGCTATCGGACAAGCCATTACGCTACTAAAACGATGTCTAACAAAGCAGAACTCCTACAACTCAACCCAACTCGGCTCCGGAACCAAGATTCGAATTCGAAGTTCATTGCCACCGCCGGATTTATTATTATTTTTCCGAATCATTGTTCCCACTATTTTTTTGCTTTGTTTCGTTCTTTGTTTTATTTTATTTGCATCATTCGAATCCAAACACGTAACACACTTTCACTGACGAAGTCAACGTTCTTTGTTGACCTTGCGACGTTGTTTTCATTTTTGCATAAAATGTTGGTGGCTGTGACGTCAGTGTTGACCCGTGGCTGCGGTGTTGCCATCTGTTTTTTTTTATGGCTATTTGTGTTTGTGTTGCCATTGCTTTCACTTCTTGACAAATATGGCGACCAGGTTCAAGAACCTCTTCGAAAGAAACCTTGGCCCCTGTGGATGGAATGCCATCCATTGTTTTGGTTTGCTTTAGATTTGATTTCGTCATGGAGGATATTGCACCGTGGGGCAAAGTGTTGAAACCTGTCTCTCTCTCCAGAAAGGGTTAGGCCCGTAATTATTTCACTCGAGGTGTATAATGGTTTATGTGTCAATCTGCAATGGGTTTCTCGAGACTATTGTTTGAGGTATGTCCATGACCGGTTGTTCACCGTATACAATGGGGAAACTCGCCTATTGGCACACAATTTTAAGGTCTGACATTCGGATTTCTATTGTTCTTCACTCACTGTTTGCATCATGTTAGTAAAGCATATGATGATTGAACTTTAAATTTTATTATTCTCTCAATATTATCAAAATAAAAAAAATCTTGCTCACCACCATAAAATGTTGTAAACACACTATTTTAAATTCATTGCATTTGGTTTCCCCATGAGTATTCCCATGAGTAAACTAATAATGTCGGATTTCTTCATTTTTGAAAGGTCTAGTCAAAATGGCAATTGATAGTTTTGTAACCTCAAAAAGGGTTGCTTGAAAAGTTTAAAAGCTTTAACACGTTTAATGGTGGTTTTTGAAATAAAAAGAAGTCGTTGATCTTACGATATGCCGGTAATTAATTTTAAAATATTTTATAGACAATGTTTGACGTCGCTGGCTGTACTACTCGTCCATTAAAACAATAACCCCAATCTACTTTCTTTAAGGTCTCCTAGTAGGCAAACAATCGGTTTCAACTGTGAAATGCTGCATAAAATCAATTCCAATTCCCCAAACAACAACAAAACCATTAACCCCATGCCAGTACCAGACCAAACCCCTTTTTTCACAACACAAGCTGGTCCGAGGAAGATCTACCACCAAGCCCACCAGCTGTTTCCAAGCGGCAATAACCCCCTAAACTTCCACCAACAAAAAGGGGGGGGGGGGGTGGTCATTCTCCGCGGTCACAGTCAACACGTAACCGTTTCATTGCCCGCTTCCTGTTGTAAAAATAAAAGGGGTGGCAAACAGCAGTACCAGAAAGAGGTAAACAGCAGTACCAGCCAGAGAGAGTGGTTGTTTTGTCAATCCCCCCTGCTGGTCTGAAGGGTTGATTGTTGTTTACCACGGCACGCGACTGTGCTGAGGAAAAACAACCGTGGACTTTGGTACACAACAACAGCGTCGACTTTCACCTTAAGACATGAATTATGTGGTGAAAGGTTTGGTACAAAAGAAAGTCCCGGTGCAACCGGAAATTATGTTCCGAGACGCGTGGCCTGTTGATGACATGATTGCAGCAGACATAACTCTTAGAGGAGGTACTCTGAGGTTTTTGCAATCTATAAATTCTATGGTATGTCAGCAATTGCGTCTTTTTTTTTCTTCTAATCAAATCTTCAATGTGTGAACTTAGTTTCAAATTAGTATTTTTTAACCTGAAAAATTAAAGTTTTAAACTTCTCCAGTCTGCCTGTGTTCTTATTAAAGCTCCCACACTATTCTACCTGCTCTCATCCTCAACAGCATACTTACTGTAGTTGAACAACAATGATGAAGAAGTTGTAATGAAATGGGAATCGGATTGATTTTATGCAGCATTTTACAATTGTTTGCCTATTACAGCCATGGTAAGCTTACAAAAAATAGATTGATGTCAACATGATTGCTGTAGCTGAATAGCAATGATGAAGAAGCTGTAATGAAATGCGATTGATTTTATGCAGCATTTTACAGTTGAAACCAGTTGTTTTCCAATTACAGCCATGGTAACCTTACAGAAAATAGATTGATGATAACATGATTGCTATATAGTTGAATAGCAATGATGAAGAAGCTGTAATAAAATAGGCATACGAAGCTGTTGAGAAATTGCTATTCCGTAAAAACTTGAAAACACACATCAATCTATCATTTATTAATACAATGTCACTTAGAAATTAGGGAGTTTAGCAGACTTAGGCAGCAGGCCATGAAGTTATAATGTAGGGAACCGGCCATTATCTTTCAAATTTCAGTAACAAAAAACATAAAGGTTTGAATGACCATTATCTATTCTAAAATATAAAAAAAAACCACTGCATTGTTACGCTTCGAATTTAAAGATAAGGCTTTGGGGTTTGGTTGAACGATCTGTCTTGAACCATAGAAATAAGAGACTTTTACAATATTGCTAATTTAATACAAAGGACAAACAGGCATAAAAATTACCATGAGCCAGCTACCAGAAGTTAATATTGAGTTATTTTTGATGTCTTAATATTGGTAAGTTTCCGTCTAGGCCGATGTCCATTTTTCTGGGGAAGCACATTTATAGCGTTTGTCCTTGTTGAGTTTTATAATGTTAGTTGCTTTACCCACAAGCAAATCACCCGGCAGATAATTTGTATATACCAGAACGGACACGTTTGAATAGTAAAGATTTCTTCTTGAAAGTGAAATTACCATCTACCATCAAACTTTGGATTTATGGATCGTTGGACTTTTCGGCTACTTCGCAGGCCGTTTATAGATCAGCAGTTATTTTCGCCATGTCCGGACCCAAGCTTGGGACTTCTCGCATGCAAGGCAAACGCCTTAATAACTGGGCTCCCCTGCTCTCCAACATTAAGGACCGTTCCTAGACAGTTAATCTAACGGAACTTCGGTGCAGTACTTATTGCTTACCTTTTACCTTTTCCTTACACACAAATTCCTGCACGGCTCGTTCAACCCAAAACTTGACAAAAGGGGCCCTCAAAGTCGTAAACACGGGGGCCCCACGAAAATAAGAAAAGGCCCCGTGCGATGGATATTATTATTTGCTCCTTTGGCCAGAAAGCGACGCGTGTATGTTCACTTTATTTTTCCAATTTCGGGCCATCTGCCCTGGTAAGTCTCGTGCCCGGTTGAGCGTAGAATCGAAAATATGTTTCCCCCCTTCCTTTTTCTGGTCATTGTTCGAAGGGGGTAAAAGACAGACAGACATAACGGCACGTGTGGAAAGCGAGCAGTGGTAAATTGGTGTTTTTTCACGGGTAAATATGAACAGGATGGGGTTAGGTTGTTGTTTACGTGTTGTTGTGTATCGCTGGTCATGGTTTTTTTTTTTGAAGGAGTTTAATAGGTTTTAGGGGATTTTGTTCCCCTTTTTCTCTTTGTAGAAGGGAAGTAATAAACTTTGGGGTAATTTTGTTTGGGCAATAGACTCAGAGGATTGATTTGTGTTGTTTTTGGGTTTCCATATGGATCTTAGAAAAACATCGATGTATATTTCCTTAGATTTGAGAGTTTTTTCCCCCAACGTGATGCGTTCAGAGTTGGCAATATTGGACTAATATTCATCATTAATGGAAGTTACATTCATTTTTAAAGCTATTTTTAAGTAAAAATTTTTTTTGAGTAAATAAAATTAAAAAAGATGATGTACTCTAAAAACTTTTACATGAACAATATCTTCAATTCAGCCCATTTCTCACCCCTTGATGAAAACTAGAATACAAAAGATCGCTTCATACAGAAAATAAAATATTTATTTCCAAAAAAGAATTAAATTAATTATAAAATAATAATAATATCTTCAACTCATCTGCGCAATATTTTTTGTATTCCACTTTTAAAATCTAGAAGAGAATTATCTTGTGTTTTGTTTTTCTTTAAAGTGTGTAATAATTTGATTGACTGCAATGAAATACTGAGCACTATACAAATATCTGTACCTAGTCGGATGTTCAGAAGGCAACACTTTTTTAGAAATGTTTTTGTGAAATATAATTATACCAATAACTTTTGCCTTTATAAGTTTTACAGAATTTTTAACAGTATTTGCGAGGATTTAGATGTTTTTAACATGTCTTTTAAATGTTTTAAAACCAAATGTTCTGTTCTTTTACTTTGTTAGTTGATGTTCTACCAACACCTGTAATTGGATTTTAATCTGTTGTGTGTTGTGTAAATAAATAAATTTTAAAAAATTTAGTTATTTTTTGAAAAAAAAACCTTAAAAATCGAGATAAATGTATTTGTTAAATTTTTGGCTCGGCTAACAGAAACTTACATTAAAATTTATATTATTATTATTATTATTTTGATATTTATGACACTTATACATATACGATCGGTTTTAATCCTGTACTTAATTTTTTGTCACACAATAAAATATACCAATCACACTCACCAAACAATTAAAACCAAAAAGCACTTCCTTAATAAAACCAAACCCCAAACGATTTTCGTCAAAAATCCACCCAAAACCATCCCCCAATGCACCTTGTCCCCCCACACAAGTTCAACGTCCCCCCAAAGACGCTGTCGAAGAAAACGAAAGCATCTTGGGAGGGGGGTGAACGAACCTGCTCTCTGTGCCAATGCCCTCATCGCGAGTTATCGTCTGCTGGAAAAACACCCCTCACCTGGTCAAGGTCTCGTGACGAGTCGCGAGTTTGGTTTGGTTGGAATGTGTTGGATTTGGAATAGGGTTGGAGAATGGGATGTTGGTTGGGGGGGGGGGGGGGGGATTTTAGTGTTTGTATTTGTGGTGCTTTTTGGGTCGATAGCATAGGAAAACGGACAGAAAGCGAGAAGATATTATTTGGAATTATTATCATTAAATAATAATAATTATTGTTTTCGGATGTAGTGTTATAATTTCCCCTTTACCGGTAATACATCCATGTATTATTATAAAGGAAATTATAATTATACATCTATCTGAGATTGAAGAATTGTTGAAAGAATTTTAGAAATTTTGATTGTATTATTATTAATTAAATAGCAGTGTTTGTATTTGTGGTGCTTTTTGGGTCGATAGCATAGGAAAACGGACAGAAAGCGAGAAGATATTACAAATTTTTTATTAGGATTAATTATTATTAGTTAATAATAATTATTGTAATAGGATGTAGTGTTATAATTTCCCCTTTACCCCCCGGTAATACATCCATGAATTATTATAAAGGAAATTATAATTATACATCTATCTGAAACTGAAGTTTAGTTAAGTTTAGTTTGAATTATCGTCGCACTAGAGCTACACGAGGGCTATTGGCGACGGGCGTCGTATTTTAGAACCACAGTCAAATGACGAGCCGACACCTGAGTAGGCACCCAACGCAACCGTTAAGGGCGACATCGTACGCAGCGTTAGGACTTTGAAGCATATTTAACGTGCACTCCCGCCACACGGGGTATTATTCGTCGGACATTTTTGGCTGTACAGGCCGTTTATAGGTCGGCAGTTATTTTGGCGATGCCCGGACCCGAACCTGGGACCTTCCGCATGCAAGGCGAATGCCTAACCGACTGGGCTCCCCAGCCCCGAAGAATTGCTGAAGGAATTTTATAAATTTTGATTGTATCATTATAGATTAAATAAGAGGCATACATTCTCTATTAACAATCATAAGTGTCGTTTTCTTATTGGGTTGGGAGCAGGATTCATGTTGAGAAAATGTAGTACATAATTAATATTACGTTGAGTATTTATGTAAAAAAGTATAAAATTAGATAATTATAAAAACAGGTTTGTAATCTTATGTTCCTTAGAATCGTTTTCATATGATATTTATGCTTCTCAACAACAAATTCGACAAAAACAAAGTTTATTCAAATTTAAACATTTTATGAGCCATATTGGCCCTTTCATTAGTTTTCTTTTACAAATTTTATGTGTCCTGCTATGAAAATTGAAACTGGTTTTAAATTTTTTTTTTTTTTTTTGCATTATAGTTGTGGACGAACAGTGTTTTCATTATAACAAAAATAATAATATACGTATTGCTGAATATTGTTAAATATGATAAAAAAAATTTAAACACCACCGAATCACATTTCAATTGTTTAAATCGACTTTTAAATAAAAAGTATCACCGGAACTTAAATCTTTACACATTTAATTAATGTTTGCTCTAAAAAAGAATCAAATTACATACACACATAAGAACATTTACTCAGTTTCCTCGAAAATAGTGACTTTATAATAACTACTATCTGTTTTTTTATTCTTAAATAAGAAGTACAGGAAATACCATAGTGCATTGAACACGTTTTGAAACACCAAAAAAAAAAAAACAATTAAAATTTTTTTTTTAAAATTTAATTATTAAATATTTTTTTTAAATTATTAACTCTCTAAAAGAAAAGAAAAAATATTGTTATATCACAAAGAAATAAAAAAAATATATAATAAATTAAAATTTAAGTTTTTTTTTCAAGCTTTACAAAAGGCAGGTAGCTCCGTCGCCAAACCCCCTTATTCAGAGGTCAATAACTCTTTTTGGCGGTCTGTTGGCGACAGGTAATAATGGCGGTCAAAATCGACGAATCGAAGCCAAAAAGGTCTTCGAACTACTGAAAGTAAAAGTGAAAGTATTACAATGACCTTTGATTAAAAATTCCAGGGATTTTATTAGTATGTATAAGCCGCTTAAAAAATGCGTAATTAAATATTTAAATTTTGCGTTGTTAAAGTTCAGGAATTGTGGTTTTTTTTGTTCTATTTTAGTTTGTTGGTTTTGATCGTAAGGGTCAATGCCCTTACGTTAAAGTGCGGGGAAAATTCAACTATGGAATGTTTGCTTTCGAATTTAATATCATAAAGATTTCGAATAAAAGCAAGCAACAAATGTAGGAAAGTATAGAACATGATGTAATTAATATTATCTTAGAAATTTAAGTAAATACAAGTTAAATCCACAGGTTTAAAAATATACTAAAAAATAGAATAATTTTAACATGCTGATTTATTATATAAAATAGACAAAAATATAACTTAAAAAAGCGTATTTTAGGTTCCAGTTTTATTTATAAAATATTATTTATATCATTCTTGCCTAAGGACATGGATTTTATCAATAATTTTCAGTTCAACAAGACATATTTTAGATAATTTCAGTTATAAAGATGTGCAGGTAATATTTTCTAATACTGGCTTTATGATGATTGTTATTTTTATAAAACTTAATGCAGCTGTTTAATGCAGATAACGATAAAAAGTGTATAATTATGTACATTCAACTTTCACAACTTCCATATTTTTTTTAACAAAAAATCTTCTTTAGAATTTTTTTTTTGTACGTGAACTTTTAGATTTAAGACATTTTCTTTTCTTTTTCTATCAAAAGTTTTTTTTTCACGTAAGCACAACTGCAAAACGGAACTACTTTTATAGAAGACACACACAAAAAAAATCTTTTCATAAAAACCCAGTCGCATCTTTAATGAAGTAAAAACCACAGGAGGTTAGTTCTTCATTTTCGTTCGAAGCTAGTAATCTTCCAAAAAAACGTTCTTTTTTAGAACTTTTTTAGAAAATAGAATCAAAAAGATTCCTCCCACCATTCTTCGAAAATGTACAAACGCAGACGATTTTGGTGCAGGTGAGAAGTGAAGTGAAAGGAAGAGGCGCATCTGAGGAGAGAGAGGAATGACCACCCAAGGTCATTTCCCTTTAGCTGGTGGCAACAACCCCTCGCGACTCCTGCTCCACAACTAAACCCAACTCGGCCCTCTTGACATTGGAGGGTAGATAAGGCAATAAGGAACTCAAAAATGAATTAAAAAATTAATATTTTAAACAATATCTTAAAATTTTAGGTTAAAAAAATTTATATTTAAAAAATTTAGTTTATGTGGGTTTGTTTCACGAGGGATCTGGCAACAGCTCCGCGGTCTTGTTTTCATTTTCCTCGAATTACTTTTGTCTTGGTATTCCAAATTGAGTTTTCTAAGAATATTTAATTTTTTTTTTTTTAAATTCCAAATTCTTTCAATGCAAGTTTTCCTTGATAAATGATTAAAACGACCAACAGCACAGCAAGAAGTTGTAAATTTTAAAAAATAACAACTAAAATAACTTATTCTTAGAAAACTCAATTTCGAATATCAACAAAAGTAATTCGAGACAAATGAAAACAAGACCGCAGAGTTGTTGCCAGATCCCACGTGAAACAAGCCCATTATTCATATTTAATTATCTAATTTATTTGCATTTGAGTCAGTCCTTTTTAAAGAATGTAATTGGCATGTGTAATAGCATTCTTGTTCAAGACACCATTTAAAGATATTTATCAAATTATATCAATTTAAGAAATAAAATTATTTAAATAAATTGTAGTAAAAAGCTTTTATTGATTGTGCTAATAATATATGCTATTTTGAATAGTTGAATTAATTTCTTAATGATTTTTAACTAATACTAAACTGCCTATAAAACTTTGCTAGCGTTAAAAACGTTTTAGAATTTCAAAATTAGGGTAATAATAAATTTCAAGATAAATGTTACCATTTTATAAAAAAAAAATTAGCTGTCATATAACCTTAAAAAGATATACTGAGAAATATAACACAATACACAAATTAGTTATAAAGGGACGATTTTGCATAATATGATTACTCAAATACTATTTAATTTAATTATAACCAATAATATTTTTCATAAATTACACCCAGTTTTAAAAATTTCTTTTGAATTCTAAAAATTCTTTTTAAAATTTCAATATATGATTTTTATCCGTTAAATTTGTTTTCCAGCTCCAACTAACGCACGTTTAAAATAAGAGATGCAACAGTTTTTCTCCATGGTTACTAGAACTTTTTTGCAATATATTTTAACGCTCAATCAAATAGTTTTTATTTAGATTTTAATCAACATCATATCTATAATGTACAATAAAAAATAACTCGTATTATTGAGAAAATTAATAGGGCTTTTCAAATTATAATTGAATTTCGAAAACTTATATAATTATTTAGAACAAATTTTCTTCGAAACAGCAACATCCCAAACATATTAAAACATTTTTAGTACGGAAAACTAATTTAAAATAATAATAAGTTTCCATTGTGCTTTTAAGATATTAAAATTAAAAATTAATAATTAAAATAGTAAACTCCTTCGCTCTAAATTACTGCTACTGCGGAAAAGTATACAAATTGTTCAGAATAAATGACAGTGTACATTTGTATTGTAAACAATTGTAATTTTCACTTAAAGTGAAAAAATCCTTCAAGGTATTCCTTAAAACTTAAAATAATTTAAAGAATCGAAATAATTTATTCCATCACAGTTTTTTTTTTAAATTACTAAAATATATAAATAAGAAAGTTCTCCATAATTAAAATAATTAAACGTCTCATCACAATTAAATTCCTTCACAATTAAAACTATCGAATTCCCTCATTCCTCCAAAATAAACACAACAATTAATTTTAAATTTCCTCACAATTAAATTCCTTCACAATACAATTAAAACTATCGAATTCCCTCATTCCTCCAAAATAAACACAACAATTAATTTTAAATTTCCTCACAATTAAATTCCTTCACAATACAATTAAAACTATCAAATTCCCTCATTCCTCCAAAATAAACACAACAATTAATTTTAAATTTCCTCACAATTAAATTCCTTCACAATACAATTAAAACTATCGAATTCCCTCATTCCTCCAAAATAAACACAACAATTAATTTTAAATTTCCTCACAATTAAATTCCTTCACAATACAATTAAAACTATCGAATTCCCTCATTCCTCCAAAATAAACACAATTAATTTAAAATTTCCTCACAATTAAATTCCTTCACAATGCAATTAAAACTATCAAATTCCCTCATTCCTCCAAATTAATCACAGCAATCAATTCCAACACTTACATAAACTCCCACCAAACCCCTTACAGTCATTTTCCCCCCAATACACAACTGGGTTCAATAACACTCTTCGCCAAAAGCTGCATATTTGGCGCGATCTCGGGTTCGATGTACCGCGCCGAATTCAAGGTCACTAGAGTTAGAGGGAAAGTAGGCTGAACTCGGGTCTCGTACTAGGGCATTGCACTTGGGGGTTCATGGAGCGACCTCGAACTATGTCCCCCCCCCCCCCCCCCTAGTGGAAATGCCGATTAGAGACGTTTTGTGATTGTGATATTGGATTGGTGAGTTTTAATTGTTAAGGTAGTGGTGTCACAGTGAGGCTTGTTATGATTTGGGTGATTTTTACTCGTTGCATATTCCATGGCGTTTTCTTTGTAATAAATTTTAAATTATAAAAAAATTGGCTTTAAAAGTTATTTTTGAAGATAAGGAATTAGATACACATAAACTAATAAGCTATAATGTTAATTGGCTTGTTTCGTTATTTTTGAAGATAAGGAATTAGATACACATAAACTAATAAGCTATAATGTTAATTGGCTTGTTTCATGTGACATAATTCCTTATAGCTCTCATTCATGCTTTTCCTTCAATAAATGCTCCGAGTGGCGCTCTGTTCCCACGTGACATTGATTCACCAATCGAGGCTCGAGGAAAAAAAAATTATTCGGTATTTCTGTTGCTAATCAAGACCTAATACACTCTTAAAACAAACGAGCGGTTTTAACTCAGTCTGAGTTAATTTCCACTCCTTTCCGTGCCGAAAATGCACTTCTCCTATAGGAGTGAATTTCACTCTTTTTCGGAGTGGGTAAAAGAAATAAAAGAAAACCATCTGCGTTCTACACTCTTAAAACGAGCGGTTTTAACTCAGTCTGAGTTAATTTTCACTCCTTTCCGGTGCCGAAAATGCACTTCTCCTATAGGAGTGAATTTCACTCTTTTTCGGAGTGGGTAAAAGAAATAAAAGAAAACCATCTGCGTTCTACACTCTTAAAACGAGCGGTTTTAACTCAGTCTGAGTTAATTTTCACTCCTTTCCGGTGCCGAAAATGCACTTCTCCTATAGGAGTGAATTTCACTCTTTTTCGGAGTGGGTAAAAGAAATAAAAGAAAACCATCTGCGTTCTACACTCTTAAAACGAGCGGTTTTAACTCAGTCTGAGTTAATTTTCACTCCTTTCCGGTGCCGAAAATGCACTTCTCCTATAGGAGTGAATTTCACTCTTTTGTTTTAAGAGTGTACATGCCCATTAAAATGAATTATTTTTAACCGCAATAGTAATCATGTGTATTTTGCTGAGAAGACTGCAAATAAAATTATGCATTCAAATCCCTACATTTGTTTATTTGAAATAGTATTTTAATTACTAGGGTATTTAATTAAATTATGGAGTTTTGTATTATAATGCACGAGATGTTTTGCCAAAATATCTTAAAATGAAATTGGGATACATTTTTTTCCCATTATTTTATTTCTTTTTGAACAAGCAAAGAAATAGAACACTTTTGGAATGTTTCATTTCAATATCCTTAGCTTCATTCAAAACTAAGTTTCTACCTTTATATTCTATATTACTGCTTTACTTACCTAAAGGGTATTCTAAAGATAGTTCGCATTCAACTTTCATTTAAAAAAAACCCGGCAAATTAACTGATGCAACTAACAATGATACGCTTGATAAAACTCCTTAACTTTGAAACTTTTACGATAAAAAATTAAACTTTAGTTAAATGGATTGTTAAGCAATTGAAAACAAGTCGAAATAAACATAGTACATCAACACCGAAAATACTTCCAATTGTATAAAAAAGTTCAGTGACCTAAGGGTACCTAGAGGGTTAAGTTTGTTCGGCAGTTTGAAGTTTTTACAATCAACAAATTGGCCAAATTAAACCTAAGTAAAAGTTAAATTGACCGATAAACAATCAAAATTAACCATTAAATAATTACAATTGACCGTGAAACTATAAAACAAATCGGAAAAAACATTGTATATCAACAAAAATATTTCGAAATATAATCCAAAAAGTTCAGTGACCTAATGGTACAGGGACTATTAAGTTCTTATTTAAGTTCTAAAAGTCTTTTTTTTTCTTAAGTTTTTCTTCTTATGTTTAATACTTTTATAATAAACAAATTGGCCACATTAAACTTAAGTTAAATTGATCGTTAAACAATTAAAACAAATGAAAAAACACAGTACATCAACCACCAAAAAAAAACTTCCAAATATAACCAAAAAGTTCAGTGACCTAATGGTACCCGGAGGGTTAAGTTTGGTGGGAAATTTGAAATTTTTACAATCAACAAATCGGAAAAATTAAACTTAAGTTAAATTGACCGGTAATCAATTACAATTCACTGTGAAATGATTAAAACAAATAAAAAAAATACATCAAAATAACTTCCAAATATAACCAAAAAGTTCAGTGACCTAATGGTACACGGGGGTTAAAGGGGTGTGAAATTTGATTTGTTACAATTCAACGAAAATGGAAAAAAACTTAAGTTAAGTTGACCGCGTAATCAATACAATTCAGTGTGAAATGTGAAAAAAATCGAAAAATATACAACATCAAAACATCCTTGCCAATATTAACGCAGAAAGTTCATTTGATAATGTTACGGGGGGAAAGGGGGTCCCCCGTCTAGAAAATTCTCTCTAGGTTAAAAATTCCCCAAACGGAAGCCCGCTTCGAATGGAAGAAAAACTTCCAGAGTTTAGTGACCGCGTTTGGAAACTGTTCAGGGTCAAGAACATGTGAAAAAAAAATGGCTGACAAATATATTGACGAAACATTCGAAGAAGCCATCCGTTGCCATTTTCCGTCTGAAAAATAATAATTGTAATTGTTTCTCACTTTTTTGGGGGGAGATTGGTTTTTGGTATAAATTTAATAATGATGTAATTGTTTTATTGTTTGGAATAAATAAAAGAATGGGTTATTTAATATTATTTTGAAGTTCTCCAAAAAATTGTTTCATCTATCGATTGCTTTTTTTAGTTTTGAGTTATTGTTGTTTCGTAATTTGAGAGAAATTGTTGTGTAACTATGTTAAAATGTGGAATTTTTGTCCTTGTTTTGACTTTTTTAGCAGGATCGAGGCATTAATCCCCTATAATAGCTTTCTTAGGAGTTCTGTTCAAACTTTAGTTGGATCTAGTTAGAAAGGATAAATACCGTTTTGTAATATTTAGCATTCCTTACTTTAATAAATTTGCATTTATTAAAAAAAAACTTTTCTGTTTTCCAAAAAGCAATTTTTCGTTACGTTATTTTACAGTTTACACTAATGAAAAAAAAAATCTGGATAAACAATCTATTTAAAAAAAAATCATTTGATACTTTTTTCGGTAATCTACAACAACATCAAAAATTCGAAAACTCAAACAAAAATAACAATTTCTTTATTCAAAAATTAAATCTCTTTAATTTCCCTTTCAAAAAGTCGAACAATACGCAAATAATAGAAACATCAAAGAATATATCAAGAACTTGAAAAAAAAAACGAAACCAACCTCAAAAATCAGGTCAAATGCGTCATTTAAGAATTCATCCCATTATTTTTGTTTATTTCCCTGTCAAAGTTGGCATCACCACTTTCACTGGCCCCGTTTCGACCCGTGTCTTGTCGTTCCTGGTCAAAAACGTGTACACGTGTTAAATTTCCTATGAGGAAAAAAGCTATTAAATTACTTCCTTTGTTAACATATAAGTTTTCTTTCTGTGTTTTTAATGTGTAATTTTAATACTATTGGGCGTTATTTTATTTGGAATATATGATGCGATTAATTTTTGTGCTATCCACTTTTTTCTGTTTATTTTATTTTGTTATGTTGTGTTTTATTTTGTTTGTTTATTTTATTGTTTATATAGTTAAACTCATAGCTTCCTTGCACAGAAGCCACGACCATGGGCGGAGCTATAAAACGCGAGGAGCAATCAGATGAAGAGGAAATTTCAGCCGTTTTATTTTGTTTTCATCTGATTGCTCCGAGCGTTTTATAGCTCCGCCCGTAGTCGTGGCTTCTGTGCAAGGAAACTATGAGTTTACCTATACTTTGTTTTTCTTTTTGTCTCTGCTTTAAGTTATAAGGAATTACATTTAGGGTGTATCGAATTTTTCAAAGTAGATATTTATTTGTAAATGAATGTGTGTGTCATGGAAAGTTTGTGGAGTCTGTAACTTAAAATTCTATTTTTGTGTAATAGATTTTAAACTTTTAAAGTAATTTAATGTCGAATTTTGGTGGAATAAATTTTTAGGAATTAATATTTTAGTGCCACAACATTTCAATTGCAAGATTATTGTAAAATAGAACTTTTAATTACTGTAATTAAATCAATTTAAAGTACTTTTACAGTAATTCAAGTACTTAACAGCACTTTTACAATACTGTAATTTAGTATTTTTAATTACTTTAATACTTAAAATTACAGTAACAGTATTAAAAAAAAATTACCAAAATTTAAGCACTTAAAAAAAAGTTCCTAAATGAAAAATAAACCTAAAAATAATTAATATATTATTCCAAAGTCAGAAATAAACTCTTGTAACAAAGCACTGAAACCTAACCCCAGTGTCAATGACCTTTCGAATGCAACAGACATTTTAACAAGACCCAAACACTAAAAAAACAAACACCAATTTAATCATGAACTTTAAAACTAAACATAAACAAATTTCTCAAATCCAAACAAATTCATTAAAAAATTACTTAAAAACAAAAACCCAAACTAGGAAGTAACAGAGAGACAACACATGAACAATAATAACAAAGCCATTCGAGAAAAAAAGTTCTAAAATTCAATCAGCTGTTGTACCTGAAAAGCCAGGCATGGAAGGTAGCTAACCCTTTTTCGAGAGTTGAACGAACTCGAGTTGGAGTCAGTGAAAGTGTATCGATGACCCAGTCAACCGATCGGGAGTATCGAATACGCCGAAACGCGCCAAATTGATTAATTTTGTGGCATTTTAGATTGATACGAATGTTCTAATTTGTGTAGTTATGATTGTAGAAACAAGTAGGTTTGTAACAGAATCTGTCACTTAGCCCGCTTCCACACAACCGTTGTGTTTAACAGGTAAAAAGGCGACAAACACAGCTTATATTCTATATTAAACATTTACATGCTAAATTTGGCTAGTTTCATTTATTTTATTTCGAAAATTCAATAATTATTACTTATCGTTTTCACAAATTAATTTATATTTCAAAGAATAAATATTTAATATTCCTCGCTTTTAAATAGAATGAAAACATTTCATATCAACGAACGAAGAATCTCGTAGTATATTTGACGTCATTTCAAACTGATCGATGTCGCAAAAATAGTTATTTTAATTTATTGTCTAAAAGAATTAAAGTTTCTCGAGCGATTGTTGCGAATGACAATGATGATTAAATTCTAATAAAAATGGCTTCCTATGCTTTTCAAATGAGCATTATATCTTGCAGTTTTTTTTATACTTCGAATTCGAACACAAAAGACCCAAACAATTAACATCAAACGAATTTTATATTTAAAAACTTGAATTCAAAATTCTCAAAAACTCAAAACTTCCTTTTCAAAGAAACATTTCGAATTAACCAACTTAACAATATCCCTGCTACGAAGTTTACCTTACAGCGCTTAGACGTTGCACAGAGAAGAAAACTTTACATGAGCAAAGTTTTCTGCGCGTCGGGCGATGAACTGTGCGAGTTGGGAAAATGAGTTTTTCTCACAGGAAATTAGTCTTTCGAAGGAAACGTTCACCTTACGAAAATCGGATTTTCGGAACAATTCATTATTCCATATTTGATGCTTGTTTAATGTGGCGATGTATAGTTAATTTAAGAATTTCGTTTAGAAACTAACAAAACAAAATTCGGTATAAAAATTGTTATATAGTTATTTGGCAGGTTAGATTTTAAAGAATAATTGTTTAGTTCAATTGAAATTCAGAAAAATTTTGTAAAAAGACAACCAAATATACCATAAAAAACTCATTTTAAGCAAAAAATATTGCAATTGAATAAATTTCTGATACTTTTATTTAGAACTGATTTTATGCATATTTATGTGTGGGAATATTTTAGATTTCGTGTTAATCAAAGTCTATTGTATTGCATAGCAAAATGATGAAAAATGAATTTTCGGTATAAAATAGAATATATAATAATAACTAAAGCTATTACCTCAGTTAATATAATTTAAAACGCATTTAACATGGCTATTAATAGATTATTTTTAAATTATCATTAAGTTATTATTTTAAAAGTAAAATGTAAATAATTTCTAAATTCTAATATATTTATTTTTATCATAAATATGCACAAATAGCGTATCATAATATCTTAGTAGTAATTTACGCAATAAAATTGTTGTTTCCATGTAACGATTAATAAATAGTAAGTTATCGTATCTAAAGTTGTAGATAAAATCGTTTTTGTAAAGAGTAGGTTATGTGGTTCAACGATTGAAAAAAATAGGCGAAAACGTATGTAAAATAATTGTTTTGCTCTCAAAGCCTCATTTTATTTTCCTCACACATTATCCTTAAAACTTCGTGATGGCTTTTACGCAAATATCGAAAGTTTTCAATTAAACGTTTTTAGCATTTAAGACAATTCGTTGCGGAAATTTCCATTAAAAATTTACCAACTTTATAAACATGCAAGATGTTTCATTTTCACAAAATAAATTAGAATATCACTTTCCCTTTATTTTCTAAAAAAAACCTTTTGATCCATGAAAACTTCCTATTAAGAATAGTTATCAATCCCGTGCCTGGACTAATTTTTTTCCTGTCACTTTCACTTTCAGACGATATTTAGGTTACGAGGAAGAGATTTTTATTAAAACCAGGAAGAAAACTTTTTTCCAAGCTGTGTGTTAAAATAATGGCACGTTCTTGTCCCCTTTTTCAGACGATATGTGGGTCAAAAGAAATTGAGAACGTTTTAGAAAAAAAAAAACAGAATGCGAGAAATATAATACTATACTATGCTTTTGTTTAACACACATTTCTTCTATGATGTAGTAATTTTTGTATAGACAATGAAGAATTACAAATATTTATTATCTGTACTTTGTGGTTTGATATGTGGGATAAGAGGCGCCATTTTGAAATTTTCGATGATTTTAGAACTAACACACAATTTTAATGGATGATTTAAAGAAAATAACTTATTTTTTTAATCGTTATTATTTTACATATATTAAGGATTTTGCATGAACTTTTAAGAAAAGTAGCTTTTTGAGCATTTTCTTTAGTATTACGTTTTAAAATTGTTCAGAAGTATAAAGGGAATTTGGAAGTTTGTAGATTATTTAAATTGTAAAAAATCCGAAGAGATTTTTGCAGTGTGATTGAAATATATTAAAACTATTTCGTAGAATAATTATACTTGTAAAAACTGGCTCATAGAATTTTTCGTAGTAAATATTAAAAAAAAAACTATACTTCAAACGATATTTACTTTTCCCCCAAAACAATTATTATTCTTTCAACCATTGAAAAAAACATCAAACAACACATGTATCCTACGGATTTATTCCAAGAAATATTTCCAAATAATAATTAAAAAAATCATCTCAAATTTAATAACTTCTCAATACTTTCGATCAAATCAAACTAATACCAATATCTCGAAGAGTCAATAACCCAAAAGCAAGTCGAAGATATCCAAAATACATCAGTGAACACATATCTCTTTCTCAGTGGGTCCCGAGACCAACAACCTATACCATGTTACGAAATACCCGCCCGTGCAGCAAAGCCCACTGTACAAGGGAGCCTCATAGGGCAATGGCCTGACTCGCACTTGACAAAACGCGAAGGTTTCCCATATTGGAAGGTTAATCGCTTTGTTTGGCGATTTTAAATTATTTGTAAAACATTTTTCGTTCGACGGATATGGGAGTATTGGGGTCTTTGACCTAATAAGAATTGAAATTAAAATTGGTGTTTCAGTTTAATTGTCGACTAATTTTAAGTATTTTTATTGCGTCGTATATTAAAAAAAAAATTGTATTAGAAAATATTTAATTTCCCTCAAATAATTCTTTGTTCTGATGATATGGGAGAAACATATTGGGGTCTTTGACCTAATAAGAATTGAAATTAAAATTGGGGTTTTGGTTTAAATGTCGACTAATTTAAGGTGTTTTGATTGGATTGTAAGTTAGTTTTTTTTTCTGTTAAATTTTGTGTTAGATAATATTTAATTTCCCTCGCATATTTCTTTGTTCTGATGATATTGAGGTCTTTGACCTAATAAGAATTGAAGTTGTATTGATATAAAATTGGTGTTTTAGTTTAACTTTCGACTAATTTTGAAGTATTTGGACTATATATTTTTCTTCGAAAATGCGTGTTAGAAAGTGTTTTATTTTACTCTCAAATATTTCTTTGATGGTTAGGTAGAAACGTGGATGGGGGTTCTATGACCTTAAAAGAGTTGAACTTATATTGATTAACTTACGTATATTAACTTTTATTGTGTTGAAGTTATTTGATTGCACTATAAACATTTATATTTCTTTTAAAATATTGTATTAAAATGTCTTTTTCTTCCTAATATTTCTTCAACGCTATGGTAGAAACATATGATGACCAAAAATAATGGAACTTTTATTGATGCGAAATATTCTATAGTTTGAATTAAAAGTAATTAGTTAGTAATATAAGCAACTATTTTTCTTTCGAATTATGTGAATTCGAAAATCAGTTTTTTCTAGAATATTTCTCTAACGCTTTGGGAGAAACGTGAACTTGAAGGTCTATGACCTATTAAGAATTGAATTTGTATTCATACAAAATATTCTATAGTTTCAATTAATAGTAATTTGGATGTGTTTTTAAAAAAAAACTAATTTGACATTTTATGTGTGAAATACGAAATATCAGTCTTTTCCCCAAACTTTTCTTCAACGCTATGGGAGAAACCTGGATAGGGGTCTATGACCTAATAAGGATTGAACTTCGATTGAAGCAAAATATTTCATTGTATTTGAAGTAATTCGTTGTGTTATATATCATGACAATAATTCTTTTATAAAATCGGAAAAAGAGAAAATTAGATGCAATAAATTAAAAGTATATTAATTTTATATAATATATATTCTTTGGGGTATATGTCCTAATAAGCTATCATTATTTAAATGCAATATATCTTACAGATAGTAAAGAGTTATTTTAAATAGTAATTTTTTATAAATTAAATTATTTAATGAAATTATGTATAAACCAAAGAGTATGTTAATAAATCTTAAAACTATTTGATTATATTTTTCAGGGATTTATGACCTATTTGGATATGATACCTTATTCATACAATAATCATTAAAAATGTTTAGGCATAAAATATTAGTGTTTTTATTAATAAGGGTCCTTAATTTTTAAGTATTATTTATTATAAATTATTAGTTTGAAAAATAAATATATATAATTAATAAAACTATATGATTAAACAATATAAATATTTTTTGGATAAATTTAAAAAAACATCATTTTAAAATATTGCGTGCATAGGTATGTATGCCCTAATAAAAGATTATATAAAATAATTAACGTTATTCGTGTCGTGGACTTAGTAATCCTCTTTTATAATGATACTAAGTTACAGTGACTGACACGCAATTTTTTTTGTAAAAATATTTTTTTCTAATTTATATAAAGTTATTTAATTAAATTATTTTACGAAAACAAAACCAATAATTATTTTTAAATTTCAAGATCTCGTTTTTACGTCAAAACAAAAAAAAAATCGTCAAAGTGTAACAACCTCTTTAAGAGAACAATCAACAACAAAACTCTATATACTCTCGAACCCCCACGTGACATGCAGCTCGTGCCCAGGCCGTTGACACCACCGAAAAAGAACGAACTTCGCCCTGACGATATTTTTTTTATTTCTTCTGCTCAAAAAGGGGGGTAAAAATTGTCGTTTGGTGCTTATTTTTTTTCTCTCTCTGCTTTTTCCTGTAGTATAGTCGAGGATGCTGTGTGTGAACTTGAAAAATAATTTTTTTAGGGGGGAGGGGGATGTGTTTTTTTTCGGGGTCAAGGTCTTGCTAGAATCTTTTGCGACTGTGTCAAAGGGGTAGGGTCGTTCAACTCCCGGTTCTCACAGCGTTCGATTCCTTTTCGATAGGATTTCGATGTATGTGATTCTTATATGCAATTTATTGATATTTAATTATTTGTAATTTTCTTAAATTTTCAGATTTAGAGCTATGTTAACAAATGTAAAGTTTAAAGTTTTTCAGTACTTTTTTTTAAAGATATTTTTGGCAACGAAAAGGGTTTGATAATTCAACAGGTCAAAGACCCCGTGATAGAGATATTACTAAGTCAATACTTAAGATTTTTTATAAGTATTATTTATAATATCGTAAAATAAACTTGTTTGAATGTATTACATTTATAGTTAAGACTTAAGAGTACATATTCTGTAATATTCTTTTAATCATACACAAGTGAATGAAAAAAAATCGGTTTTATTGAAGCGAAGATAAAAAAAGTATATATTCTTTTTCATATCGTCAGAAGTTTTAAGTCAAAGTAACAAATGTAGTAGAAAATACTCACTTTCAACTTAATTTAATGTTAGTATAAACATCGAACAAAATCAACACAATATTATAAATATTGTTTCTTAGCCATTAATAACTTATTTGCTTTTAAGTACTCCACACAACAAACTGATTAACGCAAACATCGATCTCTAAACACACTCATGTCTCGATTTTCCCATTAAGAAAAAAAACAAAAATAAAAAAATGTTGGAATAGGAAAACAAAGGCTGAGAAATAAATAATCGATTCTTAGATAAACATCTTAACTCTAACAATCATTGACACATGTGAATAAGAATCGAAAAACGAATCGATCATAAATAAAACAAAGGCAGAAAGTATTTTCCATATCGTCGGAAGGTTTAAGTAAGTAACCATTTTAACAGAAAATACTTTGTTAATTGTAACTTAATTTGTGAACAAGAAAAAAAAATCGAAATTGCGAAATAAAATAATCGATTCACATACAAATATTTAAATCTCAAACACCCACTCATTGACAAATAAATAAAAAGAATCGAATAAATAATCGATCTTATATTAAAACAAAGACAGAAAAGAATCGATTCTCTTCCATATCGTCGGAAGTTTGAGTCAAAGACCCTGTTGTCAAGTTCATTGACTCCGTTCTTTTCGGCGAATACTGCTCGTCGCTTGCCAGAAAAACTGTGTCGTATTCTTCTAATCGATTCTTTTTGCGGACATTAAGAGTTTTATGACTTTTTTTCCGATCCTTTGACCGTTACAGATGTATTTTACAGCAATAAAATAAAGATTTTTTAGTAGTAATGAATAATTTCGGTAGAACGTATGGATTTATTAAATATCTGGAGATAAGGTGTCTAGACTCTAGATAGTCTAATGTCTAGATAGAAGTGCTTTGGTAGGGTCGATTCTGACTTCTTTAAAGGTTTTTTGATATTCAAATAATTATAGAACAAATGAACTGTTTTGTTGAGTAATGTGAATTGAAATAAAAAATCATCATAAATTATTATTATTCAAATCTAGATATATTTATAGAATTTATCACAGAAATGGGAATGTTTCAGGTCTTGAGTGGCAACAGAAACACTGAATGAAAATAATTTTTTTCCTGGGCCACAGTTGGTGAATTAATGTCAAGTGGGAACCGAGTACTGATTGGAGGAAGGGCGGGAATTACGTAACCTAAAAACAAGCCAATTCAGTCTCTTTCGACACATCTGGAATATGCTGTTCAGTTTGGTCTCCCTTCCTCAGAAAAGATATAGAGTTGCTTGAAAAAGTTCAGCATAGGGCTACAAAAATGATTAAGGGTCTATCTGGTATTGATTATGATAACAGATTAAGATCTTTAAACATGTATTCCCTGGAAAATAGAAATAGGAGTGCTAGGGGTGATTTAATACAGTTATTCAAGTTCATAAAACAAGGAGACATGGAGGGCTTAGGTTTTACCTTAAATAGCTGGACCAGAGGACGTGATCAGAAATTGAATATATCATGCTTTAGAAGGGGGGGGGGGGGTAAGAAAACATTATTTTTACAATAGAGTCGTCAATGAGTGGAATGCTTTACCAGATTATGTGGTGTATTCGAAGATAGAAAATTTTAAGAAGAATCTTGCTAGTCAGTGGAAACTGGTAAAGTATTAGATTTATTTTGGACCAACCTTGCTGGGCATCTGGCCTGTTGTTGGTTTTTACCGCGAATATTTTTTTTTATATCAAACCCTTTATAGTACTAGTCCGCATTACAAACCCCACCCTACCATAAACACTATTAAATCCCCATAAAACGCCTTTTAATGCCACCATAATTAAATGTACCCGTATGTTATAAATAACACCAGCTTACACAACGCCATAGCATAAATGAAGAGCTTAGTGGAAGAACGTGCTAAGTGACATTTATGAAAAAATTGAGATTTTTGTGTTAATAAACATATTATCCCATCCTTTAAAGATAGCAAGATTCACTCTTTTCTTAAACTTAAAGTTAAGTATGTTTTCACCGTTTGCAAAAACCGTTTTTAACGGATTTAAGTGTATATTAAAACTTTAAAGCTCATTTTCTCGTTTTCACCTTTTTGTCACTTAGCACGTTCTTCCACTAAGCTCTTTAAATGAAAAAAATATATCGCAAACTAAGGCACGTTTGGTAGTGCATCAACCCAAAACCCCTAGGAGAAGGTCAATTACAACTCATCTCCACTCTTAAAGGGTTGAATGGCACACTGAAAAACAGTTTTTTTTCAGTAGAGTAGGGAAAGAAAAAAAATCTCTTTTGGGCTCTTGGCCAATATTTCTTTTAGTTCGGGACAGGATTCACAAAGGAAAGGGTGAACTTAAGTGTGTGAGTTTGCTTTAAAGTTTTTTATTCTGTGGTACAAATTAAAAAAAAAATAATAAGGTACTAAATGGTATTCTCGCAATGGGCATGTTTTAGGTCTTGAATGGCAACAGGATTGGTGAATGAAAATAAAATTCTCAATTGTTAAATCAATGTCACTTAAGAACAGAGCACCGATCGCAGGAAGGCATGATTTCAGAAAAACCTTGTATGTTTGCTGAAATTGCGCAAACATAAAAGGTTTATGCTCTATTAGTATGAGGCCCAGTCGCTTAGTGGTAGTGCTTCGCATTGCCACGCCACAGGTCCGGGGATCGAATCCCGGATTGGGCGAGGTTGACCAATCCTTTCATCCCTTGAGTGGGTCGATAAAATGGGTACCAAGCATGCTTGGGAACTAAACACTGGGGGTTCCGCGTGAGGATAACCACCTTACCGGGGCATATGTCTAGCATCCCAGAGCCCTAGGTCACGAAAGCTGAAATGGGCACTGCAGGCCTTGGCCCAGTAATGGGCTGTTGCGCCGAGAGTTTAGTTTTTTTTAACTCTATTAGTATAAATATTTTGTAGCAAGAATAATCAAAGTTACATATTACTACGTTTTCAAACAATGCATATTTACTTTCCTTTATCTATTCCTTTTCTAAGTACGAGTAATTGTGTTTATAGATTATAATTTATTTCTATCGCATTTACACAAATGGTCATTGCCAAGTTCATGTGCTCAGCTCGCTATTTTGCAATACCCATAAATGTTATTTAAATCCAATTCAAAAGAAACATTTACCAATAATTTGAATCACTACGCAGCACACATTTCAACATTTACCAACAACCGAACAACAATGCATTTACTATGCATTATAAAACGAAATTGGACGAATTGTGCCTCCATTTAGGCGAGAGACCGTGTGTAAACAAGATTTAGAACCCTGCCCAGTTAACTGCAACCGAAAGGGTTACTGGCGAACGTAGAACTTTCTTCTGGCGCAATAGCTGTTGCCAAACCTCAAAAAGAAATAAGGGTCAACCGGAGACATTGCCACCTAGAATGAGCAAATCTCGCTCGGAGAAATGTCATGTGCCAAAAGTAATTTGGTGTTGGTTTCCACCGATGCAATTAAGGATTTTTTTTAGGACTTAAGATACATAGATACTGGTGGTGATGACGTTGATGTTTTAATAGAAATATTTACAATAATTTTTGAAAGTAATTCATAAAGTTTAACATTTAATTAGGCTGGATTTATATGCGGTCCGATGGGCATGTTTTACGTCAAGAGTGGCAACAGTTCCAGCGGTATTGTTTTCATTTTCGGTCCTTCTGGAATTGCATTTGTTTTGGTGTTAATTTTATCTAATTATTTCAATTTAATGTAAACCTCACATGCTTCAAAGTATAACTAAGATATAGGGTTTCGTCTGTTCATTGGCGATTTTCAACTATCTTATATTACAACTTCTTACGTATCTAATTATTTCAATTTAATGTAAACCTCACATGCTTCAAAGTATAACTAAGATATAGGGTCCCGTCTGTTCATTGGCGACTTTTGACGATAGTTAGTTCAATTTTATGAAGACGCCAATGAAGGGATCGGGCTCTATATGTTAGTTATACTTTGGAGTATGCGAGTTTTAGCAACTAGACCCTTTTCATATTAAAAAAAAAGTTCCGTAATATAAAAAGTTTGGGTTGTTCTTCAGAGTATAACTAGTTCTAGCAATATAAAACACGGAAAATTATATTTCATTTGAAAAACACGTATTTGAAAAGTAAAACTTTTCTATATCTGGAGGACAGCTTATAAACACTCTCACTAGATATTTAGAAACAAAAAAATAATACAACAAGGAAACTGCATGCAACACTCCTCAATTGGGGTCGCACGTGGTATGTCTGTCCGTCCGTCCGCTGGCGAAAGTAGAATACATCCCGAAAGGAAGAGAACGTTTGGTCCATTTCCATGGCAAAAGAAAAAAAAGTGGGTCGAACCACAAAGTAACTCGCACGAGCAGTGAAAGTGGATTTCTGTATTGTTATTATTTAAAACTATTTTCCCAACAAGACTGATCTTGACCTAATAAATGTTTTTATTTTCCTCCTAAAGGTGGTTAAGGAACGAATGTTAAGTTTCCCTTGAGAAAGTGTTTAGGTTGTGGGTGAACGAGGAAAATGTTTCAGTTTAGTGGTGACGTAATTTTGGTGTTGAGTTAACGTCGCTATAGAGCTACGCGAGGGCTATAATGGACGATTCGAACGGGGCGTGGCGTGGTTTGTTTGTGGGGTAGAAGGCAATGGTTGACGTAGCTATGACCTCACGGTAGTAGGTTCGGCTATGTTAAATAATCGTCGTACTAGAGCTACACGAGGGCTATCGGCGACGGGTGTCATAGTTTAGAACCACAGTCAAGTGACGAGACGACACCTGAGCAGGCACTCAACACGTCTCTTCCACCGTAAGAGAGGCCGTTCAAAATTGGACGAATTAGCTGCATGGTGTGATAGAAGTTTGACGTAACTGTAGTGGCAACGTAGGCGTGTCCGTTCCAGTTGTCCATTGGAGATGGCCTTTATAATTTCGAATAGCATGAGATCGTAAGCTTGCGTACTCAAAGCAATGTCATGGTGACATCGTACGTGGCGTCAGGATTTTGGTTCGCGACAGATGTAACATGCACTCACCACATATACACGTCTTTATCAATTGATTTTTTTATCCATCTGTTAATAGAATGGCTTAGTCCAAAGGTTTGTCCAATGCACACGTTTACAAGACCACTTTTCGCTTCGTTTGTCCTTAGTCAACAAACCTTAAAGTTGTTTTTTGCGAGGACAGTTCTATAGTAAAAGAACAACTTTTACAGGGGCTAGGTTGAATTGGCGTCTAACTAAAGCTACACGAAGGTTATTGAGGAAGGGCGGCATAATTTAGAACCACAGTCAAGTGACGAACCGACATCTGAGTAGGCACCCAACGCAACATTTAAGGGCGACATCGTACGTGGTGTAGGGACTTGAAAGCATATATTTAACCTGCACCTGCTCCACACGGGGAATTATTCGTCAGACGTTTCTTTTTGCACATACCGTTTTTTGGTCAGCAGTTATTTTGACATTGCCGGACCCGAACCTGGGGCATGCAAGGCAAGCGCCTTACCGACTGGGCTCCCCATACTAAAAAAATGTATAAATAAGCCAATTATTTTTTCAACCAGTAGTAACCTAACATAACCCGTCATTTCTTCCAGCAATGTAATAATATATCTTATTTCACAAAAACTATTTATACTAAAATCCGACAGTTTGAATACCAACTACCCGTTTCATATATTCTATGCTCTCAATACAAAAAAAATCACCATTTTCCGTTGCCATTTTCAAATAACAAAAATAAGTATGGAAATTAGGCGATGCAGACGAAACACCTCCCTCATTATGTAAGCCGTGGACTCAAGTGAAACTGGCCTTTTGATTCTCGGGGTCAAGGCAAGCCACATTTCGAGGTGAAATCTGCTGACTTTTTTTTATTTAAATTATTTAAAAAAAAAGAAAGATCGTCTGCTTTCACCTAAACAGGCGTTTTTCGCTTGAACGCAATTGGCTTGTTTCACATGACGTAATTCATGAACAAAAAATAAGCATTTTTTGTGTGCTTTGAAAAACAAACAAGCTCTTTGTTTTTGGTAATTTAATTGGCCATTGTAAAATTAGTTTTAATCCAAAATATCGTTTACATTTACCGCTGAAAAAACTTAAGACCTACGAAATATTCTTACCACGTCATTTTTTAATACAAATACTAAATCAGCTGCTTCGGTATCGATAGTTTTTGAAAGCTTGAACATTCTTGTTTATAATAGAAAAGTTAGAATTAAGAAAATTTGCAAAATAAAGTTGTGATGTGAATTCCTCGAATGTAAGTTTCTCGAGCGATTGTTGCGAATGGCAATGGTGATTAAATTCTAATAAAAATGGCTTCCTATGCTTTTTAAATGCGCATTACATTTTGCAGTTTTTTTAAAATAATTGAAGTACTTCGAATTCTTTTCTGAAATTTTCAATGTATTCTAATTTCGATGCGCTGAATTTTGTGACGTATCACACTTGTCCGTAGCATTTGTAGTTTGGGAAATGAAAGTGGGTGACGGACAGACATACGGTCTGAACGATTATAAAACCTTCCACTTTTTACGTTATGAACGTAGTGTGGAAGCTAAAACTAATAAAGGTCTTCGTACGTGTACCACTAACTAAAGTTAGGTAAAGTTACATATTTACTTGCGGCCCCTTTTCTTACTACTTGTAGACAATCCGAAGTAACACGAGGTCGACAAGTTGGGGCCTAAGTTAGGCCGGGGCCTAAAAATGTGGGCACTCCAAAAATTAATCGCACTTAGGGGGGGGGGGGGAGCACTCTATTTTTAGGGGCCTCTTTGTCTTTTGGCTAGGCACGTGGCCGAATAGGGGCTACTGTAGGGGGTATTTTCAATGTCGAACCGATATTTGAATGTCGGAATTATATCGTATTGAAAACGGATGTATCTGATAATTTCAGGGGCATTAGAGTGTCCTTAGAATAACAAGTCGATATCAGAATTGTCATCGTGTGCAATGTCAGAATTATATCGTATCTATCGGATTGATCTGATAATTTTTATTACTATAGGAGTCTTATAGGGTTTTGGTTAAACTAATAATTAGTTAAATTACTAGTTTGAATTTGATCTACTGCATAAAGCCGATTCCTTTAAATATTTTTAATATGGATTTAAAGAGTTGAAATTCAAATTTTACCCAAAATTTTTTTTACAATTACTCCACAAATTTTAGTTTTCCCCTCTTCCTCAACCGAATCGACCAAATAATATATTTGAGATGATTTTAGTCTTGTTTCGTAGTTAATATTTACATTTAACAAAAAATTCAAATTAAAAACAATTTATCAATTTCCCACGATTTTTTTTTCAAATTCCGCGGTCTGTCCGGTAACGGTGACAAGCGCGCCTCAGTAATTTTTTGTTCGAAATGGGTGTCATTGACACTCCCTGTGGTCCAAGGTCAACTTCGAATGCCAACCCTCTCCTTTCCATACCCTCTTCTCTGAGGAGACGCCAGAGAAGAAAGTGCTATCGCGTACCTGTTCTTCCTTGGGATGAACGGGAATTAAATGCATAGTATAAGTAAGGTGATAAAAAGTGGATTTTTAGATTTTGTGCAGCATTAATTTTTACCTGAATACGCTTAATAATTATTTTTCTAATATTAGTAATGATTTGAAAAAAAAGTAATATTTTCTGACAGATATTTAAAGCATCTGTTTATCTAACACATAGAACGTTTCGAATAGAATAAAAGAGTTTAGCCACCATTGTAACTTGCGGTGTTCAGTGCGCGCAATAAATAAAAAAGCTTTTAAGAATCTATTTAAAAACGATGCATTTAAAGCTTAATTTTTTTTTTAATTAAAATCTTAAAATGCATCAGAACTTCACAATCTTCTGGTTCGATTATTACCATTCCGAACGTCCTGAAAATGAGGGGCTGAAATGTATGGTTGTTTACTCAGCATAAAGTTTTTTTTAAAAATTAATAACATATTTATTTCGAACATTAAAATTTAGTTTATTTTTGAAGAAATGATAATTTAATCCCAATGAAAAAAAAAAGTTGAGTATTAATACAAATTTACTATTTATAAATTTTTTTAATTTATGATTATTGCTTTAGACTGTTCCAATGGAAATGAATTGGTTTTTTCCTTTGAAAATTTCGTTCTAAAAAAATCTTTTTATAAATTGAAATATGAATGAAACCATTTAGACAATTCCAGTCACTCCTATGCAGGTAATAACAGACGACCTTAAAAAAAAAATAATTTAAAAAAAATCAGTCAACATATTTCACCTCGAACATACAAAATGCATATACGAAACCATGCAGACGATTCCAGTTAACCTCAACAGACCCCAACTGTTCCTTCAACCCAACCAACTATCCCCTCTCAAAAGAAGGAGCGGCGCGGAGGTTGAACGAACCCTACCCCAACCAAGGTCCCAACCTGGGGTGCGTCGAACCCCCTCTTTGTCTGCTGACCTTGGGGAGAAGAAACATCTTTTGACACACTGATCTGGAGAGGCACCAACACACCCGGGCAGGTTGGGCCAAACGATTTCGACCGAAAATCGTCTGCGTAATAAAAAAAATCTTTTGGCTCCTCATGAGAACTGATGTAAAAAATGGGGGGAGGGGGGTATTTATTTAGAGATGAAGAAATTGTTGGTGTATTCCAAACCGTTGGAAGCTTTTGTGGTGGGATGGACCAAACGTTTTCGAGCAAAAATCGTCTGTATAAAAAAATAATTTTGGCTCCTTCATTAAAAAAAATTTTTGTAAAAGGGGAGGGAGTCATTTATTTAGAGATGAAGAAATTGGCGTTGGGCAACCGTTGTGGTTAAATGGACCAAACGTTTTCGAGCAAAAATCGTCTGCATAATTTTTTTGGCTCCTTCATTAAAATTTTTTTTTGTAAAAGGGGAGGGAGTCATTTATTTAGAGATGAAGAAATTGGCATTGGGCAACCGTTGTGGATGGATGGACCAAACGTTTTCGAGCAAAAATCGTCTGCATAAAAAAATATTTTTGGCTCCTTCATTAAACCATTTTTTTGTAAAAGGGGAGGGAGTAATTTATTTAGAGATGAAGAAATTGGCGTTGGGCAACCGTTGTAGTTGGATGGACGTTTTTAAAAGGGAGAGGTGGTTGGATTGAGATTTTTTGATTGGTCAAGTGGTTTAAACACAAACGGATGTAGTGTTTTTATAGTACTATCTTTTTAATTCAAAATTGTTAAGGGTATATGTAAATTTTTACCACGAATTGAATTATAACTTGTAAAGGATATATGTAAATTTTTAACACGAATTGAATTCCAACTTGTAAAGGATGTAAATTTTTACCACGAATTGAATTCCAACTTGTAAAGGATGTAAATTTTTACCACGAATTGAATTCCAACTTGTAAAGGATATATGTAAATTTTTACCACGAATTGATTTCCAACTTGTAAAGGGTATATGTAAATTTTTAAACTAAACTTCTTTTGAATTAAATTTAAAAAAAACGAAGAAACTAATGAATAAGTTGGTAAAATTCAAACTTGAAAAGTTTGTTATTTTTGTGCAATAAAAAATTATTTAAAAAAATTTAAAAAAAGTTAATAAGGCTCCAAAATTTAAAATATCTTAAAAACGACTTTTCATTTTTAAATATTTAACTTCTTCACAAAAAAAATTAATCTAAATTTAAAAATTCTTGCAACGGGGTGAACAACCAAAAGGCCATTTCGACAAGCACTTAAAGTCTACACGCTTTGAGGAGAGGGTCAGTGACACAAGCGAACGCCAAATTTCGCGAAAAAACAGCGGCATAATTGTTATTTGGTCAATCTTATGTATCTATGGAGACGGTTACTCCTATGTCGAAGACTGAGGTTTTTAAAAATTTATATTTGTTTTGTGAAAAAAAAATCAATTTTTAAATTAAAGTCTATTCATCCAATAGAGAATTGTTGATTTTAGAATATAGAAAATACATAGCTATCGTTTCAATGAAAACATCAACTGTTTTAATGAAAATATTAATTGTTTTAATGAAATTTTCAATGGTTATAATGAAAAAACAATTGTTATAAAGAAAAATATTGTTTTTGTTCAATTGTTTTATTAAAACATCAATTGTTATACACGGAAAAGAAAATTGCAATGCCCTAATGAAAATTTCAACTGTTTTGATGAAAATATCAAGTGTTACAATGAAAATATAAACGTCATAAGGAAAGTATTGATTTTTATGAGAAAAAAAAATTGTGAAAGGGAAAATATTGTTATTAAAAGTATCAATTGTTATAATGAAAATATCAAGTCCTACTATAAAGAAAATAACTTTTTTTTAATAAAAGAAAAAGAATAAATATTAACGGCAAGCCAGAAGCTATCATAAGTTCATTCTAAGAGGATGCGAGTTTTGTAAATGCACCCTTCATTTATATTTTCTACTTAATTCAACTATAGTTTCGAATTAAAGTTAAAACTAGAAAGAATAAACAAAAAGTAACCTTTTCTAAATCATGTAATAATTTAAAAAAGAACTAGTAAGCTTCTTTTTCTCACATCTATAAGGATACACTTAACTATTTATGTAATTTTCCAAGCTAAACCTAATCTCTTTACAATGACCGTAACTATTACTTAAACTAATCACTTTTCTCCCTAAATAGAGCTGCCAACTTCAAAATGTCACAGTTCCTTGACATTGTAAAAAGATTCTATTTTTTTTTATTCCTTTCTCAGTCACCACCTTCATTTATCGATTTGACCGTTGCCACCGACATCAAGCTAAATTATACTTTTTTTTTCTGTCTAGTGAGGGCACGTGTATTTCATTTTTACTAAATTTAGAACCTTTTATTAAATTCTTTGTTGAAATTCTCTGTATTTTTAAAAATAAATTAAAAAGTATTTTTAGTTGTTACTTAATGCCGTTTAGATTTGTAATAATAGTGTATAAATATAATAGAGTTCTCTATTATTTTTTCTTCATAAATTAGGCTTTATGTTGGGAAGTATTTAATCTGAATTTTTTTCCCTGCAATACAAATAAATTACACTTTTAAAAATAATAGCACTACCAATTCCTAAAATGCATTTTGTAGGTTATTTGAATGGTCATTCAATGAATTTTATTTGAAAAAATACTTTAATTGATGTCAGTAACTAAAATAAAAAAAAAATTTAAAAGTGAACTGTCTTGAAAAGAAAACTCTTTTAGAGTCTGGTTCAGAAAAACAAATTTAACCTTTCAATCATATTTTAAACAAGCTTTTTTAAAAAGGTGTTTTTAGCGAAACTAAAATTTTCATATGTTCAATTTCATTTGAAAAACTTTTTCATTTTACTGAACTTTGCTGTGTTCACTACTTTACCACAATTTCATATTTTTTTTCTTTGTAAGAATTTCTGCAAAATGAATTGTTCTAATTTTTTATACTTAAACGAAAAAAAAAAAAACGATTTCAACCACACAAACAAAACATTTTTTTAAAAATTATTTCAACGCATTAATAATAATTTTTAAATATTTTTTCACACATTTCAACGATTACCTCATACAATCATAAAACCACATTACATATCATTATGATAATAATCGCACATTATTCCAAGTGGCGAATCCAATAGGCCGCCTACATCCCGAAGTTCGCCCTTGAAATAATTTTGTTCTTTGTTTCTATTTTCCCTCTCGAGTTGAGTTGCTTGATCCCTGCTCTTGCGATAAACCGTTTCAAGGCCAAGCAGACAGTGCATTGACTGACTCATTAGAAAAAATGGTGATAATCGCTTTTAGAAATAGATCGTTTGGACCTTGTGACGCGTTTTTTTAATTCTTTATTTTATCGTTTGGTGAGTGAATAATAGAACGGGAATACAGTCGCCATCTTGGTTTTTAGAAAATTAAATTTGATAAATTGGTGTTTGAATAATGGAATTTAAAGGGATTAAAAGTTTTTTTTTTTGGTGGAAAAGTTTTAAGAAGTTTATCTTTAAAAAAAAAATCTTTTAAGTACTACTATATCAATTTTTTTTAATCTATCACATTGTGAAGATTATATCTAACATATTATTTACAAAAAATAAAATTATGTAAACAGTTTTAATAAAAGTTATTCATATATGTTTACATCAAAGTAATTTTTAATTTGTGTCATTTTATTTTTAAAGTAATGCTTTCTCAAGGTATTTGGAAGTTATTTAAAAAAAATAGTAAATAAAATAGTAATAGTAAAAATAGTAATAGTAACAAGTAAAGGAAAATAAATCTTTTTATAAATAGCCTTTTCCATTTGATGTATTGAGCTATCTTTTTAAACCTCACCAACTTTAAAGGTTATCCTAGAAAAATATTTTTCAAAGAATGACTCTATACTATAAACCCAACTACATTAATTCCATAGATACATTAAATCGGCGAAACACCCAAACTTAAATTCGGCTTCACCGCAAACGCCTAAAACACTGCTCCGATAAACAACACAAAATCGAGAGTGCTTTTCAACAAAAAAGAGCCTTTGGCAGAAATCCTAACTTTCGCCAAACAACCGCGCCAAATCTCAGTGAATGACACAGTGATCAAAGTATAGCAACAGCGAACCAACTCCATGCCAAACGTGATGAAAACAATCGCCAATCGAATCGTAAATTCGATAAAAAAAAACTATCAAAATAATTGTTTTAAATGTCTAAAATAATTTTATTGTCTTTTTCAATCTAAGGAATTTAATATAGTGTGCGTAATTAAGAAAACATTAATTGTGTTTATGTTTTTAAAAATATAAACACGCCAAATTACGTAATATTTAGCCAAATATGGCGCTTTGTGATGAACTGGTCTCCACTCTCTACGGTCAATGAACCTCTAGCGCTCTCTAAAAGAGGCGGAGCCTCCCCATCCCTATCCGCCAACCAGCGGAAGCGTTACACATCCGCGGCTCTTCTAACGCGCCCTCCCATTGGCCCCTCACTGTGGATGAGTAAAAAAAAATTTCCCTTCTGAACTTGAAGCAATTTTAGCAGTGTGAGTAGCATTCAGTCTTCGGAATCTGTTCAGAGCGTACCGGTTTTTAGATTTTATACTTTACCTGTAAAAGGCCTTCGAGTTACATAGGCCTCTCAAATACTTTCTCTGTCAGTTGGGACCTTGAAATCGTGCCGGCTAGTCGGTTATGTTAGCCGCTCTTCAGTTTTTTTCTACCTTTGGATTTATCATGACTTGAATTGGATATATACAGAATTTTTTAAAGTGTTGTGATCTATTTTGTTACGGATATATATTATATATTGGATTTTTTATCTATATAAAAATTTCGACGGAAGTTTAAAAAAAAACCTTTGTGATTTCTCCTCCGGCCTTGTGGATTTTATTACTTCAATTTACAAGATGATTTTGAGTGAGAAAGACTTGCAGCTTTTGAGCTCGATGCCCGCCTCTGTGCCTGAGCCAGAAAAACGAGAAAATGATCTTAAAATAGGTGAATATTTTACTATTTTTTTTAATTGAGTCCACAGTTTTTCCCCCCATAAGTTTTATTGGAGAGTATCTTTAACTTTTAAAAAGTTTAACTCAAATTATCCCAAATTTAAATTGCAAAAAAAAAAAAATCTCAAAATTATAAAAATATATTTCTTTGATAAATATTGGATAGCTTAAAATTTCAAACTGTCCCAATGGAACACTTTCACTTTTCTTTGAAATTATTATACTTCAGATAATTTATTTTAAATTGTTTTAAAGTTAATATTAAACATTTTAATAAAAATATATATTAATTTATAAAATAAATATTTAAAAAAATATATCAAGCATTACAATTCAGTAATATCTATTTAAATGTGAAGTGTACTGTTAAAGGGTTAGCCTTATTTGTATTTGGTCGACAATACGTGCTTTAAAATGTATTGTTGTGGCCAGAATTTAAATTTAAATACTATTTAAACCTTTCACTTGTTAAATAAAAATGTAAGCAAACTAAAATTGTCAATACTATTAAACTTAAAAAAATTCCTAAAATAATGTTTGCACTGTTGATTTTTACTAAATGTATTAAAATGTTCATTTTTACAAAAATAATGCTAACTAATGATGTAGTTTAGTTACAAGAGTTATAATAAAAAAAATTCTACAAAGCAAATTTACATAAAAAAAAAATACATTTGAGCGTAAAATTCTAAACTCTGTAAATGAACTTTAAAATATCTATTTTTTTGTATTGCATGTTTATCTTATGTGTTGATTTTTTTCTAATGCTTACTGAGTGTTGTCAACCTCAGACTTGACTTAAAAAAAAATTGGCAATGTTACAACTTTTTTCCCATTTGTGTGTTTTTACCATCTATCGTTATCATAAACTGGAAATTTATAGTGACATTGCATTCTTTCGGTATTTTGTGTTAAATGAAAATATAATATTCTTCATTCAGAGTTAAAAAGCATTATTAAGTAAGAAAACACGCGAATGTTGACAACTAAAAAGAACAAAAAACGAAAGTCTTCGATTTTTCTTTACCACTCGCGGGCGTCGCCATGTTTTCACCGGCGCGTTGCACGCCGGGTAATCCCAAGGTCAACGGCCGGATACGATGCGTTTCCATGACAACACCGGTCGCCATGGCAACAAAGATGGCGGCGCCTTGGCGATAAAAAGCCGCTTCGGAAATACTGTCCACTTGACGACAGATATTTGAGCTGTAGGTTACTGACCTACTGTTTTATCAGTTATTTCGCAGAATATAGAGCTGATAATATGTTATTATTGGGATAAGCACTGGGAGAGAAAAATAAAATTAAAGGGCAGTGACCTATTGTTGGGATAACGCAATCGGTTTTTTTAAAAATATTCTAAAGAAAGGAATGCAGTAATTGATTTTCGTCTGCATTGATAATGTTTTGCGTCCTGGATTATTTTAAAAAATCCTATTTTGATAAGTTTGTGTTACAATTATTCAGTTTTGTTGATAAGTCAATAAATTCGTTTATCTTCGGAAGATAAGGGTCAATAACCTCTATATTTTAGGTGACACGTTCTACAACTATAGATATAGTCACTATTTACAGATTCTTTTTAATCGTTAAAAATTTTAGGTTCTTTTAATGTTTTAATACTTAAATATATTTTCATTTATTTAAAAAAGAATTCATTGTTTTATATTTTCGAGTTATACAATTTTCATGAATTTGACATTACAAAGTTTAAGTAACTTTATAAATAATCGTATTTTATTCCTATAATTTTATTGGAAATTAACTTAAATAAAAAATAATATTTTACACACTCTAAAATAACATAAATGTATTTAAAAAATTACATTGTAATACTTAATTTAAAAATATTCTGTAAACCAAATTTTTTCTTAAAAATTATTCTTTTATTTTTAAAATTAATATAGCTGAATACTTTTTTTAAAACTTACAATTTTAAATATTGTTTTAACTAAACTTGTCTTATTATTGTGACTTAACCTTAAAAAACATTTTAGTATAATCCCAAACAAAATTTTATTTCAAACTAAAACAAATAAAGTTATTTTAGTAATAATTTAATAACAGCTTCAATTTGACCCATACCCATAAAAAAAAATTGGAGTACAAAGGGGCAATAGCACTTATGGGTCATCTGTATATGACGTCCTTACTCAGTGACGTCACAAATCAGTTGCGGGTCAACCGCGCAGGCGCAAGACCATAGCCCCTTTGTCTGGTCATATTGACGTCATAGTGTCAGCTTGATATGAGGTTTCGTCGAATTTTCTAGAAATGTATCGTTTTTATGACGTCATTAAGGTTCATGGGTTTTTCTTTGATGTCTAAAATTAGATTTTATAGATGGTACCAGAAGTATTCTGTTGAAGTAGATTTGTTGTGAGAAATTTTAGAATGAAAAGCATTAATTTTTTTTTTTGGTTGACTTTATTTTTAATACACTTTTGGATTTTTCACAGTTATAAAACGATTTCACGTTACATTTATAAAATTAATTTTACAATATAATATTCGACATAAAATTAATAATTTCAATTTTTTTAATTTTTATGAGTACTTTGTAAGCAACCAATGCAATTTATATTTCCTAATAAAATATATATTTTCAGTTACCATACAATTAAACACGTCAGACTTCTAATATTTCCGATTTTGCCCCCAATTAAGATTAATGACACTTTCCATTACAGACACAGTTACACTTACAACCGTGAGACCATTCCAGGAATTAGCTCTTTAAGTGGAATTAATTCGTAAGCGTTCCACTTTTTAAATGTCGCAAACGATAACGAACTTGCAGACGATTTCGTGTGTGCTCTAGATTTTTTTCTCCCCTCCCACTCTTTATTGTGATCGTTTGCGTTTCCGAGGTCAATGAACTGGGGGAGAACTCGAATGTTCGATATCTTTTTATGGGGTGTTCCAAACACCCCCCTATGCTATTATATTAAGGGTGGGAGATTTTTTTTTCGAATAAAATATTTCATTCTTTTGTGTTTTTAGATTATTAATCATTCTTACTGCAAGCAAAATATGAATTTTAATAGATTTGGGGGTTATATTTGTGATGAGTTTTTTTTTTATAAACCTTAACAGTTATATTATTAAAATTCGTAACTTATAAAAATATACACGAAATATTTCCTCTATCACAATGGTTCATGTCAGCTACCAACCTTGTAAAATGTACAAGAAAAAAACTTCAAAGCAATTTGAGTTAAAATATTACAATTGAGATTAAATTCTATCTTGTTAAATTTACTTTTTCTAAATGAAAATAGTTGTTTACGTAGTTTGTGCATAATTAAAAACGACAATTAAATGAACTATGTACTTATTTTTGGATATGTTCCATATAAGAACGTTTCTACCAAATAATTCCCAAATAAATTTGACAATTCGCTTGATTGAAAGAAAAAAAAACATACTTATGGAGTCTGTAGTGAAGTGACTTTCTCATAAAAACAATATTTTTCGTAATGACTGACTTTCATAATTGAACTGAAGTCAATTAAAGAATGTATAAAATTCGCTGTTGCCTTGGCGACAGATTTATCAGAACTTGCTGAGATTGCGACTGTTTAACATCGTTTGTGCTGGATCTTACATAATTCTACCGTTTTGACTTGTACGTTTGTGTTTGTCCTAAATAAAAAAAATGTCTCGTCCTAAGAGCAGTTCTACAAACAAAATAGTACAGACTCATTCTTTAATCGAAGTTGATTCGAACTAATAGACTTCTTTTCTCTTTTTAGAATTCGATGGAACTACAGTCCTCTGCCGTGTATGCGGCGACAAAGCCAGTGGATTCCATTATGGTGTTCATTCCTGCGAAGGATGCAAAGTAAGTCTATTTCAAGTCTTATTTTTAGTCTATTTCAAGCACAGAATGACATTTTTTATTCCAAAACATGAACTAACCCGAAAATGCGTTGAATTTATAAGATGTGTAAGTCAAAGAATCGCGTAAAATATCCAATACAATTAAATAAATATAAATTTGTCTTATTTTTACTAGAAAATTGAAAAAAATAGTAATTTATATAAGTATTGTTTTAATTTATCGGTGTGAAAATTATTAAAAAAAATTGATGATAGCATTAAGAGTTTAAAATTATTATACTTCAAAATTTTAGTGAAAAACTAAAATTAAATTCTCTAAATAAAAGGGAAAACTCGAGTTAAAAAGTTCTAGAAATAAAAAGCAAAATTGCAACAATGAAATTGTATGCTTAACAATGTTTCAAGTTTAGAATTCTATACAATACAAATAACCAAAAACTTCAAACGATATTTATTATTCAAACAATAAATAATCGATTTAAATCGATGACGAAAACAAACAAAAATCGGTCAACATCATTTCCACGCTCTATCGATTAATTATTCTGTTCCGAATTCGAAATTTCATTTTCTACTCTAAAAAACAACAAACGCAAACGATAATTTCCGCGGATTATTACTTTACCTGCCGCTTGTGGCCTTGAAAGTCGGGTGAACGACCGACCGAAAAGTGTTCCACTGGAAGCAGAGTTGAATGACCCGTAGTCGGCCGACTGCGCACGGGATGTTGCGAAAAAGAATCGGCCGACTTGCGAGTTTTTTTTTTTATTCGGATAGAGAATTCGATTCTTTTGTTAATTTGTGATTGATTTTGATTAAAAATCGATTTGTTTTGTTAGGGAAAAGTTTTAAATTGGTAGATTGTATTTGAAAAATAATAAAAAGAAATCGTACGAATGACGAGTGTTTTGGGTATTTAATCAATCATTTGCGTCAATTGGGAATTCTTTTTTTGTTTAAACATTAGTTTTTTGGGGCGGATTTGGAGAATTTTATTATTAAATTATTTTAGTTGTTTAAATTTATATTATTATTTTTTTTCCCGAGTTAAACGTACATAAAATGGTGGTTATTTCGCATTCATTTTCCTTAGCTGTTTACTTGATCTTTACAAAAAAAAAGTTATTAGTTAAAATCTATATACACGATAAGAATTTTATTTAGTCAGCAATAAAATCGGTAATTTTTTTTTATTTGAAGTTAAGTTATCAAGTATAAAAATATAAGTAGTTGAAAACACATTGTTTGTTATTAATTGTAATAAATTTCACGGTTAAAAACTGCAATAGTCTCAGTAAAAAAAAACTATCCAATCCAATTTTTTCCAAAAAATCCAATCCAAAAAAATCCAATTTTTTAACTAAAAAATAACTCTTAAACATAACATTTATTGCCTAATATATAATATTTATTGTGTTTATGTTATTGCAATGAAATCGGTCAAGACCACGAAAATACCCCCCCCCCCCCTACATTCTTGTAAACTTCCGCCGCAATACTCGATCACGTGATGCTCACGGGAGCCATTCATTGGTCATTGCCCTGGAAGTGTTCAAGAAAGTGATTGGTTGCTGCGTCCCAAGTTCAGGGTTATCCCCCCCCCCTCGCGAGTTCAACAACCCAGCCGACTTCCTGTGTTATTCCATATGTAGGTTTTTGTTCTAGTGGTGGCAGCACCGTTAGTATCGTCTGCGAACTTCCGATATTTCGCGGCATTCGGTGGTAGAATTGCGGAATTTTATAGATCGTTTGCAGTGTCGTTAGAATTAAGAATAATTTTATTAAATTTATATTGTTATTTTAATTGTCGAAGAATCGTTTGGAATTTTACCCATGACTGTGGATAAAATCAAGGTTTGATTTTTGTTCTGTATGTGTTTTTGGTTAGCTGTGGTTAAGAGTTCAATGACCTTTTCCTGATGTTCATGTTTTAGATATAGATTGTCTTGTGCCAAAATTTCATGTTATTAAACCTTTGCCTACTTCATATTTATTTGTTACTTAATATTTATTTGGCTATAATTTTACACTTTGAAGGTAGTCTTATAATATTTTTTTCATAATTATTTTGATATTGTTATATTCTATTGCTATATTCTAATTTTAGATATTTTATGTTTAAACATACTTATTCATGTATAAAACATACTTTAAACTCTCTTTAAAGATTTTAAAACTATCATAAAACTTATCTTTCATTATTATTTAAACATATTTTGATAAATTAAAAGTTAACATTACAAAAATATAAAAACATGTAAAAAATAATTTTTATTTTTAATAATATGAAACTTGGTTTAAAATGGCTTATAAATTTCCTCCGATAATATTGTGCGTTTTTTGAATTACTAATGTAAGAAAATATAAATATTTTAAATACATTTTTAAATAGTAAGTTTTGCATTTGCAATCTTAAAACTCAAATAATAAAATATTAGTACTTTTAACTGTAAAAATAGGTAACAAAAAATATAAAGCTGCACTAATTTATTATGTTGACTAGCAATAAAAAAATATTAAGTAATCCAAAAACGAAATTTTTCTAAGAAACCACAACCCACTAAATTCTACTTAATGTCAATTAATCGAAAAAAAATCCGGGGTGATACCAATTAAAAAACCGTATCACTATCACTCCCCCTCTTCAAAAGACCAAACTATCAAATAACCCCCCCGAAAAAAAATAAAACAAAAAAAAAATCCAGCATGTGTTCCACCTAGTAACCTCAACCGCGACTACCCCAGGTGAGCCCCTCCCCCCGACTAATCAGGAGCCGTCGTTACCGCGTGACGTCACACTGGGGTTGAATGACCGAACGTAACCCAACTTCCAGGCCAATCGGGTCAACGGCCCTTGTTTTTTTTTGATAATTTATTTTTTTAGTCCCGCCCCTCCTCCTTTTTAATTGTACCTCCTTCTCGTACTGAAGTACTGAACTTGAATGTGTATCACGTGATCGTTTTTTTTTATTAGTATTATTTCTTTCGTAATGGTTTTTTGAGCAAGCGATTTTCACTTTCGTTGAAAGTGTGCCAGCAGCGTTTTCGGTCAACGAACTCTTGTGTTATTCGGGTCGTGAGTTGTTACGATAGTATTTTTGCGTAACTCGTGTTGGTTTTTTTTCTTTTTCTCGTTTGGCCTGACCTAAATCGTTTGCGTTTGTGGGGTTTATTGAGGACTTGGATGGATAATAATAAAAATGTCCTGGATAAAAAAAAAGGAGAGCAACTGAGAAGTAGGAAGTGATTTTGGTTTTTAAAGTTTTAGTCGCCCGCTGGATTTCGTCGGAGTTGTACACGCTGAGTTTTTGTGCGCTTGGAATTTATCCTCGGAAATACTACATTGGATTTTTATGTGATATTCATTGTAAGGGTGATTGTGTTAAATTATTTCATCAATTGTTCCTTCGTCGGTTTTTAAATGTGTTTGAAAAGCTTTAAACCCAAGTTGCCTCACACCGATAATCATATTCATAAGAAAGTAAGTACAATTATATGGTGCAAAACATTTACATTTAACTTTACTTATATATTCGCCTTTTTTTTATTTAAATTTAAAGTTTATTTTTTTATAAGCCAGTGAGGTTTAAAAATAAATTTGTTCTGTAAATTGGTATTTGTATTTTAATATTCTACTATTTATGTATTTATAATTTAGCATATTATTTAAATTTATGCATTAATATTTTAGCATATTTGCATTTAAATTTGCGTATTTATATTTTTGAATATTATTTTAATTTAGATATTTATATTTTAGCATATTATTTAAATTTATGTATTTATATTTTAGCATATTGTTTTTGTTTTCAAATTTTTTATTATACATCGTAATTTATTTTTTAGAATTATTTTATGAGTTCAATAGCTTTGAGGTAAAAAATATATAATTATATTTCTTATTTATTATAATTGTTATTAATATTTGTTTTCTGAAATTAATATTGGTATTTAAACTATAAATTAACGGTGTACATTTGTTCATTTTTTAGGGTTTCTTCCGCCGCAGCATCCAACAAAAGATTCAATACAGACCTTGCACAAAAAACCAACAATGTTCCATCCTTCGGATTAACCGCAACCGCTGCCAGTACTGCCGCCTTAAAAAGTGCATCGCAGTTGGAATGTCTAGAGATGGTAAGTTGAAGTTTCTAATAAACTTTTAAAAAAATTATTAATACAAACAATAATATTAATGCAAAAAAACGTTTTTTTTTTCGGAAATGATAGTCTTAAGTTTTTTTTTTAAATTATTTGTTTAGCAATTTTATTTCGTTGCAGTGAGGCAAAGTAAGAAAATAAGTCTTAAAATTTGCGTTCTGAAAAAAAATCATAATCTGTTTATTTTGTCAATTAAAATTATTTTCGATCTTGATCCAACCTATTTTAAATTATTAAATAAATACTTAAGTACTTACGTTAAATTTTATTCAACTAAACATTCTTTTTATAACGTATTCTAAAAAAAAATAATTTTAGTTTGATATGTAGCTAAACTAATTTTTAAAAAAAGTTCTGAAAAAAATTATAATTTGCTTTGTTTAGAAATAAAATTATTTTCGATCTTGATTCAAACTAATTTATTAAATATTTAAATACTTTGGGCAGTTTTATATATATATATATAAATATTATTTATAACTGATTCTTTTAAAAAAAATATTTAAGAGAAATCAGAATTTTTTATTAGTTTGAGATTGAGACCATAGATGGCGCCACCATTTTCAATCTCGGTTATTCCTGTCGCGTAACGATTGAAAGAGACAGGGTATAGGCATCGCCGCTGTTTCCCAATTTGGATCTGTTTATATGCCGCAGTTCAAGGTCAAGCCAACGTGCGCTCTCCCATTGTGTGCACTTTTCCCAATACTCCAGAGAAAGCGCTCGTTGCGTCTCGCCAGAATTTGGCGCGTTAGTGCTTTTCTTGGCAATATTGTGAAAATTTGAGGGGTTTTCTTGCATTTAATAAATTTTGGGTTTTAAGGTGTATTTTAATTGTCAATAGCTTTTTTTTTGGAAAAGGAACATTTTATTTTTTTAAATACGATTATTTTAACTGCAATGGAACAGTTTGTGCTATTAAATTTTATTGTTGAAGATTTCCAATGATTTTTATTTTTAAAAGTTGAAGACAAATATATTTTATGTTATGTAATAATGACTGTGTAACTAATTCTCGATGAAACAGGCTTTAATTATGTAAAAGCAGACTGCAACTCATGCTGACTAGAATAAAATGCGCGACGCATCAATTTCCTGATGACTTTGTTTTCGAACCTTGAAATTTTATCCTTTTCAATGTCAACACTCCTATTTTCGTTTCCGAACAGCAGATAACGAGACAAATAAATTGGCGATATTCCGCATTTTTTGGCGACCGACTCATCCTCTAACGCGACACATACTGGGTAATTATGCAACTAACAAAACATCCTAAAAGTCCTCAGAAATTGCGCTATCAATAAATATGTCGGCTCGTGCCGGAAAATTTTCATACGCAACCTGTGACGTCAGCAGACAGACGATAAAATGCACGTTGCCATGTTTTGTTCGAGAAATTACTTTCGTAAGCGGTTCTATTATTTTCGAGTCCGTCTGTGTTTTTGGACTTTGGGTTCTCTTTCTGTTGTCCTGCGCATTTTTTTCTTTTGTGGGACAGATTTCGAGGAAATCGAGTGTTCTAATTTGAAATAAAATTTAGAACAATGGGCTGTGGTTTTAATGTCATAGATGATAGATCGGATTGAGTGTTTTCATGAGACAATATAAAAAAAATCATGCATTTTAAAATCGTTTGTTCCATGAATAATAATTACGTCAATTAGCTTACTGGATTCACAAAAATGATTACAAAGAATATAATTCCTTTTAAAAGTTATGTCTCCAAACAAACAGAATATTCCAAACACCGAAAATGAGGTCACGGTAAATCGATTCTCGCCTCTCCCACATGAAAAAAGAAAAAAAACCTTAGTTCAAGTAAAAAATAAACACTCCATACTTAGAATGCATTGCACCTGAGTAAAAGGTCAGACGAACACCGTCATTGATTCCATGAAAAAAAGAAATAGGTAAACAAAAAAAATTAAAAACACGCAGCTTGGAGAAAGTAAGAAAAAATAACGATTCTTATTTAGAGGACAAGGTCAACTTTCTTCCCCCCTGTAAGTTGTTTACTCCCATCTTCCCTTGAAGGTTTTCCAGAAACATTAAAAAAAAATAACTGCTTGTGTCTGCGTTGCACGTGTAGAAGTATTGATCTTGTATATACAAGTTCGCCAAATAGGCGGAGGCGTTTGGCGACCAATCTTTTATTCCTAAAAGAACACAAAATTACTACATATCGTAATTATTCACCGTTTTGGATTAAATTAATTTAATATAAACTAAAAAAATATTATAGCAATAATTTTTATGCATCCAATCAAATATAATTTAATTTTATTGTGTTTAGATGTGGTAATGAAAAATGGAAAAAGTTTTTGTTCGAATTTTGATATTCTTTTGGCGATTTTTACCGGTTTTTGGCATTTACGGTATTTTCGGGCGTTGGTTCAATTTGTGTTATTCTTTTAAACCTGCAATTAGTTATTAGTGGCTTGTGTCTAAATCTGGAGTATTCCCGCAATGAGGAATATTAATAGATGGCATTTGGAGTCTCATTTGTTTTTGTTCAAAAGGTTACTCGACATTTATGTTGATTTGTTTGACGTTGGTAGAGTATTTATAGAGCAGTGAAAAGAGAGCTTTAGAAAGGTCAGGCGACCATTGTAATTATTTCCAAAGCAGCATTTAGCAGTATTTTAAATGTAAAAGTATTTCATTTGTAGATCTATGCGATAGTTACATACATGAAGTCTATCTTGAAACTAAAATGTTTAAATTATTTTTTATCATTTAAATAAGTGTATGGATTAAAAAAAAATATTTTCAACAAGTTTTGTTTTGAAAGATATTTGTTGATAAATAGTTTTAATGTTGTTTGATCAGACAAAATGTTTTATTTATTTAAATGTTTTCAATATTACTCATTTATTCTTCGAGATACAAATAAATAAGCAAACGATAAGTAATTATTATTGAATTTGCGATGAAAAATATTTTTTTTAGAAGAATTAAATTTTAGATGAAAAATAACTTCTTTATTTAAATAAAAAAAGTTTTTTTAAAATATCAAATATAAAATAAAAAGAAAAATTATAAAACTTTTATTTCTACGATTTAAATTAAATAATAGAACATTTTTTTGGCGCCAAAATCCCCGCTATCGACTTCGGCAAAAATAGTGCTACAGCGCCAATTGTGGCGCTTCTTCCTTTGAAGGTCGGGCTGCTGTAAAAGTAGGTCGCTGGTACGAGGGAGGAAACAAGTTCAAGGACAGCGCGGATCTAGGGGGCGCTGCGTACCGTACTATTGGAAAATATATTTGTTGGGGTTTTAGTGATTATTTTATTAGTTTAAATTTAAAATTGATTTTATAATTTCTTTTATGCTATTGAGGGCCGAAATTATTTAGAAGAAATTTTTTTTTCGTAAAATACATTACTCCCCCCAATTTTATGATTGGTTAATTCGTTGTAAATTTTTGTTGATTTAATTTCGGAAAAAATTTATTCATTAAATTAAGAAAAACTTCACATTTGCAGTTTAATTTTCTCAATAATTTTTGACTGATAAAATTTGGATTAGAGTTAGCAAAAAAATAATAATAATAATAATTGACATCAAATTAGACTTTTTCTTAGGAATAAACCAGAATAACTCTAACATAAAAATCTAATACTCAACAAACAAATCATTATGTCAATTACTTCAATAACAAACAAAAATCATTGAAACCGCAAATTAAAACGGCCTCCCCTCTGAAGCGTATCTTTTGTGACGACCGTTGCATTTGGCGCGCTTCCCCTCAAAGTCCTTGGCGACCGCTTGGCGCGGAATTCCCGCACATTGCTGCAACCTCAGAAAAACCGATCGGGCATTTTGTACATCTGTTTCACGGAAGTCAGTCGAGTCAAGCGATCACTTGTTACTTTCTCTCGCTAGTCAAGTGCGGATATTTTTGCCGCTTTTACGGATATTTTGCAGCAGTTTTAAAACATTGTGCGTGGAATTTTTGATTGTTTTATGAAGATTGCGGAGTAATTCCGGTGTTAGCGATGACGTCTATTCTGAGCCGTCTTTTGACGGCGGATAAGCCGTGGACTGCGCCGTATTCGGTGCCGGTACAGCGGCCGGTTTATGCCCAGGCCGGTACGGGCCAGCCGCAGATTAATGTGGTCAGTGGTAATGATTTCCCCCAGGCGCCTCCCGGGCGTAAAAAGAAAACTTCTAAGAAATCGCAGGAAAACCGTTGTAAGTTTCTTTTTCTCTGAATCAAATTCTAAAAGAAATATTTAAATAATTTTTGTCCGTAAATTTTTTTATGATGTTAAGTATTCAAAAAATAATTTTTCCCGTTTCTAAAATATGTTTTGTTTTGCTAGTTAAAAATATTAGGCCGACATTTTAAAAGTAATAACTAAAAAAAAATTTACAATTATTAGCTTAAAATTCTCAAAAACTGAAATTTAAAGTTGCATAACTGTTTATAAATATATTTCAAAGCCAGATTGTTTAATACAATGACTTGCCGCTACATTTTAATTTCTTGAATAATTTATTCTATTTCTACCGTTACCGCAAATAAGCATTTATTTCCCTCCATTACCCCATCTACGATTTCCCCCTGTACAGTAATCAAACCATGACGCAACACAACCAACCTGCAAATACTATTTATACATATTCCAGTACTAATACTTATTTTTTAAATACTCAGAAATATTTAAATTTCATTTGAAATGGTACTTAATTTCCAAGTATTCGATGTCTTTCCGGTGTTTTTCGGATAATTCGCATATTTCTCTGGATTTCTGCCAATAAATGTCGCATCCGTAATGATGCTATCTTCAGATATTTTTTATTTCAAGGTTGGGGTTCTGAAGTAATGTTTTCACCGCTTTTCTGAAATCAACCAAGACGTCATGCTCAAGGCCGATTTCCGATATTTATTTCGTCGCACCGTGTACTAACTGTAACTGTATTTGTCGAGTCCGTATTTAGATGCGTAGGTTTCGTAGCATTGCGCAGTTGGAATGTTTTTTGATTCATAATTTTATTCATTAAATTTATTATTAGTAAAATTAATTGTTTGACATTTTCTTGTCATTCTTTTTTTTTACCTTGTATGACAAAAAGGTCGTCATTCGTAATAGCCATTTTTGTTCATTTTCACCGACATATTAAAAAATAAAAAACCTCACAAGGTTGTTTTTCTTATTAGAAGTTTTACAACTTAATTGTCTCTACCCTTTTATGTTGATTTGTTTCTTTCTGCTGTGACGTCATATACTAAAAAAATACAGGAAAAATGGTGACCTTGTTATGTCAAGGGACAGTTTTATGTCGCTTTTATATTTTTTTCTGTCATGCAATGAAAAAGCGGGACCATAATTTAATAGAGATGGTTTCATGTTGGGTTATATCCTAATTAGGTTATTTAGAAGCTATGCAAATTTCTATTGTTTCTTGTGATGCCATTCCGCATTTTGGAATTGTTTTCACAAAAAGCGCTTTTTTGTTATTCTCCGTATATTTCGTATAACTAAGTGCGTTTCAAAAAAAATCTCCGTCGCCTGATAATTTTGTGTGTGATTTTGTAACACTTTAGAATTCCACAGAGGTTAATAATTTTTCCTGAACTTTCGAATTTTTTAAAAATGTGTCTTCGATTTTGTTTATAAGTAATATGGATCAAGATCGAACGTATTTTTAAAGAAAATTTCATAAAACGTCTTAAATAATTTTAATATCGATATTTTAGAACGATTAAAATTAAAATTGTTTCAGAAAATTCCACCAAACGATAAATGATTATAATTGTCTAAGCCCAACGGAAAAAAAATCGTTCTAAAAATACAAACATCGAAAACTTTACAAAAAAATTAATCTCATTATTTAAATTTTAAAGATTTATTTATTAACAAAATTCTATTTTTCTTTAGCTGTCCGATTTGGTCGCGTCCCTAAACGTGAAAAGGCCAAGATTCTCGCAGCAATGCAGAAAGTGAACGCGTGTTCCCAAGAAAAAGCACTCGGCGCCGAACTGGAAGACGAGCTTCGTCTCTTGACGACCATAGTCCGGGCGCACGATGAGACGTGCGACTTCACCAAAGACAAAGTCATCGGACTCGTCGAGAAGGCCCGGAGTTGCCCAGTCTATGCACAGTGCCCACCTACACTGGTAAGTTAATTTTTTAAAAAAATATTTTAAATAAAAAAAAGTTTTTTTAATTGCTAAATTATTTTTTTAAAAAAGTCGTCACGTTAAAAAAAATCGTCAAATTATTTTTTTTAAATCGTTAAAATATTTTTTTTAAAAATCCTTTTAATATCTCTTTTAATTACTATAATATTTTAAAAAAATATCCTTACAATATCTTTTTTAATAAATTAAAAAAATACTTTAAATAAATTTTATTAAGTCTTATTAGTATTTAATTCTAAACAACGACTACTTTCACGTACAAGAAATCCCGGAAGTTTCCTTCAGATCCTAAATAATAACAAAATAACTAGTTCACTGTAACCAGCTCTTGACCCCATTTTCGCCTTCCAGTTGTAATAAATCCAGCACTTAAAAAGTTTTTAAATAAAATCCAAGGCCGAAACAAACGTTTTTCTGTAAACATCTCTTAATAATTGTTCAAGGCAAATGATGTGTGGCCGCCATGTTGGATTTTCTTTTATCCATTCATTTTTCAAGTCGTCTTTCTATCAATCTGCTATGACGCAAGGTCAGTTTTTGGTGGAGTCCTTGATTTTCAGCTATGCACAGTTTGCACTCTTTTTTTACTTCCTGGTTTATTGCATTATTTTTAAAGCGATTGAGTGTGTGGCTTATGGCAATGGCGGCATTCGACGAATTTAATTATTTGGCGACCTCGGTCGGTTTGAGTGGGTTTGATCTCTTATCAGACATATTAGTCGCTCGCTTTTATTTCAATAACATTTTATAACGTGTGTGCCGCTTTGGTTTAAATTCACAATTTCCCGATATTCCATGGCTCGAAACATAAAAAAGTACTATTACGATAAATATTTTGGTTAACGGTCTATTTCGGAACAAAACTATTTTTCTTTCCAAATTCCAACCCAATAATCCACTACCCGTCTAGACCAATTTCACAATAAGCAAACGATTTCAACAGAACGAAAAAATAAAAGATTCCAATGTTTAGATAATCGTTCTGGTTTTCCTAAAACCATTTTCCCAATCGTTTCGTCATAACAATAAAAATACGCTCCAGTTTTTCCTGGAATATTTCCCTAAACATCGATATCCGCGAATTCCAAACATATATTTTTTCGTTCCATTATTTGAAATAGAACCCTAGACAAAACGTCACGCCATTTCACCATAGCGGCTGGAAGTTTTTATCGCCGAGTGTGCGCTTCCTCCAATCGTCGCCAATTTTTCAAGGCCAAGGTCGCCACTTCTCCCATTTCGTTCATTGCTTGGCAACCTCGCGGCGCTACTGAAGGTCAACGCTACTTTTGTACTTGTAATTTTTGGGTCTCTTGTTTCATAACACCCCCTTTTTATTGACAAAAAATAAGTGAAGATATGGTACTTATAATTTCAAGTTTATTTAAAGGTTGAATTAAAACAAAAAAGGAGAAAAAACTATAAGACAAAATTAACTAAGGGCTAATTAAACTACTAAGGATGGTTGGGGCAAGGCTTATTTAAAAAGTAATTAATATTAAGATATAGGTATGACATTTAAATTAAAATATTTTAATTTAACTTTAAACTTAAAAAAACAAGGCTCTGATTACAATTAACTTGACTAATCATCGATTTTTTCGTATCAGGAAATACTTTTAACATTCCAAATTCTATTTTTCTATAACCAAGCTTAAGCAATCCATCAAATATACTTATGAATGTTCTTTTTTTTTTTGCAGAACTGTCCATTAAACCCAGCTCCCCATATACTGGAAAATGGTGCCTCTTCCCAATACATGGAGGACTTTTCTGAACGATTCGCTCCTGCAATCAGAGGTGTTGTGGAATTCGCCAAACGCATTCCTGGATTTGGTTTCTTTTCACAAGATGACCAAGTCACCCTTCTTAAGGTAAGTTCTCACTAAAAATACTTTTTAACATTCCTATAACCTTTGAACATCACGAAATTAGGAACAGTAACTCAATTGTTCACTTTAAAAAACATCTGCTATTTCTTAAGCCAGGCATTGATGTGATGATAATGCACTTTTCAATCTTTCAAGATCCAAAGAATAAATAGAAACGTGTCCTTCAAATTAATTTGGACTTAGATAATTATCCCAACTAACAAAATGACTAACAAATTGAAGTGATATGATAAAAATATCTGATGTCAATCTTTTACTTAAATTGTTTTCATTTTCTTTTAGGCTGGTGTTTTCGAAGTCCTTTTAGTGAGATTAGCCTGCATGTTCGATTCCCGAGACAAGACTTTGATTTGTCTGAATGGCCAGATGCTGCGCCGAGATGCCCTGCACTCGGCTACCAATGCCAGATTCCTCCTCGACTCCATGTTCGATTTTGCTGAGAGGCTGAACACCCTCCGCCTGTCTGACAGTGAAGTCGGACTCTTCTGTGCAGTAGTTGTCGTTGCTGCCGGTAAGTTTCACATTTAAAATGTTACTGCTTTTACATATCCATTTCTTACTTTGTATATCAATTTATGTGTTGTTGGATTTCAGTGACTCATGATTCTTATTTATATTAACAGATCGTCCTGGCTTGAGGAACACAGACTTGGTACACAAGGTCCAGAAGAAGATGAGTGACATCCTAAAGAAGTCTGTGACCGCCAGCCACCCTGAGAATCCAAACATTTTCGAGCACTTGATGAAGAAGATCCCAGACCTCCGAACCCTGAACACTCTGCATTCGGAGAAGTTGCTGGCGTACAAGATGGAGCCACGCAACGGACAAGCCGTAGTTGGTGCAATAGAGGGACACATCACGGACACTTCGATGGCCAACCCCAACACATATTCGGCCATCCCTCACGACATCTGGAGTCAGTATAACCTGATATCCCCCCATCCACCATGCCTTGCGCCAGAGGAAGACTTGCGAAGCACATCACCAGGACAACACAGTCAGCACAGTGGTAGTACGACGGGAAGCGAGTGGAGCACAACCGATTCCAAAGATGAGCACGATCTGGTGGGATCGCCTCGATCGGTCGGATCCAGTGGACTCTGCATCGATGATATCAAATCCCCCATCAGATCGGCCAGCTTCTCCAGTTCCAGGAGCTACGTCAACGAGGAGGCTTGGCCTTCGGACTTGAACCAATCTGTGGTCGAATACCACCACGGACTGCCCAAGAGAGTGGCAGAGAATCCGGGATCCGAGCATGGAAGCAGCTCTGGAGATGAGGGATACTACATCGACAGCCCCATCAAAGGACCGATCTATCCAAAGCTGAGGAGGGTGGATTCCCCAACCGATTCTGGCATCGAGAGCGGGAAGGAACATGGCGGCCCAAGCACAACTGTGTCCGTCTGCTCCAGCCCGCATTCCTCAGTGGATGAGAAAGTGAAGGATGTGATGATGGACCAGGACCACAAAGACCAAAGCATCGAGGACATGCCTGTCTTGAAGCGCGCCCTGCAGGCCCCGCCCATCATCAGCTCCCACATGCTGATGGACGAGGCGTACAGGAACCACAAGAAGTTCCGCGCCGCCAGGAGGGAAGCCGAGAGCCCCCAGCACCTGTCCCTGGCCAGCACACACAGTACGCTGGTCAGGACCTTAGAACAGGCCCCTAGGTACCTCAGCGAGCAACAGCTCAAGAGGACCGACCTCATCCACAACATCATCATGCAGAAGGAGACACAACAGCAGCAAAACCACCAACAACAGCAGCAAATCCACAACCAGATGGAGTCCCAACAACAAAACAATCACTACGTCTTCAGCAACCCCAGTAACAATTCGAACTCTAACTACGTCCAGCAACAGCAGCAACCACCCACGCACAACAATAACCTGCTGGTATGCCCCAAGGGCTACTACTCTGCCCAGTACTCTTCATGGCCTTTCGCACAACAGCAATCCCCAGTCCAAGTCCGGCAATCGGCCAGTCCGGTACAGCAACAGCAATATGAACAGCAACAACAGAACTTTTGCCCCTCCCCAAGGGAGTCCTCGCCCCGGTTGCTGTACAACCCCCGGTCTCCCCCGCAATCTGCGTCCCCTCTAGTCATGAACGGGCCCTCTCCTCCGGTGCAACAGCAGGAAAGCAAACCAAGCGAATCCTCACAACCACTGAACTTGTCCAAAAAGCTTTTCACCCCACCACCCATGCTTAAAATGGAATCGTGATTCTGAACATTTGAGAGAAGAAAAAAAAATATTGGTGGAATTGTACCGGTCCCTTTTTCCGGTACGTGCAATTCTCCTCCCCTCCTCCCACCTTGTGATCATGCACCCGTCGTGTCTTATTACCTTGGACTAAGACTGGACAGCATCTGCGTTCGCCAATCTGCAACAGGGTTCATATCTCTTCCAACCTTCAAAAATTTTTAAAACCAACATCTAGCCTAAATAAAAACATCCATCCTAAAAAAATGAAGCTAGAAAGCAAGTGTATATAGTACCAAAATCTTATATTATGAAGTTCTGATTTCAAAATTGGTGAAATGAAAATCTTGAAACTATAGTATGGAAAAAGGAATTAGATATGAACCCTGTTCAACATAGACTGGCCAGCATCATCAAAGTGAGGTGCCGTTGCCATTCTACATTAGATAAATAAATGTGCCATTCCAGAGTTTGGAGAGATCACATGCAGGCTGTGTGTTTTCGCACCTTTATTACGAAAGAGAGAAATCGAAAGAAAAAAAACGGACAATTTATTGAACAATATCGTTAAACTCTCATCTGTAAATATTGTTTATATCAAAAGACATAATTGTATTCATTTTGTACAAAAAGAATTATAAAAGAAACCGACCATGGTGTTTGCTTATGAAAATGCTATGTTGTAAATTTTTTAAAAAATGACTGGTATATTATGATTGAATGGATATAGTGATTTTTATTAGCAAAGCATTAAATTAAATATTATTTAAAGGAAAGGATTTTTTTTTTAAATATCGCATAGAAAGATGTATAAAGGGTATATTTTAATTCTGGTCTGGAGTTACAAAGGGCTAGGAAAGGGGCCATATTATAGAGAGTTTTGGGTAGTGAAATTATTGTACGTGGTTCTTTATTGTAAATAGTTTTAATAGCACCATTTAATAATAATTTAATGTTTCCCCTTGAGTGAAATAAATGCAGTGGTGTTTTTGCTCCACAGTATTATTGTAGGCATATCCCGGTAAAAGTTCAGTATACGGTGCATATTGGCGGGTTAATTATTTAATTTTAAAAGCCTAGGTTACCTTGGCCTTGCAATACGGTGTTGGAACGGGTTGCCAAGTGGGAATAAAATCACTCTTGGCGAATATTTTTGTATGCCAATCGGCGTTGCGCTGTATACTTTATTTTACCAAATCCTTGTTTTTATAGGGACCTCAAATGAAAAATCAAGTACCAAAAACTACATAACTAGGCCTAATGAAATCCATTTTTCGAAGTCCGTATTTATTTCATTTCAGCATACCATCAACCAATAATTTATATTATCAATATAATGTGATGAATAATTAACTATTTAATTTATTTCTAATTTATTGTACCACGTTTTGGTAATTAGTTGGACAACGACAGTTCTGAATCCCCATCTCTCCTCTGGGAGAGAACTCTCATTTCCCAACTACTTCAATCATTTCAAATGGTGCGGTTTTCGGTACTTGATTGGCCAAATGCTTCAATCCCTGTCTTGTGCTTTCTACGGTCTTTTTAGCCAAATCGGACGGATACTGTTGTAAAAGGCAGTACTTGTAGTACAATCAAACTTTTTAATTTAAAAATCATTTTATTATATTCTGGATCTCTAAGATCGCGCATTGGTGTGTGGCTATGTGCCTGTTATGTGATCATGTCATTTCATTAAAAAAAACCTTTCTGATTGAAATCTTGTGTGTCTTTATTTTGGAGTGTTGTTTTAGTAAATATTATTCATTAAACTACATTTAACAACTGGATAGTCAGGTACACCTTTATTTATGCAATAAAAAAATATTTAAACTATCATTAATTTCATTGACCATTAATTTAAACTAACTACTGTTAAATGTAAGTTTTGATTAAACTTTAGTTAAAAACATTGAGAAGATACAGGAAATTTTGACAATTGATCAAAAACTTCACACAGCAGTTAATATTTTTAGGTATAAAAAAATGAAAATTTGCAGAAAATTATGAAAATGACATTCAACCCAACGTAATATTAAAATCCTAATAAGGAGACAAAAAAAATTGAATATAGTATCCCTTTTAAAACCCTCTGAGGGCTAAGCAAATGGGCTGAAGTGTAAACTTGTTTTAACTGCATTGGAATAAAATTGTGATTTTTAATTCCTAATTTAATTCATTTAAATTTTGTAAACCTTTATTTTAATGGCAGAGGATATTCAATGACTTCTCCGTACTTTAAGTTTTAAAATTTAGTCAAATATGAAAAAATATAAATTTTTATAAATCGTATGTGTTGCAGAAAAACCTGACATTCTGGTGTTGGGTTCGTACGTCTATATCCCTCTCAGAGAGTTAAACAAAGATTGTGAGGTTTTAAGAAAAATCCACATATATACAGTCCCTGGACAAATTATTAGACGCACTGCAATATTTCATGTATCAATCCATGATGAACAAAATACCTTTAGAAGGACATTTGCGTTCCTAAACTTAAGCTATTGAATAGAAAATACTATCTGCTACACTTAATACATATATCGACATCTTTTTTAATGATATGGCATTCTTTGGTATGTTTTCATCATTACTAAAAAAAAATACAGTGCGTCTAATAATTTGTCCAGGGACTGTTCATTTGAAAAAGAAGTAAACCAAAATTCGCATTTTTTGGGAGTAATTCAGCCTTAGGGTATAAACGGCAGTATCTACAAAAATAACTTAGACCTTTGTTGTAAGCACTTAATATTTAAAATCTATGAGAAAGTATTCTAAAAGATTAATTATTTAAGGACTAAAGTGGTCCGATTCAGTGTTGTACATACTACAGTTTACCTCCCAAGACGTGGCAGTAATGGTCTAGATATCATCCTATTTACAGTTCGTAAAGGAAAAAACAACCCACCAATGAATATTGCCGAATGCCGTGTATATGAGATTGGTGCACGTTGAATCCATCATGGGCTTTACTTCGGATCCCGCGTATGGTGCCGTTTTATGTTGCGTTGGGTGCCTGTGCCCTGTTTACTATGTATGCGTATGCAGTGATTACTATTTAAAAACGATGTATTGGAAAAATTAACTTACCCACTTTTGTAGTCATAATGCAGGTTTGAAAAACTTCGCAGAAAAATTCGTAACATAATACAAATAATCAATTTCTAAGAAATATTTTACTAAATTAAACAAGTTATATACTGACTACTTAAATTAGTAGTTTGTATATTTTTCATTCACACACAAAAAGAATTCTTATAGATTATTGTTAACACCTACTTTTTGACTGATAGCAGGCCCATTTACTGCTAATCTTTTTGATATTTTTAACGCAGCCAATATACGCCTCGAAATATGGAACCACGTTCAAATGAAATCGTCCTTGTATCGAAAGTAACGTAACCGAAATATTCGTTACGAGTTTGAAGGGGGTTGGGGGCCTGTTGCGAGGCCTGTTGACATATTAGCCCTCGAGTAGCAGTTGTGGAACGTCATTTTAATTAACCAAACCATGAGACAACCTTCTCATTTTCTGATAACGTGCTCATAGAGCTACATACGCACTAGAGCTACACGAGGGCTATTGGCGATGGGCATCGTAATAGGGTTCTTGACTAAAAAAAAATTATTGGCCTAAAATATTTTTATGCCAAAAATATTACACCCGTATTTTTTCTTTTTTTCAAATACCCCATAAAAAGGCAGAAAAATGAATTTTAAAATTTGGACGAAAAATCACTCCCGAAAACGCTTCCTGGCTGTCACGTGGTATCTGTGATGTCACTAGTGCCTATAAACAAACTTTGAAACACCACTTTGGAATCGATTTTAGGCAAATTTGAAATATCCGCTTGTGTAAAAAGCCTTACATTATCTCAATATTTATTATTTCAAGAGTAAATTAGATTAAATCAAGTTTAACCAGAAAACATAAAACATCACGCCGGTTTGTTCATAGTTACTAGTGACGTCCGCCAAACCGTTGTGTTTGTGATCACGTGATGATCACGTGAAAAAAAATGCCTTTTTAAAATGATTTTTTTAATGATTTAAAGATTTATTTCGCAAAAAATTTATATGCATTAGTTATTTTTGACTTTCAACTATAATTTAAATAATATTGGAAGGTATTTTGGCGATGCAGTCAAGTACCCTATTTACACTCTTAAAACAAACGAGCGGTTTTAACTCAGTCTGAGTTAATTTCCACTCCTTTCCGTGCCGAAAATGCACTTCTCCTATAGGAGTGAATTTCACTCTTTTTCGGAGTGGGTAAAAGCAATAAAAGAAAACAATCTGCGTCCTACACTCTTAAAACGAGCGGTTTTAACTCAGTCTGAGTTAATTTCCACTCCTTTCCGGTGCCGAAAATGCACTTCTCCTATAGGAGTGAATTTCACTCTTTTGTTTTAAGAGTGTAGAACCACAGTTAAGTGAAGAGCCGACACCTGAGTACGCCCCCAACGCAACCGTTAAGGGGACATCGTACGCAGCGTTGGAACTTCGAAGCATATTTAGCGTGCACTACTCTACCCGGAGTATTATTTGTCGGACATTTTTTTAACTGCACGACGGGCCGTTTTTAGGCCGGCAGTTATTTTGGCGATGCCCAGGCCGTAACCGACTGGGCTCCCCAGCCCCCTACCACTGAAGGAATACATGTCGCTATGAAATTCCTTTGGTTCTACGTTCGTATATCAGCCTCATCATTTGATCTCGATTAACCCTTTCAGTCCCAGTGATGCCATTTGGCATCATATCGTGTTTCTGATCATAATTAAAAAAAATAATAGGGCTGACATCTATTGGGATTAATAAAAAATATTTTCTAATAGAAAAAGCTTGAAGAATCGAAAGATGTGCTCTTTGATATCATGAATGGCTATAGATGATCAGAAGAAAAAAAATTCTAAAATGATGATGCGAAATTGTCATTGGGACTGAAAGGGTTAAAAGCCCACAGTCCCTCCCAATAGTCCATGTGTGTAGCTTTTGTGTAAGACTGTTATTTTAAAACTTCAAAAATTTGTTATGGACGACTGAAATGGCCACGCCTAGTGTGTCATTACATCTTCATCAAACGTTATCTTATATGCCACAAACAAGCCATCCAGCAGCTAAGTCGTCCAAACTGTTACGCCAAAAGGTTACGTCACAGTGCGTTAAATATTGCCTTATATTCCCCAAATAATAAACAACGCGCAGTCCCGTTCAAATCGTTCTTTAAACAACCAAACATCATTTATTCTTCAAATGTGTTTTATTTTGGTGATATTTCGATTTTCATGTGTGGTTGAGCTGAAATATTATCACTCTAGAGCTACACCAGGGCTATTGGGGACCGGGCGTCAAAATTTAGAACCACAATCAATTGACGAGCCGACACCTGATTTTCATGTCTGGTGAAAAGAAAAACGCTTCCATAGCAAAGCAATACTTTTATAGAACCCAGTATTCCAAAAGCAATACATTAATCTATAATAATAAAAGAAAGAGTCTGTCTGTGTGTCTGTTATCGGATCGTAAAAGACCTACTTATACTGCCCTCAGAAATTCGAAATTTTTAAGCTGGTCGGTTGTTCGAAGGTCATTGTGTTAGAGCTCCATATTTAGTGTGGGTAGCTATATCTATTTTCTCGCCAAATTATTTCCCAAAACGCGCAAATGAGCTAAAAGGTTTATGTATTTATGAGGAATTGTGATGACATTTATGAGTGCATTTAAGCGTATTTTCATTTTGGAATTTTAAGGCAATGAAACGGATTTTATAATTTATAACGAGCGGAAACAATAATAAGTTTATGATTCTATAACAGGGTATATAGTACACATATTTGGAATCTATTTGATATTTTTTTTATTTCGTGCGAAGAACGGGTATAAATTTGCTAGTTCCAAATAAGACTAACCACCCCCTCTTAAAATATAATTACCGCAATTTCCTTCCAAAATGACATCAGCACGCAAAATTGAACCGAAGATGTTTTCCTAAGTCGTCATTTCACACCCACGAATCCAGGTGAGGGGAAGGGGTGGGGTAGAGGGAAGGGGGGGGGGGGGCACAGGTGTTTTATCCTCACTGAAATTTCTTCAAGGTGAAGACTCACATCAAGGCCGAAATCCAATTACGATTGCAGTCGAAGAAGTACTACTAAAGGGGACCGAATAGCCTAGTGGATTTGATCGCAGCCCATATTACACTAACAGTCTGTGCAATGTACCGGGAGCGGGCTCGATTGCCGTCTTCGCCCTGGGTGTACTTTCTCTCTCTCTCTTTGTCAGTAAAAATTGTGTCTGTGTCTTTCTTACTCATAGATATCATAGTTAAAGTATTAGATTGGCAGATCACGTGACCTCCAATGCTAACGAACGCGCATGGAGGCCAAAATAAGAGGGCAAAATGGCCAGTGTTGCTGCCACTTTAAGGAGAAAAATACTACGAAAAAATACCATTTATTTCTAAAAATACAAAAAAATACTAGAAAAGGATTTAAAGTCACTAAAAAGATTCCAAAAATGCAGCTAGTATTTTTACGATATTTTTTTTTGTATTTTAAGAAATAAATGGTATTTTTTCGTAGTATTTTTCTCCTTAAAGTGGCAGCAACACTGTCAACTTTGCCCTCTTAAAAAGCCCCCATGGGCGTCCCGTCGTTAGCATTGGAGGTCACGTGATCAGCCAATCTAATACTTCAACTATGATATCTATGAGAAATATAATTTAAAAAAAAAATTAGAAATTACATTCACAGTTAAACTTTTCAAACTCATGCAGTGAAAACAAGTTTACACTTCAGCGAAGGGCTAGTTTTCAAAATCAATTCTTCTAACTAGTAAAAAAGAAATTCTCGGACTTCCACTTTACACCTACGAATATCCTGGTGTAAACAGGGGGGGGGGGGGGGGAGAGACAGGTGCTCTCTTCAAGAGAGAAAGTTTTTCGAGGTCAGGGGATGGAATCGAGGCCAAACTTTCTCCGAACGTGAAATTGAGGTTAAGACAGAGATTTTTCTTTCTTCTTCTTGTCAGTAATGTTAGTGTTCGGGCTGTCGACTGAGCTTGCCCAGAGCAGGAGTTAAGATAACGTTGTAGCTTATGAGGTTAACACATTCATTTTGCAGACCTTCTATGGTTCGCTTTAATAACACATAATATATTTATTGTAATGCAATAAAATATAAGCATAGTATATTTATTTTATGCAACAAATAGGTTCGCGCTCAATGTTGTTGGTATCTGTTTCAAACATTAAATTCATTTAGTTTACCTCAAAGAGTTCTATAGTAGGGTAGAGACTGAACCTACCAACCGCACCATGGACCAACACGGAGACAATATAGGGTGGCATGTGGGGCCCGATGGCCGAGTGGTTTGGATCGCAGGCCGTAACGCTAGCAGTCCGCGCGCTGTAACGGGTGCGGGTTCGATTCCCGCCTTTGTCCTGGGTGTACTTCCTTTCTCAGTATCAAAATTATAAATTAACTAGCACTTTTGCCACTCTATTCGGGCTCCGTAGTGAGCCATGGCTGCCGATGCCAGCTCAGTACTAGTCGTTCCTCTACCCTACTATAGAACTCTTTGGTTTACCTATAACGATAATTTTAGCAGATTACAAAATAAAAGCAAGTTTAACTTTTGAATAATTTTCGAAATTGCCGCTTCTTCAGAGAGAATTTGCCTTTCTATAATTATAGGAAAGTAGTAGTTTATGAGAAATAAAAAAAATGAAAAAAATCGTGTCTCCATCATCTTGTCGAACACGTTTGATCCGTTTGTAGAATGGTATAGTGTCAGATACAAAGACGGTTAGCGTACAAGGACCTGAAGGTCTGAAGTACAATGCCTTACCCACTGGGCTCTCACTATCACACCCTCTCAACTGGAATGAGAATCACTTTTTGGTTGGATTAGAGTCACTATATATTGTCGCTGCTAAAGTAGATTGACATTACAACTTTTTTTCGAAATTGCGTTTAGTTTAGTTTGAATTATCGCCACACTGGAGCTACACGAGGGCTATTGGCGACGAGCGTCGTATTTTAGAACCACAGTCGAGTGACGAGCCGACACATGAGTAGGCACCCAACGCAACCGTTAAGGGCGACATCGTACGCAGCGTTGGGACTTTGGAGGATATTTAGCGTGCACTCCCTCTACGGGGTATTGTTCGTCGGACATTTTTGACCGACGAATAATATTTTCCGTTTATAGGTCGGCAGTTATTTTGACGATGCCCGCACCCGAACCTGGGACCTTTCGCATGCTAGGCGGACGCCTAACCGACTGGGCTCCCCAGCCCCGAAATTGTAATTAGAGTTCACCGCGATCATTAATGGTGGTGAACACACGTCGGAGAGCTATTGGTCTAGAGGGAACTCTATTGTCTGGAACGGTTGAAGAAAGAGTTTGCTTGATAAAAGACTTCTTCCAACACCTTCCGCAAAAAAGGTCTCTGCACGGGTTACTATTTTATGTTTGACGTAGTTAGAGTAGTCCACCCTGACCAGTCACGTATCTAAAAAGTGACCGAATTATGTCTTGGTATTGCTTTTCGCTTTTATAAATGGTAAGATTGGACTACTTCAACCACGTCATTCTTAGAGTGCAGAGGTCTTTTCTAAAGAAAGCCGTTGCTTCTACCGACTTGACGTATTAGTATAAGTCAATGTTGAGTAACTCTAAAGAATACAGACTCGGGTGTCGGCTCGTCACTTGACTGTGGTTCTGAATTTCGACGCCCGTCGCCAATAGCCCTCGTGTAGCTCTACACTCTTAAAACAAACGAGCGGTTTTAACTCAGTCTGAGTTAATTTCCACTCCTTTTCGTGACGAAAATGCACTTCCCCTATAGGAGTGGATTTCACTCTTTTTGCGGAGTGGGTAAAATAAATAAAAAAAACAATCTACGTCCTACACTCTTAAAACGAGCGGTTTTAACTCAGTCTGAGTTAATTTCCACTCCTTTTCGTGACGAAAATGCACTTCCCCTATAGGAGTGGATTTCACTCTTTTTGCGGAGTGGGTAAAAGAAATAAAAAAAAACAATCTACGTCCTACACTCTTAAAACGAGCGGTTTTAACTCAGTCTGAGTTAATTTCCATTCCTTTTCGTGACGAAAATGCACTTTTCCCTATAGGAGTGGATTTCACTCTTTTTTGCGGAGTGGGTAAAGAAATAAAAAAAACAATCTACGTCCTACACTCTTAAAACGAGCGGTTTTAACTCAGTCTGAGTTAATTTCCACTTCCTTTCCGTGCCGAAAAATGCACTTCCCCTATAGGAGTGATTTCACTCTTTTTGCGGAGTGGGTAAAAGAAATAAAAAAAACAATCTACGTCCTACACTCTTAAAACGAGCGGTATTAACTCAGTCTGAGTTAATTTCCACTCCTTTTCGTGACGAAAATGCACTTCCCCTATAGGAGTGGATTTCACTCTTTTTGCGGAGTGGGTAAAAGAAATAAAAAAAACCAATCTACGTCCTACACTCTTAAAACGAACGGTTTTAACTCAGTCTGAGTTAATTTCCACTCCTTTTCGTGACGAAAATGCACTTCCCCTATAGGAGTGGATTTCACTCTTTTTGCGGAGTGGGTAAAAGAAATAAAAAAAAAAACAATCTACGTCCTACACTCTTAAAACGAGCGGTTTTAACTCAGTCTGAGTTAATTTTCCACTCCTTTCCGGTGCCGAAAAGAAAGAAAGGTGATTCTCCTATAAACTTTCTCTTCTTCTTTGTTACTCTTTGGGAAAATTTGGGTCAAGGGCGCTTGCGGAAAGGGAGAGGGGGGGAGGGGTGTATTTAAGGTCAGCCATTTTCTTGCTGACTTCGATTCGAAGATGATTTTTCTTCTCAAAAGATTTTACGACGCTGTTTTTTCTCAGTTCGACCTCATTGGTGTGGTTATTTATTATCTAAACTCCTGTGAGGGTTTGTTGGGTTATTTGAAATGAGTCTCAAACTTAAAATATTAGACATCAGAATAAATTATAAAACATTTTTATGATTTAAAAAAAATGTTTCAACAGCTACTGAGGGCTCCAATACTGAGGGTGTATTTAAGGTCACCATTTTCTTGGTGCCTTCGATTCGAAGATGATTTTTTTCTTCTCAGAAGATTTTACGACGCGTTTTTTCTCAGTTCGACCTCATTGGTGTGGTTATTTATTATCTATGAACTCCTATGAGGGTTTGTTGGATTATTTGAAATGAGTCTCAAACTTAAAATATTAAACACCAATAGTTATTTATGCAACTAGTGTGAAAAGTAAGGCTTATTTTTAAACGAGTTGAATAAATTATTTCACGAGCGAGTGAAATAAATTCACGAGTTTAAAAAGGCTATTTTCAACGTGTTGTCATACACTATTTTTTATAATAACGTGCAAAAAAAGTATTTATTAAATTGGTATTTATTGATTGGCTTATTAATTATTTTATTATCCCGTTCAAATGATTTGAAGGTGATTATTTATATTAATGATTATTTTAAAATCACGTGCAAAAACTATTTCTTAGATTGGCATTGGAAATAAGACGCCAAATAAAGAATCACGCTCAAATAAAGAATTTTCCACCAATCAGATGCTCGTATTTACTTTGCCGCACTAGTGCGTTAAAGTAACTTTGAAACACGATTTTGTTAAAAGTATCACTTTTGCCACGATTATTGATTTGAAAAAGTTAGGTTTTTTTGCACGATATTATAAAAAATAAATTATAAAAACATCTTTATGATTTAAAAAAAATGTTTCAACAGCTAACTGAGGGCTCCAATTGAAACCATTGTTCTCACTTCTAAATAAAATAAACAAATACACATTTATTCCGGGGGCCCGGATGGCCGAGTGGTTTGCATCGCAGACCATTACGCTAGCAGTCTGCGCGCTGTAACGGGTGCGGGTTCGATTCCCGCCTTTGCCCTGGGTGTACTTCCTTTCTCTGTGACAGTAAAAATTCTTTCTGTGTCTGTCTTACTTGACGAAGGCTTATAAGCGGGTCTCTGATCAAGCACACAAGCCGGAATATATATGTACCTACCCTACCCTACATTTATTCCGAGAAGGATTCATGTTATTTTATACCCATATACTTTTTAAAAGTGATTCACTAGGGTGACCAAACGTATTGCATTTCACAATACAGTTGTTATCAATTATCTAGTTATAAAAATTGCGCAAATAGTCTTCAATTAATTGTTTAACCATTTTTTTTTCAAACGAAAACAACTACAATTAAATATGAGTTATGAAAATTTGAAGATGATTTCATAGTCGAAAAGTTAATCTCTGAAACAAATCTGGTCAGGCTAACAGTGATATACTTCTTATTAAGAAAAAACAAGTTGGTTTGTAAAAGAATCAGTCACTTAACCCGCTTCCACACAACAGTTGCGTTTAACAGGTAAAAAGGCGCCAAACCCAGCATTCCTCATTCAACCCCCATTCTATATTAAACATTTACATGCTAAATTTAGCTAGTTTCATTTATTTTATTTCGAAAATTCAATAATTATTTCTTATCGTTTGCAAAAATCAATTTATATTTCAAAGAATAAATATGTAATATTCCTCGCGTTTAAAGAGAATGACAATATTTCATATCAAACGTACAAAGAATCTCGTAGTGAAATATATTTGACGTCATTTCAAACTGATCGATGTCGCAAAAATAAATTTATTTTAATTTATTGTCTAAAAGAATTAAAGTGTCTCGAGCGATTGTTGCGAATGGCAATGGTGATTTAATTCTGATAAAAATGGCTTCCTATGCTTTTTAAATGAGCATTCAATTTTGCAGTTTTTAAAATAATTGAAGTACTTCGAATTCGAATTCTTTTCTGGAATTTTCAATGTATTCGAATTTCGATGCGCTGAATTTTTTGACTTATCATATTTATAGTTGGTTGGTTGGTTGGTAGACATATATATTCAGGTTTGTGTGCTTGGTCAGCGACCCGCTTATAAACCTTCGTCAAGTAAGACAGACACAACAGACAACACACACACATAAGTGGATCCCTCTAATTTTTAGAGACAGAGGCCAACTAGAGAATACCCAGAATTGGCTTGTCAACCCCAGAGGTATTGATTTGGTATGGGAACTTAGAGGACTTTCGGACCCAACAGATTTAACGAGCACGTACTCCGCATATACTCGGTAGGTCTTCAGTGGTACCGGGACTCGATCGCAGGACCTTCCGATCCCGAGACGCTGACCACTAGGCTCACTACGGCCCCATTTATAGTTTCGGATATGAAAGTGGGGACAGGACTGAACGATTATTATACCTTCCACTCTTTACATTATAAACGTAGTGTGGAAGCTAAAAAGGGACAAATTCCAACATTACAATGTGAGAGTTCAGGCCCTTATTCTACTGAATTGCAGATATAATGTACTTCTTTGTGGGGGGGTTAGGAGCCCAGTTGATAAAGCGTTTGCCTTGCATGCGAAAGGTCTCAGGTTCGGGCCCGAGCAATGCCAAAATAACTGTCGGCCTATAAACGGCCTGTGTAGCTAGAAATACGAACAATACCCCGTATAGAGAAAGTGCACGTTAAATATGCGCCAAAATCCCAACGCTGGGTACGTTGCCCCTCCTAACAGTTGCGTTGGGGTGCCTACTCCAGGTGTCGGCTCGTTACTTGACTGTGGTTCTCAATTACGACTCCCTTGGCCAACAGAGCTCGTATAGCTCTAGCGCGACGGAAATTCAACTCAACTAATTGCAGACTTTTCGGCTGTCTATTTCTGTCCTCCGTGGAGCTTTAACACAGCCGATTACTCCTCGTAATTTAGAGCCCTTTGACGAAATTGCAGATAAATATAATGTACTCGTCTTTGTTCTGGCGATGTTGTTACCCAACCTTCAGTTTCCGAAGAAATGTTTCGCAAAACCCTGCGAATAACTCATCAGAATAAATATAGTATCGCCGTCTATTTCTAGCCTCAGTGGAGCTTCAACACAGCAAATTACTCCTCGTAAATTAGAACCTTGGTCCATTGATGAAATTGCAAATACATATAATGTACTCGTCTTTGTTCTGGCGATGTTGTTACCCAACCTTAGTTTCCGAAGAAGTGTTTCGCAAAACCCTGCGAATAATCATCAGAATAAATATAGTATCGGCCGTCTATTTCTAGCCTCAGTGGAGCTTCAACACAGCAAATTACTCCTCGTAATTTAGAACCTTGGTCCATTGATGAAATTGCAAATACATATAATGTACTCGTCTTTGTTCTGGCGATGTTGTTACCCAACCTTTAGTTTACGAAGAAATGTTTCGCAAAACCCTGCGAATAACTCATCAGAATAAATATAGTATCGGCCGTCTATTTCTAGCCTCAGTGGAGCTTCAACACAGCAAATTACTCCTCGTAATTTAGAACCTTGGTCCATTGATGAAATTGCAAATACATATAATGTACTCGTCTTTGTTCTGGCGATGTTGTTACCCAACCTTTAGTTTACGAAGAAATGTTTCGCAAAACCCTGCGAATAACTCATCAGAATAAATATAGTATCGGCCGTCTATTTCTAGCCTCAGTGGAGCTTCAACACAGCAAATTACTCCTCGTAATTTAGAACCTTGGTCCATTGATGAAATTGCAAATACATATAATGTACTCGTCTTTGTTCTGGCGATGTTGTTACCCAACCTTTAGTTTCCGAAGAAATGTTTCGCAAAACCCTGCGAATAACTCATCAGAATAAATATAGTATCGGCCGTCTATTTCTAGCCTCAGTGGAGCTTCAACACAGCAAATTACTCCTCGTAATTTAGAACCTTGGTCCATTGATGAAATTGCAAATACATATAATGTACTCGTCTTTGTTCTGGCGATGTTGTTACGAAGAAATGTTTCGCAAAACCCTACGAATAACTCCGGCAGAATAAATATAGTTTTTTCTTACACGCGAAGACGCTTTTTTGTGACGAAATTTTTGTCAACGGCACACGCGCTAATGTTTCTGGCCTTGGAAATTGAAAATCTACGCCTCATTTGTGGTTAGGCACCAAAGGAGAGATATCACTTATCTATGGGGGGGGAGAGAGGGGGCGGATGTGGTGGGGCTAAAAGGGGTATCCATAAACACTCTCCACGCTTTTTTAGATTAGGCAAATCATTCAAATGTAAAGTGATAGGTAGGTACATACATTTTCCGGTTTGTGTGCTTGAATCAGTTTTAGTTTTAGTTTTGAATTATCGTCGCACTAGAGCTACACGAGGGCTATTGGCGACGGGTGTCGTATTTTAGAACTACAGTCAAGTGACGAACCGACACCCGAGTAGGCACCCAACGCAACCGTTAAGAGCGACATCGTACGCAGCGTTAGGACTTTGAAGGATATTTAACGTGCACTTGCTCTACACGGGGTATTATTCGTCGGACATTTTTGGCTGCACGGGCCGTTTATAGGCCGGCAGTTATTTTGGCGATGCCCAGACCCGAACCTGGGACCTTTCGCATGCTAGTGCTTGAATCAGAGACCCGCTTATAAACCTTCGTCAAGTACGACAAACACAGGCAGAATTTTTACTGACACAGAGAGAGAAAGTACACCCAGGGCGATGGGGCGGAATCGAACCCGCACCCGGCACAGTGCGCAGACTGCTAGCGTAATGGGCTAGGATTAAACCCACTGGGCCACCCGGCCCCTGTAAAATGATAGCTTGAGTAACGAATATTTGTGTTTATCAGTAAAGGAGTATTGTTAATTAAATAGGTACTACATTGTTATTATCCTGTCGAACTGCCAACTCTCGCCAAATCATTTGGGGCTAGTTTTTCAAACTATATCATCTTATACAGTAAAATTTTCGAGTATTTTTTTTTCTCTGAGTTTCATACAAATAAGCTGTATATCATATGATATAAACTTTGTTATTCATAAATATGTTCGATGTACTGGAAAACCTAAAATTCATCATTATCCGTGGATAAAGCTAAATTTTTTAAAGTTCAAGTTTAATTAGAAATTTTATTGTATCATCTGGACCGATGTTATTGTTCCAATGTAGTATGCAAGTGTAACTCAAATCCAAAGTTTCCAAAACTTTCATCAATATTTTTTTTCCTAGATTTTTTCTCGGCAAATTTACGTTTTCTGAGTAATAACATAGATGAACTTTGGGTTTGGATACCCTCAGTTAAACGGTCTCATTCTCCCTTAACATTAGCATGCGAAAGGTCCCAGGTGCGGGTTCGGCCATCACCAAAATAACTGCCGACCTATAAACGGCCCGTGCAGCCAAAAATGTCCGACGAATAATACCCCGTGTAAGGGAGTGCACGTTAAATATCCTTCAAAGTCCTAACGCTGCATACGATGTCGCCTTTAACGGTTGCGTTGGGTGCCTACTCAGGTGTCGGCTCGTCACTTGACTGGGGTTCTAAAATACGACCCCCGTCGCCAATAGCCCTCGTGTAGATCCTTTGCGACGATAATTCAAACCTTACCTCTCCCTTAACATTTAAAAATCTGGTCACCCCTGCCAGAATTGACAAACTGTCCCGCTGACCTTTTTTGGCGCGAACCGCCATCGCAGTTGCGCGTCAGGTGACCTTTTGGCGCGCGTGTGGTGACATGCGATTCGATTTACGTGACAGAATCGATGTATCGATTCTTGAGGGGGTGAAGGGATAGGGGTTGGAGGGGGAACTTTGATGGCATTCCGTGGGGGGGGGGGGGGGGACCTGTGGTGGAAAAGTATTCAGTTAAAGGGTGAATGAGACAGAACGATCGTGGGTTTCCAAACCAGAGTAGCTCTGTGTTAATCCAACGGAAAAATTATTTTCCTAGCCACATTTCTCCGGCTGTAATGAATATTTTTACACACGTTTTTTTTATATGATAAATGTATTGGCCTACAGGGATATATAATCTCACTTTTTGAAATCGGATCGAATATTTTTTTTTTTGACTTTAATAAATAATTTTAAAACAAAATATTTATTTTATTTCAACCACCAAACAGAACAGGTCCATTTACAGGCAGATGACTAACTATAAAGATCACATATACAAAAAAATTACTAGGAAACACCAAAAGAATTAAAAATACTAACGACAATATGATCATTAAAACAATGCCCTAAAATATAGATAAAACAACGAAGCCAGCAAACTGTACACAAGAAACAAATCAATAGGACAAAATATTTGACAAACATCTTTTCTTAAACTCAGTATAAGACATAAAAAATATATCAACATCGCCTTGAACACGATTAAAAATTACATAAAATTTAAAAAGACAATAGTTATTAACATAATTATATTTATGGGGAAAAGCCTTGGAAAGTGGACTGTCCCTTAACAATCTATTAGGAACAGAGAAACTTATGCAACTAAGGATATCACTACAATCAATAACACCATTTGAAATCTTGAAAAAAAAACACATGTGAGCTCACGTCTGGATTTTAAACTAGGAATTTTGAATAAAGTACGTAAAAAAGTGGATGACAAATATTTGGAACTTGAATTACATTTTTTATAGTACAAATAAAGGTAGAGATTTACTGTACGGTCCCCCTTGGCGAACTTTCCAAAATCGCGCCAAAAGTCCGTATTTTGGCGACTTTTTTTTAAAAAACCACTATTCAAAGAAAAGATCGTATGGGAATATTTCTCATGAAAACTCAACCAACGGTCCGATAGCGTTGCCGGAAAACGTCATCGATGCGAACTCATAGAATTCGAATCTTCAGTCGAAGTCAGACAGGACAGGTTGCCAGAAAAAATATTTAACGCCAATCCGAAAATCGCGCAGGGGGGACCGTACAGTAAATCTGATCCAAATAAAGATTAAATGAATTGAACGCGTTTAAATTTTACTTATTTCATAGAAAGGATCCAAATAATAGTGCAGTACTCAAGATTGGATCGAATTAATATTACGAACCCATTTCAAAAAGTGGGATTATAGAGACCTGTAAGCCATCTATAGTATCATATAAAAAACGTTTATAAATTTTCAATGAGCGAGAAATGTGTGTGGAATTTTTTTTCCTTGCATCAATACTTGGCCACTTTGATTTGGAGACCGGTCATTCGGTCCCATTCGTCGATAAAAAGAAGTTGGAGATGCTGCCGGGTGAAAACTAATGCAAAAACCAGTTCGCCAAGTGAAGCCATCGATCGCTTTGTAGTAAGCCCAAATAAAAGCTATCGGCGAAGTATTTGGCGCTATTTTACAATGGAATTTGCATAAGCTTACATTGAGCTAGAAGGGAAACTGGAGTGAGATGTCAGCGAGCCGAAAACCCACTCACACCCTTTTGAGCGAACAGGGCAGAAAAGGACTATTTTCCCTACACTTGTATGCAATGTTGCGCAAACTTGTACCCCTCTATCATATTGACTTGGGCTCCTAAATGTATTTTAACATTTTTAGTTCGAAATAAATGAACTTTCTTTAATTTTAAATTCCAACTTTTTTAAGAAATAACCATGTGGATCACTAATTAAGAACCAGCGACGACGAACCCAATAGCGAAATAGGCAAGTTTCTAGGTTTTTCTGCCCGGTTCGCTTCTGCTGCAGTGCCGTGTATTCCTCCGCGTTTCGTTATTAGACCGGCTCGTTTGCTGCCCTGTTCAGTGAATCACCACACCTCACTCCACGTTTCTTCTAGCTCAATGTAAGCTTACTACATCGATTTGGCAATTTCTGACTCTCTATCTCAAACTATAATTACAACGCATTTTTCTTACCTGTGAAAGAAATTACTACCATCTTGTGTCAATTCAGATCTCGTGCAGAAGTCTACAACTGCGCAAAGTTGTAGGCTTTTATTTCGCGCCAATCATCTCCATCTTCTTCTTAACTCTGGTTAGTTGGTTGGTAGACATATATTTTCAGGCTTGTGTGCTTGGTCACCATCATAGAGGTAGGAAAGAGAATAGAGAGGTCCATGTGTATGCGCAGTAGCGCACAAATGAAGCAGGCTAGAGCGGTGCATCTTGGGATACCTCGGTGCCAGTTTCGCTCACTATGTTATGCGCAGTAGCTCAAAAAACCGCTAGAGCAGTGCATCTTGGGATACCTCGGTGCCAGTATGTTATGCGCAGTAGCTCGAAAAACCTGACAGCCCTGCTTCAAACCATTTGAACTCCATAGACCCCTCTACCTCTCCTTCCTACCTCTATGGTCACCATAGATATCATAGATAAAGTATTAGATTGGCAGATCACGTGACCCCCAATGGTAACGATGGGACGCGCATGGAGACCAGAATAAGAGGGAAAATGGCCAGTGTTGCTGCCACTTTAAAGAGAAAAATACTACGAAAAAATACCATTTAATTCTAAAATTACAAAAAAATATCGTAAAAATACTAGCTGCATTTTGGAATCTTTTAAGTGACTTTAAGTCCTTTTCTAGTATTTTTGTTTGTAATTTTAGAATAAAATGGTATTTTTTCGTAGTATTTTTCTCCTTGAAGGGGCAGCAACACTGGCCATTTTGGCCTCCATGCGCGTCCCGTCGTTAGCATTGGAGGTCACGTGATCTGCCAATCTAATACTTTAACTATGATATCTATGGTTTGGTCACAGAGACCCGCTTATAAACCTTCGTCAAGAAGGACGGACACGGCATACACACACGTACAAGACAGATGCCGCCATCTATCGCCACCTCCACAATTTAGACATGTCCCTGAAGGGGAGGGAAATAGTCTCCAGGGACCTGTCCCCGTGGTAAACTGCGCAATGACCGACCACAGGACTTTCGGACCCGACAGATTTAACGAGCACGTACTCCGCATATACTCGGTGGGTCTTCAGTGGTACCGGGACTCGATCGCGGGACCTTCCGATCTCGAGACCGAGACGCTGACCACTAGGCTCCCCACGCCCCTCTTCTTAATTCTATGTGGAAAAGAGACTTAGATTGTGTGACTACAGTGTTGTAAAGATTGCGGGAGGTCCATTTGGTAGAATAAACGTCGCACTGAAACTACACGAGGGATGATATTAGTGGGATTCGTATTTTTTTAAACCGCTGTCAAGTGACAAGGATACCACCCCAGCTGGAAACGCAACCTCAGAGCGACACCGTAAAGGGCAACTAGACTTTGAAATAGGGCTGATTTAACATGCAGCAGTGCCATATACACGGTCCTTATTATCTCTTTATAGAAGGACAAAGGCGAGGACAGAAGCCTGGAAGGTATCCACTATGTGCTGGTTGGTGAAGGTGTGCTGGTTGGTTTGATTGTTAACATAGCACTAGAGCTTAAAATGTAAAGTTCATTTTATTAGCTGGCGAGTGCAGAAAAAAATAAACAAATAATAATAACACCAATAACAACGTAAAATTATGATGATTTAGTGTCACATCAATAAAATGGAATACGTGAAATACGAGAGGTTTCAGTGCTTGGGTTGGTTTTCTGTTTTACTATGGGCTAAAGTTTAAAATATACATGACATATTATAACTTAACCCCCTCAAAATCTTATATTTTGTACCCCAATTAAACTTAATAACTTAAATTATCTTTTTCATATATCCTTAATATCACTTAGTACTTTAACATCCCAACCCACAACCCTGTCGGCGCCAAACAGTCGCCTAGATCAATCGTTCCCACAGAAACTGTTTAGTCATCACATTTTTAAGTTGATATTTCAACTTTCTCATAACTCTGATTGGTCAGTGAAGCAGAGCTCGAGATTTTTCGCCATTTTTGTGAGCATTCGATCACACTCTCTCGTCGACTGCATAAATCAAATCAACCTTCTCCTGATGAATAACTCTTAAATAAAAGATCTTTAATCACTCCGAAGTTTCCCTGTCGACTTATTTTACATACATTGTGAAAATTTCAACGTTTTTAGACAGAAGAATGTCGACACTTTGTGTTTTGGCTTCGTTGAATTTGGAGCAGACTGCTTTTAGGAATTATGGAATCCGTTTTTCGACATTCAGCTGTAACCGCGGCTCGCCGTTATTTACAATCGGTTGCGGAAACGGTTGAAGTATTTAAAAATATTCGAAATCGCCTGTCTTTAAATGTGTGTCAGACATAAATAGTCTGTCTGGTGACCGCTCTTTCCTGTTTATCCAGGCAATAATGTGTGAGGAATTTCGCATTTGTAACCTAAGCTATTAGTTTCAAAGCCCTATCTCCTTTTTTTTTTTTTTTTTTTAAAGTTAAACCATGAATGAATGGGTTCTAAAGACAGTGAGCTTCAGAGGGATCAGGGGCGGGATCAGAAAAATTTAAAATGGTGGTCAAAAAAAATTTAATCCAAGAAGTAATCTATAATAATAAAAGAAAGAGTCAGTCTGTCTGTTTGTCTGTGGATCGTAAAAGACCTACTAATACTGCTCTCAGAAATTCGAAATTTTTAAGATAGAGTCCCTTTAATATCTTTGTGTGCACCTGAGGCTTAGTTTTTTCACATTTGCTCCATTTTTAGAGAAAATTTTCTGAAAAAAATACACCAATTTCGCTCAAATCCGATCATTTTTTCCCTTTCGTGTGGCCAATCGAGAGAAGAAATTAAAATGAACACAAAATTAATTAAAATATTGAAATTGCTTTTATTTTCTTGCCATTACCTTCAGAAACTAAATTAATGATTTGAAAAATTATTGAACGTGCCAGTGAACTAATTTATTAAAAAAGAAACCAGAATGGAGGTTTTGACGTGAAATAACATTGTTATACAATTATGGTTAATTTTGAATTTATGAGGAAAATTGCGAAGACAGTAAGTTCATATTGAGGAAGATTTTTGTGAAATGAGGATGTGTATATAGTGATGTATTTTTATTTTGGAATTTTAAAGCGATATAAGTAACGGGATTTTATTCTTTATAATGAACGAGAACAAAGGCAAAGTTTATTATCCTATAGCAAATCAAATGACACATATACTTGGATCGATTTGATATTCTTTTAGTCCGTGCGAAGAACGGGTATTTATTTGCTAGTTGGTAATAAAAAAATCGCGCAAATAAAATTCATCATCTATACTTAATATGTGCATTCGTCATTAAGTATTTAAACTTTATTGATTCAAATTCAAAACGTCAAACATACCACTAAAATTGATTTAACCCTTTCATGCCCAGTATTTCCACATTTGGAAACATCAGCTTGCGATTTTTTTTCTCAATAAGTTAAACTCGCACTTATATCAAGCAATTTTTATTAAATACTCCATAATTCTATAAAGTTATATTTTCTTTCTGTAATCGTTATAGGGAAGAATCATGTCTTTTGAGGAATTAAATGATGTTTGTTTTAGTTAAATGAAAATATGATAAACGTGATAAAATAAAATTTATTCTGAAGCAAAATTAAATAAATTCTTCATGCTTGTATTTTAAATGCTTAAAAATTGAATTTTAACTATTTTTAACATATAAAGTTTCAAAATAATTATTGTAATAATTTATTTAAAAGTTATGATTTCAATTTTCCTCCCTTAAATTTTAGCTAAAAAAAAATAAGATTTTTGCCCTACTTTTTACCATATCATTCTGGATGAACTACAACTACTATCACATATATATTCCGGCTTTGTGTGCTTGATCAGAGACCCGCTTATGAAGCCTTCGTCAAGTAAGACAGACACAGAAAGAATTTTTACTGTCACAGAGAAAGGAATATACACCCAGGGCGAAGGCGGGAATCGAACCCGCACCCGTTACAGGGCGCAGACTGCTAGCGTAATGGTCCAAACCACTCGGCCATCCGGGCCCCCCTGGATGCACAATGAGTCTATTTCCCAAATTTCAAGTTGTTATAATAAAAAATAAAAAGTTGGGACTGGAAGGGTTAATTAAATACACTGGTAGTTAATAACAATTGCAGAATGAATTTTGGTTACATAACTTTTACAACCATACACAAATCAGATTTTCCTTCTGTAGCTGTACCCTATCATAATAGCCGTGCGCTATTCGCTGTTGTCGGTGACATTCGAATAGAATGTATTTCTATTCTTTTCTTCCAAGATCATCTTCGGCGTAAAAGAGCGAAAGTCGACATTGAAACCGCGTTACCTTGGCATTACGTCTGCGGTTGCCTTGGCGAGATTCAAGGTCGCCAAATGGTTGGATAGCGTTATTTCTGAAGAGCAGTTGGTGCTATTTTGTGTTCAATTTATGGAGTTGAATTAAAATATCGTCGCATTAGAGCTACACGGGGGCTATTGGCGACGGGTGTCGTAATTTAGAACCACAGTCAAGTGACGAGCTGACACCTTAGTAGGCACCCAACACCCAACATACGTTTAAAGGCGACATCGTCAGCGGTGTTGCATCGGTACTATGGAACATATTTAACTTACACTTCCGCTACACGGGGTATTATTCGTCGGACTTTTTTTTTATGTTGCACCTAACATTTATATTACGGCAGTTATTTTGTGATGCCCTGACCCGAACCTGGGACCTTCCGCATGCAAGCCGGTGAAAAAATATGCACAAAGATTGGTTTACATTTCGCGGGGGTACTGCTAGCGTATTATGGCCGGTCTCGATTTGGCGACTTTCCTTTTGAAGCCAAGTAGCGAAAACGTGTAAACGTCCCAGTTCAACTCAATAGATGTTTACATCAATCTTGTTGCTATAGCAACCCTGTGTTTACTTTTTCACAAACCCCGAAGTCGCCAAATAGCATTCCGGCCATAATACGCTAGCTGTTCCTTCGCGGTCACTAAAGAGCAGGTTAAAAACTTTCATTGTAAATAAAAAAAATTAAAAACATCGTTTTTCGAAGTTCTTAACTCTAAAAAAACAGTTTTTAACAACAACCATTTAAGTTTTATTTGCAGTCTTCATTTTCAATTGGTTAACAAGTGCTTACGGGATTATAATTATTACTCTAAATGGAACAATCTTTATATTCTATTTGATATTTGAATCTATTCAAATAAAAAAATATTCCAAGTCCATTACTTTATTTGTTTAGAAAATAGAGAGCAATCATGCTTAACTTCTCTTTTTTTATTTAAATTTAAATTTCAAAAACCAGATTGAAAAATCCTATTGTGGTTTTTGAATTATTTATAAACATACTCCTGAAAAATATCCCAAAAGTTATTATTCTTCTTTCGATTAATTGGAGTCGTACTGTTAATTTTTAAATTGATCCAGAACGTGAATATATTTATATAACAAGTTTAAAAATATGATGGTGTTTTTTTCTTTTATATCAGGCTCTTCGGCGAGGGTATTGTTTTTGCCGTTTTCCGATAATGCCATGCAGGAAAGCGTATGGCGCAGGAAGGAACAATGGGAAGCGAGTATACGTGGATTTGTATATGTTTTTTATGACTTATTTTTAGCTATACTTTAAAGTACACAAGACGTTTTAAGACGTCATAAAATAGCAGTGAATGTTGTTATTTTAAAAATATGTCGAAATGATATTTAATCGAAATTTTTAAAATCATCTAGTAATTAAAATGATTTTCGAAAATTTAATGAATTTGGGTCGTTTTTTTATGACCTTTTTAATAACAGTTAAAGTGTACAAAACGTCTAAGACGTTATAAAATATTGGAGAATATTTTTTTCCAAAATATGTTGAAACGATATCGAAGTGTCAAAATTTAAATCATTTAGTGACAAAAAAAAATAATTAAAAAATAATTTTAAAAAAAACATTATTAAATTAATGAATTTGTACTATATGTTTTTTTATGACTTATTTTTATCTACACTTTAAAATACACAAGGCGCCTTAAGACGTTAGAAATACGTAGTGAATGTTGTATTTTTAAAAATAAGTCGAAATGTTAATGAATGAATAGTTAAGGGACAAAATTGAAGTAATTTGGTAACTAATATGGGTGGGTATATTTTACTTATTTTTAGCTATACTAAAAGGTGAAAAAAAACGTCTTCAGACGTTATAAAATAGTAGTGAATGTTGTCATTTCAAAAATGTCGGAATTATAATTTCAATCATTTGGTAACTAAAATCAGATTTGAAAAAATAAATGAATTGGGGAAATTTTTTATGACTTTTTCTTTATTGTACTTAAGACGTCATAAAATAATAGTGAATGTCGTCATTTCAAAAATATGTCCACATGATATCTAATAGCAAAATATTATATCATTTGGTAATTGAAATTAGATCTAAAAAATAAATGAATTTAGCTCCGTTTTTTATGACTTACTTTTAGTTGTACTTTAAAGTATACAAGGAACCTGAAGACGTCATAAAATTGTAATAGTTTGGTTTAGTTTGAATTATAGTCGCACTAGAGCTACGCGAGGGCTATTGGCGACGGGCGTCATATTTTAGAACCACAGTCAAGTGACGAGCCGACACCCGAGTAGGCACCAACGCAACCGTTAGGGGCGACATCGTACGCAGAGTTAAAATTTTAAGGATATTTAACGTGCACTTCCTCTACACGCGGTATTATTCGTCGGACATTTTGGGCTGCACGGGCCGTTTATAGGTCGGCAGTTGTTTTGGCGATGCCCGGACCCGAACCTGGGACCTTTCGCATGTTAGGCGAATGCCTAACCGACTGGGACCCCCCCTTCCCCCCCCCCCCAGTAATAAATGCCTCATTTCCAAAATATGTCTAAATGATATCTTAGATAACTTGATATCACGTGATGATATGAAATGATATCTAGACAGTAAATTTAATTCCTTTGGTAACTTAAAATGAATTTTGAAAATCTACGGAATTTGCCTGTATTTGCTATTATCGCGTAATATTTCGTTGAAGTGACTTTTATCTTTACACTCTTAAAACAAAAGAGTGAAATTCACTCCTATAGGAGAAGTGCATTTTCGGCACCGGAAAGGAGTGGAAATGAACTCAGACTGAGTTAAAACCGCTCGTTTTAACAGTGTAGGACGCAGATTGTTTTCTTTTATTTCTTTTACTCACTCCGAAAAAGAGTGAAATTCACTCCTATAGGAGAAGTGCATTTTCGGCACCGGAAAGGAGTGGAAATGAACTCAGACTGAGTTAAAACCGCTCGTTTTAACAGTGTAGGACGCAGATTGTTTTCTTCTATTTCTTTTACCCACTCCGAAAAAGAGTGAAATTCACTCCTATAGGAGAAGTGCATTTTCGGCACGGAAAGGAGTGGAAATTAACTCAGACTGAGTTAAAACCGCTCGTTTGTTTTAAGAGTGTAGGGAAACAAGAAAAGTTGTGAAAGAATTAAAATATGGCTCATACTTTGCGGTTTCTTTAATGCTAACAGAAACTGTCATAGTATGGAGAGACATATAGACAAATCATAGAAAAAATAGGCCTCCGATGCCGTACCTTTTTTTTTTAATCATTTTAGCTTCCACACTACGTTTATAACGTAAAAAGTGAAAGGTATTATAATCGTTCAGTCCGTCTGTCTGTCTGTCACCCACTTTCACAGAACGAACTGCAAGTCGCACAAACAAGTGGGATACGTCATTTTGAAGCAACAAATAAGGCTAGGTTACATCCCAAATTTCATTAAAAAATTTAAATTAGAAGTATATTTAAAATTTAAATAATTAAAAATTTAATCTACATTGAAATAACATGCAAATTCCATTTTTATTTAATATTTTCACTGTTGTCATTTCGTCAAACGTACGAGAAACTTTATTTAAAATAAAAATAAAACTCTTGAAAAAAAATTATTTATGCGATATAATTCAGTTTGGATTGTTGAAATATCACAATAGAGTTCTTTTGATGGTTCATTATATATGTATGAGGAAAGATGCATAGAATAACTTTGAGTAAAACATATGCAAAAGTTCGCTTTCATTTTTAAAGCATCAATTTTACTAATTATTTATTCTTCTCTTTTTCGAAAGAAAGTTAATGAACATGGGAAATTGTGGTGACTAAAAGATATTTATTAAACAAAATTGCAGCATTATTCTTCGAATTTCAAACAAATTTAGCAAACGATAATGAGAAATTATTAATTTGCGAATGAAGATTAATGAAAATACTTAATTTTGGCGTTTAAAAGTTTGAATTAGAAATAAATTATTACCTAAAGGCCTGTTTGGCGAATTTCTTTTTGAGATGCATAAATAGTGAGATTTTTGTTGAGCACAAATATTGTGTGGAAGTGGTTTAAGTGACAGATTCTGTAACAAACCAACTTGTTATTTTTAAAAAAATTATTTCGACAGTCTAATAGGACGGCTGAAATGGAAATTGAAAGTATAGACAGACATACTGGAAATTTCCCAAAATTATTCCTACTTTTGATTTTATAATTTTTTTTTCAAATTCACAGACGGACGTCCAAAAATCATAAAATATAAGTCAAGTAGTACCTTAAAAAACATTTGATTCCGGACGGAAATTAATAGAATGGGCAGACAGACAGAAGTCTCCATTATATCATTCCTACTTTCCATTTTTTTTCAAATTAGAAGACAGACGGACGGGAAAAAATCATTAAGGATAGGTCAAGTAGTACCTGAAAAAAAAAAAGAATTTTGAAATTTTGATAGTCAGTTAGGGCCACTACTTCACACAGTGTTTAAATGTATGGACAGATGGACAGAAATCTCCGCGATACCAGTCTACTTCCATTTTTTTTTATTTCTTTCGAACCAAAAAAAAGGAGACAAAACCTTTAAAAAACTCTATTAAACAGTTATAAGTTCAACAACAGGACGTTTTGGCACAATTTTGATATTTTAATAGTCGCGATGACGTCATTTAAAAAGACGATAGCAACAATGACCTAACAATAGTAACAATGACGTCATGTAAGCGAAGAGTTTTTTTTTCTTTCAGAGGGATGGTCAGTTTCATAGAGCTAACTTATTATTTGGCACGGATAGGTAGACGGGTGGACAAAAATACGGACATACAGTCAGACGGACAAAAAGTATAAAAGATAGGTCTCTGATGCCATACTTTTCAAACTAAAAAAAAGGAAATAATTTTTAAAATCGGACGGTTAGAATGGCCATCAGCGGGCGTGTTTCACGTCTTGAGTGGCAACAGATCCACAGGAATGAAAATAAGGTCTAGATTGGCGCAGTGGGCGGAGCTTACCGTGTGATGCCACCAATCAGACCGATTATGGAATCCGATAATGATAGTGGGAGTAATTTTACGTCACGTGAAACTAGCCAATAACCAAATTTTAATTAAAATAAAATCTGAACTAAAAATAATAGGTTAAATTATCAAAAAATTGGTTCCTCAGAGGAAATAACTTAGTTCTCACTCTCAAATTTCCGCGGACTCAATCTTTTTTTTATTCAATTCAATTGGCTATCATTTTTAGCTTCCACACTACGTTTATAACGTAAAAAGTGGAAGGTATTATAATCGTTCAGACCGTCTGTCTGACCATCACCCACTTTCATAACCCAAACTACAAATGCTACGGACAAGTGTGATACGTCAAAAAATACAGCGCATCGAAATTAGAATACATTGAAAATTTCAGAAAAGAATTTGAATTCGAAGTACTTCAATTAATTAAAAAACTGCAAAATTTAATGCTCATTTAAAAATCATAAGAAGCCATTTTTATTAGAATTTAATCACCATTGCCATTCGCAACAATCGCTCGAGAAACTTTAATTCTTTTAGACAATAAATTAAAATAAATTTATTTTTGCGACATCGATCAGTTTGAAATGCCGTCAAATATCTACGAGATATTATATCTAATATCGCCAATATCACTACGAGATTCTTTGTACGTTGATATGAAATGTTTCCATTCTATTTAAAAGCGAGTAATATTACATATTTATTCTTTGAAATATAAATTAATTTTTGCAAACGATAAGTAATAATTATTGAATTTTCGAAATAAAATAAATGAAACTAGCCAAATTTAGCATGTAAATGTTTAATATAGAATATCAATGCTGTGTTTGGCGCCTTTTTACCTGTTTTTTTCTTATAACCAAGATCGTGACGTAACATGATTTCAAAAGTTTCCTAACCATTAATTCCAGACAATGATGTCCAATTTATTCCCCATATACTTTATTCATTTGTAGATAAAACTTCGATCGTTACACATGTCATTTAAAAAAAAATCTGATTAGGCTAAAAAAAAAAAAGATTATTTTTAAAAGCACATTTATAAAACGCGTTTTAAAATACAAGGACAAATACTTAAGCACTTTTCGAGGTATTTCATTGTATATCAGTTTTTATCAATTTGTATTTACCGATGATTACTTATCATTTTAGCTTAGGTTTGAGTCCTGGTTTAGTTATTTATGCAACTAATGCATAAAGTTAAAATTTTTTTAAAACAAGGCTTGGAGATTTATTAGTTGACAGCTTATTTCCCCGAATAATACTGTTTTACTATTTCTTTATTTCAATTACCTAACATGAAATATATTGTTATGAGGTCGAGAATTCGAAATGGAGATTTTGAGTTTTCTACGCGTTTCGTAGGGTGTCGATTGTAAAAAAAAGTGGTTTTCGAACATTGGTTGTTCAATATACACTCTTAAAACAAACGAGCGGTTTTAACTCAGTCTGAGTTAATTTCCACTCCTTTCCGTGCCGAAAATGCACTTCTCCTATAGGAGTGAATTTCACTCTTTTTCGGAGTGGGTAAAAGAAATAAAAGAAAACAATCTGCGTCCTACACTCTTAAAACGAGCGGTTTTAACTCAGACTGAGTTAATTTTCACTCCTTTCCGGTGCCGAAAATGCACTTCTCCTATAGGAGTGAATTTCACTCTTTTGTTTTAAGAGTGTACGCGTTTCGTAGGGTGTCGATTGTAAAAAAAAAAGTGGTTTTCGAACATTGGTTGGTCAATCTAACTGAAACCATTCTATAGCTCGAACTTAATAAAATGGAATGTTTTGCAAGGACTTACAAAAAGTGCATAGCGCAGTTTTGGGTGTACTTTAAATTGATGACTTAACCACTTAAGAGGAGTCGGATGGGTGTTTGGGTCAAAAATGCCGATTTTCTGTTTTTCTTTCATTTTTAATCTGCATATCTGTAGCTTTAATTTAAGACCAAGATTATCGATTTATGCTTAGTGGTTTTCTTTCTATAACTCTGTATAATAGTTCTTACCTATGCCTTACTTTTCTTTTGAGTTTCCTGAAATATGCATCGCTCAAAGCAGCGCTCGGGACAGTGTAACTGCGATCTTTTTCAACAGTCAGGAACATTTTTCTCAGGAACTATAAAATATATCAAATGTTTTGTTTTATTATTTCTTCCCCATCAATAGCTCTCATTTAAACTGGGGAATTTTAAATATCTCTGCTCAAAAAAGAGTTATATAACTTTAAAATCTGATTTTTTTTTTTGCTTTTTTAATACATATTTTTCCAAAACATCACTGTAAAAGTATTTTTTTATACTGTAAAATATCCTCAGTTTAAGTCAAAGAACTAAATGTGAGGAACAAACTATAAAAAAATTCGTAATGATGTCTCATATAGTTCCTGAGAAAAATGTTCCTAAATTTAGTAAAATTAACGTGGGCGAGATAGAACCATCCGACTCCCCTTAAAGAGCTGTATGCTTCATATTTCGTACACGGACCATCATAACAAAATCACGCTTGCGCAAAGGGTGGCTGCCATAGAACTCTTTTGGTTTTAAAGGTATTGGTGAAAAACGCTACAGACTTCAAATTTAGTACACGAGTTTCCAGTACACCTGTTGGGCGTCATAATAGGCAGTTCGAGAAAATCGTGCATGCGGAGAGGGTAGCTGGAATAGAACTTTTTAGGTTTTAAAGTTATTGAAATTACCTTATATGGTATATAAGTAACTTTAAGGTAACAGGGAACAAAACGACCATTCAAAATATCGAATTTTCATTTAAACTTTAGTTACTGAATCGTGCCTTTACGAAAGTAACTTTTATGATGCCCATTTGAATATGAGGCCGGAGTTTACAAATTTGGTAGTTAATTTCAATATAACTTTGTTGCCTGCTTTAAATGTCATTATTTCAAAACACTAATTTTCAGCCTTAAGGTACTCTTTTCTCTTTTTCTATTTTACTAGAAGAGTTGAAATGTTCTGTGATGTCTTATACATGTCTATTTAACTCAGTGAACCAAAAATATTCCAAAAAAATATTATGTGAGTAAAATAAAGACGATTTTTCTAATTTAAGAAATTCGCAAAATTTCTATTTAGGTTAATAACTTAAAATTATGAATGTTTTATCGTCACACTTTAAGTTCATTGCGTTGAATGGATATTTTTTTATTTTTATAAAAAAAATATTTTTATTTTTATAAAAAAAATATTTTTATTTTTATAAAAAAAATATTTTCAGATACACCAAGTGTACTTAAAAGCTAAAAATCGGTGTTTCAAAATAAGGACATAAAAAGCTAGAAACAAAGTTATATTGAAATTAACTACGAAATTTGTAAACTCCAACACCATGTTCAGATGCGTATTATATAAAAGTTTTCGTAAATATTCATTTTAGTAATCGAAAGTTAAAATGAAAATTTGATATTTTGAAGCGTCGTTATGTTCCCTGTCCCCTTAAAACTGTGTTGATTTATTGGGAGATTATTTAGTTTTTTTTAGTTTGAATTATCGTCGCAGTAGAGGTACACGAGGGCTATTGGTGACGCGGGAGTCGTAGTTTAGATCCACAGTCAAGTGACGAGCCGGCACCCAACGCAACCGTTAAGGGCGACATCGAACGCAGCGTTTGGAATTTGGAGCGTATTCTAACGTGCACTCTCTCTTACACGGGGTATTATTCGTCGGATATTTTTGGCTGCATGGGCCGCTTATAGGTCGGCAGTTATTTTGGCGATGCCCGGACCCGAACCTGGGACCTTTCTAACCGATTGGGCTCCCCAGCCCTCTGAGATTATTTAGAGTCGTGGAGTTGTTACACAACCCTGAGCACGGCCAACTTAAATAACAAGGCTGGAGAAGCTCTCCCAAACATGAGCGTAGACGGAAATATTGACGTCGGGAGTAGGGAGCCTAGTGGTCAGCGTCTCGGTCCCGGTACCACTGAAGACCCACAGAGTATATGCGGAGTACGTGCTCGTTAAATCTGTTGGGTCCGAAAGTCCTGTGGTCGGTCATTGCGCAGTTTCCCACGGGTACAGGTCCCTGGAGACTATTTCCCTCCCCTTCATAGGGACATGTCTAAATTGTGGAGGTGGCGATAGATGGCAGCATCTGTCTTGTATGTGTGTGTATGTCGTGTCCGTCCTTCTTGACGAAGGTTTATAAGCGGGTCTTTGTGACCAAGCACACAAGCCTGAAAATATGTCTACACTCTTAAAACAAACGAGCGTTTAACAGTCTGAGTTAATTCCACTCATTTCCGTGCCGAAAATGCACTTCTCCTATAGGAGTGAATTTCACTCTTTTCGGAGTGGTAAAGAAATAAAAGAAAACAATCTGCGTCCTTCACTCCTAAAACGAGCGGTTTTAACTCAGTCTGAGTTAATTTCCACTCCTTTCCGGTGCCGAAAATGCACTTCTCCTACAGGAGTGAATTTCACTCTTTTGTTTTAAGAGTGTACCAACCAGCCAAATGACTGTGAATTTCGAACCCTGGCGCCAACCTATACCACACACCCTGTAAAACCCCCTTCTCATCCATTACACCACCAGCAAACACTTAAAAGGGGGGCCTAGCTTCTCAAACAGGGCTCTGCCTCATAAAAATAGGAAACCCTCTGCTAAAAAGTCCCGTATAGGCCCCTCTCTAGAACATTATATAAGGCTGCTTTCTTACATAACTGCCTCGCACCCAGTTGATATGAGCGGAAACCCTACCCAGAAAATGTTGTGTATCTTTTATGCTTTTATTATCTTTCAAAAGGGGTATTCGTTGAAGAGTTGCAATTGAAAGAGGTAAAAGGTTTTTTTTCGTTGGTAAAATAAAGATAACCGTTATTTCTGGAAGGGTAGTGACGTCATGTGTGGTGTAATGTTTTCACTTGCGAGGAGGTTTAGTGTAGGACTTGAAGGTCTTGCGCGTGTCTGGGTTTGTTTTGGTTGAATTGGATTGTTTCAGGTGACGTAATTCCTTACGGCTTTCATTCCTGCTTTTCTTTGGATTGGTGCTCTGTTCCCATGTGGCATCGATTCACCAATCTAGAATGAATTTATTTTCATTCAGTATTTATGTTGCACCTCAAGACTTCGAAGAACAAATATGCAATATTGCTCACACTTAAAAAGAATTTTTTTAAAAGTTTTAGTTTGAATTATCGTCGCACTAGAGCTACACGATGGCTATTGGCGACGTCATAATTTAAAACCACAATCAGGTGACGAGCGGACATTTGAATAGGCACCCAACGCAACCGTTAAGTGCGACATCGGACGCGGCATCGGGACATTGGAGAATATTTAACGTGCACTGGCTCTACACGGGGTATTATTCGTCGGACATTTTTGGCTGCACATGCCGTTTATAGGTCGGCAGTTATTTTGGCGATGCCCGGACCCGAACCTGGGACCTTCCGCATGCTAGGAGAACGCCTGAACCGACTAGGCTCCCCAACCCCCTTAAAAAGAATTAAAACATTTCATATCAACATTGAAATTATCGATCACCTTCGAAAGATAGCTAAAAGTACTGATTTTTAAATATCAGTTCCCATGTGACATGACCCAATCGAGATTCGATAAATAATTTATTTTCAGTCAGCATTTCTGTTGCCACTCAAGACAGGAAACACGCTTATTAACGTCACACCAGAGCTAAAAGATTGTGAAAAGTCCTGAAATTTTGAAACGCGATGAAGTCACGTTTGTAAGATATTTATAGTGAAGAAACATAAATGCATTAAAAAAAAAATCATGAATGGGAAAAGTATAAATTATATAAGTAAAATCAGAGTTAAGAAAAATCCGAAATTTTTTACCTGTTCAAGTGTTTGTGTTTTTCAATAAAAAGTCCGGCCAAAAAAAAAAAAATTAATTGCCCAAAATTATTTTAAAAAGATATTTACCAAACTTTACTTAATGTCTTAACTATACATATGATTTATTTCCCATATTTAACTCTAAAATACACTGCTCAAAACAATTAGGGGAGCATTTTCTGTACTTTTGTTTACCTTTTCAGTTTCAACTTTTTATTTTTCATTTTAAAAATCTGAACTTTGTGAAATAGATTCATTATGCATCTACAATGAAATGGTAAAAAACGGGGGTGCAAAATCTTTTTTTAACTAATATTTAAAGGGAAAAAATTGGTATCATAACTTTTGAATAAATTATAACAATACTTTTTTCGAAACTTTATTTATTAAAAAAAAAGTTAAAATCAATTTTTAAACATCTAAGAATGTAAGCGTGAAGAATTTAGGGTCAATTTGTTTCATAAAATTTTTTGGTAGTGAATTTTATTTTGCCATATTTTCATATTTCCATTTAATGAAAACAAACATTATTTAATTCTTCAAAAGACATGATTCTACCATCTAACGATAAATAAGTGCGAGCTCAACTTAGTAAGAAAAAAAAATCGCATGCTGATGATTCCAAATGGAATCATTGGGGGTGAAAGGGTTTAAACCTTGCATTCCCCTTATTATTTTGAGCAGTGTAGTACAATTATCAACATCTTATCGGTATATAAATTTAGTTAGTTGGTTGGTTGGTAGACATATATATATTCAGGTTTGTGTGCTTGGTCAGAGACCCGCTTATAAACCTTCGTCAAGTAAGACAGACACAACAGACAACACACACACATAAGTGGATCCATCTAATTTTTAGAGACGGAGGCCAACTAGAGGACCCCCAGAATTGGCTTGTCACCCCCAGAGGTATTGATTTGGTTTGGGAACTTAGAGGACTTTCGGACCCAACAGATTTAACGAGCACGTACTCCGCATATACTCGGTAGGTCTTCAGTGGTACCGGGACTCGATCGCAGGACCTTCCGATCCCGAGACCGAGACGCTGACCACTAGGCTCACTACGGCCCTATATAAATTTATTTTGTATTTCGAGGAATAAATATGTGTTGTTGCTCACATTTAAAAATAAATAAAACATTTCATACCAACATACAACATTGAAAAAATCTATACTTTCAGAAGATAACTAATAGAACCTATTTTCGAATACCATTTAAAAAACAATGAAAAATCACGTGAAAAAGAATTAAAACGACATAATTCATTAATAAATGTTTAAACGTAACTGAAAGTTATTTTTTAAACCAAAAAAAAAAAAAAGAACTCATTGTGCCTATCTTAAAACAAATAATGCGAACTATCTAACAATCTTATTGTGACGTCATTCCAAACTGACTGACATACATTTCAAAAATAAATTTTAATTTGATATAAATAAAGTTTCCAGTGCGATTGTTGTGAGTGTTGTATAATGTGGATTTAATTCCATTAAATGGCTTTCTCATGCTTTTAAATTGTATAAAATTTGCATTTAAAAAAAAAAATATTTGAGGTGTACTTCGAATTCTTCTCTGAGATTTTCAATGTCTTCTATATTCGATGCTCTGACTTGTTTGACGTATCACATTTACATGTAGCATTTGTAGTTTGGGCCATGAAAGTGGGTGACGGAAAGACAGACATGTTCTTTATAAAAGCTTCTGCATTTTACATTATAAACGAAGTGTGGAAGCTAAAAAAAGAATAAAAAGAGTACGGTTTTAATGTAGCAACAGGAAGGCATAAAATTGCCATGCACAGACAAGGCCAAAACCAATTGCACAACTGCCCTTTGTGGTTAAAAGAAAAAACCACCCAGGGGGGCAGACGAAAAACCAGACGAGTGTATTTTTGGAACTTTTTAACCTTTTAAGAACCACAAGCTTTGCGGGAGAGGATGCAAATATTTAGTATACATTAAACTGTAATAGTTTAGGCTGAATTATCACTCTAGAGCAACAGTAGGGCTTTTATCGACGGGCGTAATAGTTTAAAACCACAGTCAAGTGACGAGTCAACACCTGAGTAGGGCCTAATGCATTTCTTAAGGGCGACAATGTATCAGGTTTAGTTTAGTTTGAATTATCGTCGCACTAGAGCTACACGAAGGCTATTGGCGACGGGCGTCCTATTTTAGAACCACAGTCAGGTGACGAGCCGACACCTGAGTTGGCACCCAACGCAACCGTTAAGGGCGACATCGTACGCAGCGTTAGGACTTTGAAGGATATTTAACGTGCACTCCCTCTACACGGGGTATTATTCGTCGGACATTTTTGGCTGCACGAGCCGTTTATAGGTTGGCAGTTATTTTGGCGATGCCCGGACCCAAACCTGGGACCTTTCGCATGCTAGAGGAATGCCTAACCGACTGGGCTCCCCAGCCCCTACGTAGTATCAGGACTTAGTAGCATATTTAGCTTGCCCTCCCTCTATACGTGGTATTATAGTAGTGGGATAATTTAGGGCTGCACGGGCCGTTTATAGGTTGGCAGTTATTTTGGCAATGCCCGGACCCAAACCTGGGACCTTTCGCATGCTAGAGGAATGCCTAACCGACTGGGCTCCCCAGCCCCTACGTAAGTATCAGGACTTAGTAGCATATTTAGCTTGCCCTCCCTCTATACGTGGTATTATAGTAGTGGGATAATTTAGGGCTGCACGGGCCGTTTATAGGTTGTCAGTTATTTTGGCGATGCCCGGAACTGAACCTGGGATCTTTCGCCTGCAAGACAAGCGTCTTAATACCAACTGGGCTCCCCAGCCCCCTTTGGGTGTGAGTTTATTGAGCCTTAGGCTGACCTTTAAGTCATGGGCTGATGCACGTTAAGTCTGTCATGTAATAGTCCTAACTCCGCGGAGGAAGTCTCTATTTTGTCGTATTGGGTGCTTGCTCAGGTGGTCGGCCTCGTCACTTGACCATAACCCAAATTATGATGCCCGTCACCTAGAGGTTTGGTTATTAAGGGGGAATGGGCGCGCTGAACCGGGGGTCTACAAAGTAATCAGTGTTAATCCTATGGAGAAAAAAATATTTTCTCTGCCACATTTCTCCGGCTGTATTGAATATTTTTACAAGCGGATTTTTTTTTATGTGATAAATGTAGGGGACTTACAGGTCCTGACGTTCCCACTTTTTGAAATGGGTTCGAATATTTTTTTAAAATTTTCAAAAAATAATTTTACACAAAATATTCGAAGGAATTTCAAAAAGTGGGAAGATAGAGACCTGTAAGTTATCACCATTCATTATTTAAAAAAAAAACCGTTTGTAAAAATATTCAATACAGACGGAGAAATGTGGCAGAGAAATAGTTTTTTCCCATTGGATTAACACTGACGCACTTGAGTTTGGAGACCCGCGGTCCAGCGCGCCCATTCCCCCTTAAGGGCATCTTTCAGGTCTTGAGTGGCAACAGAAATGCTGAATGAAAATAAATTATTTATCACGCCTCGATTGGTGAATCAATATCAGATGGGAACAATACCAATTAGAGCATCAATCACAGGAAACGCGATAATGAAAGCCGAGAGGAACTATGCCAGTCACCTGAAACAAGTCAATCGAGTCTGAACAAGCACACAAACTGGAAAATACATGTACCAACCTACCTACTTACCAAGTCAATTGAAATAAGTTCTTACAAGAACAGCCGACCCGGCGGCGCAACGGTTAGGGAGCTAGCCTTTGGAGCCTCTGGGTTCGGGTTCGAATCCCGGTAAGGCATGGATGTTTGTGTTTGTCGAGTATATGCGGAGTACGTGCTCGTTAAATCTGTTGGGTCCGAAAGTCCTCCAAGTTCCCATACCAAATCAATACCTCTGGGGGTGACAAGCCAATTCTGGGGATCCTCTAGTTGGCCTCTGTCTCTAAAAATTAGATGGATCCACTTATGTGTGTGTGTTGTCTGTTGTGTCTGTCTTACTTGACGAAGGTTTATAAGCGGGTCTCTGACCAAGCACACAAACCTGAATATATATGTCTACCAACCAACCAACCAACCAACAAGAACTGACTACCTGGCTATTGGCTCTGGTGTTGCAACTGCATTGAGTCAATTACAAAAATACCCCCAAAAATACAAAATGTCTTCCTCCACAGACCGAGACCTCACGCAAGGCCTCGCACTTTCCAATAGCCATCTTCCTGGGTCTTGCAGAGTCATTCCCTCTTATCGTCTTTAACCCTCCGACCGCATCCTAAAGACGTGAAAAAACCTCAACGCCCCTGAAGATGAAGAAAAGTGACTCACAAGGCCAAGAGAAAGGGCCCGAAAAAGGGGTAAAAGGCGAAGGAAGATTTGGAACATTTTGAAAGAACAGTTGTGCACTCTTAAAATGAAAATGTTTTCTTTTTTTACTTTCAATTACCTTATCTGAAATATAAGGTAATTTAATCGTGTATGCAAAACATACTTTTTAATCTGTTTGTTTGAAAATGTGTAGATAAAGAATAAATGCGTAGGATTTTGAGCTCTCCAAAACGAAATCTCATTTACGTGAGCTTCCCCAAAAGTTCACAATTATTTTTTTAAAATATAAACTGATATTTTAATCAATTACATTTACCAAGTAGACTTAAGGGGACATCAATTTCCAAAAACGAAGTTAACTCGCCCAATGTTAACCTATGGAGAAATTGGATGGACTTTTTCATGATTTAGAATCCACAATTTTCTATTTATTGTTTCCGAACTTGTTGATAGTATGCTATGCAGGGTGTCCGTAAAAGAATGTCCGAGTTTTAATGGTATATTATAGGAGTTTATTTTATACTAAATATAACAAATCATACATTGAAGGAAACTAACCTAGTTTTTCCTATAAGTGCTCAATGTGTGCGCCTTTAGTGATACGGCACACATCTAAACGAAAATGCGATTCTTCCCATACTGTCTGCAGCAAGTCCGGAGTAATGGAAGCAACAGCCTTGCAATTCTACCTTTCAAGGTTGGTAAATCGTGGGGTAGGGGTGGAACGTAGACCCGATCTTTTACGAAGCCCCAAAGGAAGAAATCACAAGGCGTGATGTCAGGTCACAATTTGAAACTCGGACATTCTTTTACGGACACCCTGTATATTGATAAGCTCCAAGTTAGTGCTTTTTTTAAATTGTCTCCGACTTAATTAGAACGTTTTTTATAAGCTGACATAGGTAAAACAATGCTTTTTAACGCATTAAAATAATTTACATAAACCATATCAAGGGTGTTGCTCCACAAAGATGTTGCTGCTTAGCAATACATACCAAATCATACTAACAAATTCAGAAGCAATAGGTAGAAAATTGTGGATGTTAGACATGAAAAAAAATCTATCCAATATCTTTATAGGTTAACATTGAAGGAGTTAGTTACGTTTTTGGAAATTCATGACTGTATGACTGACAGTCTCATAGAGCTAATGCATTAGTTTTGAAATCACAACTTTTGCAAAAGAATTGCTTTGCCCTGTTATCCCATTTTCACCAGGTATGGGAATCATCATAACATCAATTTATAACCAAATTAAAAAGAAAATAACATCCGGTTATGACTGACAGTCTCATAGAGCTAATGCATTAGTTTTGAAATCACAACTTTTGCAAAAGAATTGCTTTGCCCTGTTATCCCATTTTCACCACGTATGGGAATCATCATAACATCAATTTATAACCAAATTAAAAAGAAAATAACATCCGGTTATTTAATTATTTATTGATAAAGTTTTAAAACAGTGTCGCCATCTGCTGTACATTTGTGGCATTTTAAAACTTCAAAAATATATAATTAAATAACTAGATAACAATTTTTTTTCTCAAATTTGTTTAATTTTGATGTATCTTGATTTCCATACTTGAGGAAAAAGTGCTAACATGATGGCAAAGCAATACTTCTGAGAAAGTTGTGATTCCAAAACTGATGCTTTAGCTCTATGGGACTGACAATCCCTCTTAAACACGTTAAAATAACGTCTCCGTTCTTTCCCTCACATTTTCAAAAATTGCAGGCGGGTCCTTGAGCACACCCTTGATCCGTTTTTCGGTCCGAGGTCAAGACACGGGGCCCAAAGGGGTGATAAGAAAAATAGAGAGGCCCCGCGCGAGGGGCAGGATTTATTTGCGCCGCTTTTTTTAATGGCCCTACCGGCATCACTGAAAGTTAGAGGCCGTCGATTGTTGGAAGGAAAAAAAGTGGGAATGCAATGTGAGAAGAGGGAGTTGTTTGGTTGAATTGGCTTCTTACTAGAGTTTGTACGAGAATTACACTGCTCAAAACAATTAGGGGAACGCATGGTTTAAACCCTTTCGCCCCCAATGATTCCATATGGTATCATCGGCTTCTGATTTTTTTCTCACTAAGTTGAGCTCGTATTTATTTATCGTTAGATGGAATAATCGTGTCTTTTAAAGAATTAAATAATGTTTGTCTTAATTAAGTGAAAATACGAAAAAGATGGTTGAATAAAATTCACTCCCAAAAAATTTTATGAAATAAATTGACCCTAAACTCTTCACGCTTGCATTCATCGATGTTTAAAAATTGATTTTACCTTTTTTTACAAATAAAGTTTTGAAAAAAATATTGTTAAAATGTTTTCAAAAGTTTTGATTCCAATTTTTCCCCCTTAAATTCCCCCCCCCTGTTTTTTACCATTTCATTCTGGATGCATAATGAATCTATTTCACCAATTTTAGATTTTTAGAATAAAAAATAAGGAGTTGGAACTGGAAACAAAAGTAAACAAAGTGTTCCCCTAATTGTTTTGATTAGTGTAGTTTCGTTATTTAAAGCCGTGGTCAAGTGATGAGTCCGACACCTTGGCTGGCACCCAACGAAACCTTTCAGCGACGGAGGTAGGACGTTGGTTCAGTTACGTTAAAGCCGGGTACATGAGAGTTAGGTGGAATTATCGTCGCACTAGAGCTACACGAGGGCTATTGGCGACGAGCGTCGTAATTTAGAACAGTCAAGTGACGAGCCGACACCTGAGTAGGCACCAACGCAACCGTTAAGAGCGACGTCGTATACGCAGCGTTAGGATTTTAAAGGATATTTTGCGTGCACTCCCTCTACACGGGGTATTATTCGTCGGACATTTTTGGCTGTACGGGCCGTTTATAGGTCGGCAATTATTTTGACGATGACTGGACCCGAACCTGGAACATTCCGCGTGCAAGGCGAACGCCTTAACCGACTGGGTTCCCCATCCCCTCCCATGTAAATGTAGTGTAAGTCACAATTTAAAAGGAGATTTAATGCTTTTTAAATTGGAAAAATAAATCAAATTAAATAAAGCATATTACATTATTAAGTTTTAATAAGTTGGTTGGTAGACATATATTTTCAGGCTTGTGTGCTTGGTCACAAAGACCCGCTTATAAACCTTCGTCAAGAAGGACTTACACGACATACACATACATGACAGATGCTGCCATCTATCGCCACCTCCACAATTTAGACATGTCCCTGAAGGGGAGGGAAATAGTCCCCAGGGACCTGTACCCGTGGAAACTGCGCAATGACCGACCACAGGACTTTCGGACCCAACAGATTTAACGAGCACGTACTCCGCATATACTCGGTAGGTCTTCAGCGGTACCGGGACTCGATCGCGGGACCTACCGATCTCGAGACGCTGATCACTATAAGGCTCACTACGGCCCCTTTTAATAAGTGTAGATCAACTATTCCACTAATTTTTTTTCATTTAATGTTAAAACTTGTAGTGATAATCCTTTTTTACACACGTGACTTATACTACAGAAAGGATAATTTTGCATGGAATTAGCCTTTAGCATGTGCTGTAATGTGGAAAAAGGGATTGGTTCGACTTGAGCTGTAATGGCGGGCAAATCAATAGGGTACTTGACAGTATCGCTAAAATACTTTCCAATATTAATTAAATTATAGTTTGAACCCAAATATATCAAACGTATATATTTTTTTGAAAAATAAATCTTTAAATAATTCATAAAAATCATTTTCAAATGTTTTTTTTTTCGTCGGTACGTCACGTGATCACAAACACGTTGATTTGGCTGACGTCACTAGTATGTATAAACAAACCGGTGTGATGTTTTTTTTTGTTTGTAATTTAACTGGTTTTAATCTTACTTACAATTAAAATAAGAATTATATAGATAATGGGTGGAGGTTTTACATAAGTGGATAGTTCAAATTTGCTTAAAGTATAGATTCCAAAATGGTGTTTCAAAGTTTGTTTATAGTTACTAGTGACATCATAGATACCACGTGACAGCCACAAAGCATTTTCAGGAGTGATTTTTCGTCCTAATTTTAAAATTCATTTTTTCCCCTTTTTATGGGGTATTTGAAAAAAAGAAACAACACGGGTCTAATATTTTTGGCATAAGAATATTTTAAGCCAATAAATATTTTTTTTAGTCAAGTACCCTATTGGCCAGCCTGTGATTTTCATCGATGTGATGATGACATCGTACGCTAACGCCGTCTAGACTTCGGACTCCACGGATTTAACGAGCACGTCTGTCCCAATGTACTCGGGGAACCCCTTAATTAAGTCGATTTTATTTATTTTTTGCCAACAAACATCCGTCTGTAGGATGTGGCTGGGTTTTGAACGCGGGACCCTCTGCATGAGAGGCCGATGTTCTAACAACTGGGATACGAAGCCCCCTGTACGAACGTGTGCGCAACATTTTGTTTTTACAGCTTTCCCCATATCATGAATCCTAGGTACGCAATTTATTTTATTTATTTTATTTCAACCACCAAACAGAACAGGTCCATTTACAGGCAGAGGACTAACTATAAAGATCACAAATACAAAAAAATACAAGGAAACACCAAAAGAATTAAAAATACTAACGACAACATGATCATTAAAACAATGCCCTAAAATATATATAAAACAACGAAGCCAGCAAACTGTACACAAGAAACAAATCAACAGGACAAAATATTTGATAAACATCTTTTCTTAAACTCAGTATAAGACATAAAAAATATATCAACATCGTCTTGAACACGATTAAAAATTACATAAAATTTAAAAAGACAATATTTATTAACATAATTATATTTATGGGGAAAAGCCTTGAAAAGTGGACTGTCCCTTAACAATCTATTAGGAACAGAGAAACTTATGCAACTAAGGATATCACTACAATCAATAACATTATTTGAAACCTTGCAATTCAACCGAATCAGAAAAAAAAAAACCCGTATCCGTACGGCGAGCCATAAGCGAGGTTTCTTAACTGCATGGAAAAATTATTCAAACTTATTTATTGAAGTAGACAGCTGTTATTTAGTTTGAATTATCGTCGCACTAGAGCTACACGAGAGCTATTGGTGACGGGCGTCGTATTTTAGAACCACAGTCAAGTGACGAGCCGACACCTGAATAGGCACCCAACGCAACCGTTAAGGGCGCATCGTAGGACTTGATTGGAGCGTATTTTAACGTCCTCCCTCTACACGGGGTATTATTCGTCGGACATTTTTGGCTGCACGGGCCGTTTATAGGTTGGCAGTTATTTTGGCGATGCCCGCACCCAAACCTGGGACCTTCCACATGCTAGGCGAGCGCCTAACCGACCCTGTTATTTAGAATATCTGATTTTGCGGTAACGTTATATTTAGAAATTTAATGTCAAATAAGGTTAACTAGCAAAATGTAATGGGAAATAAGGTTTGCTCTCCGTCTTATCAAACACACAAAGATCAAGGTTGGTGATTTTCCCTGCGTCACTCGAAACGTAAAATTAAATGCATGAGATTTAGTATTTTTAAAGACAGTTACATAAACGATTCTAAAGATCAAAGACTTAGTACAGCACCTTATCAACATTCTCGATGACTTTTAACTTGGGAAAATTAATTACAGGAAAACTCCAATTATCCTATCTCTGGCTATCCGAACTTCAATTATGCGATTACGTGCGCTATTAAAAACATCGACCTATAAACGGCCCGTGCAGCTAAGAGATGTCCGACCAAAAATATCCCATGAAGAGGGAAAGCACTTTAAATATGCTCTAAAGTCCCGTTGCCGCGTACGATGTTGGACTTAACTAACCCCAATAACTAATTCACGCTAAAAATAATTGTACTTCCGCCAGGGCCGGATTTCTAAATAGGCTAAGTAGGCTGTAGCCTAGAGCGGGGAATTTTTTGGGAGGGGCGGCAAATTTTAGGTCAGTTTTCAGAAAATTAAAATATCTGATTTTCTATTTCTATATTTTCTAATTATATTGTATTTCAAATAAACCTATTTTCCCTCTTTTATATTCGTTGTGATAATTTTAACCACATACCAGTTTTTGCAACTAGCCAGCATACTTCCCGAAGTGGAAATACTGTCAGGGCGGCAAATTGTCGTAGCTAAGCGGCATCTTTTAAATCGCCGTATTCGTAATTACTAACACTGAAAAAGACACCGGATTCATGATTGAAACAGCAGTAAAAAGTCTTAAAAAATTTGTTTAATTCTTCATCGGAAATACTGATGACCTAACTTCGAACACAACTCGGCATCGGTATCCAACTAAGGGCATGAAAGGAAACCCAATATGTAGTCGGTGCACCTCGCACAATATGCTAGGGTATCACAATCGAATAGTACTGACTATCGCTAAAATACCTTCCAATATTAAATTAATTATAGTTTAAACCCAAAAATAACAAACGTATATATTGTTTTGCAAAATAAATCTTTAAATAATTAGTAAAAATCCTTTTTAAATGGCTTTTTTTTCATCGGTACGTCACGTGATCACAATCACGTCGATTTGGCTGACGTCCCTAGTATATATAAACAAACCGGTGTGATGTTTTTTTGCTTGCAATTAAACTGGATTTAAATAGAGAATAGTGCCATCCCCCCCTATCTTTTCTTGCGGTTAAATAAATATGTTGGCAACAAATAAAAGACCGATCCAAATAATCATCAATACCTTTAATTAAACATGATTAGACAGACAATAACAATTTAAAATTTCTTGAAATAATTTAAATTACTCCTCAGTACCACTCTCTTCTTGAACATGCTGCCTGACAGTTTATGACTCTTTGCCAGATTTGTCATTGTCACAGCTTAATTTTCCTAAATCTTTCCTCATTTCGATTTAATACATAAAGTTAATTGTTAGTTTAATTGTTTCATAAAACAATTCAAAAAGTTAATTGCAATTATTTTAATTGTGATTTACAATTGACGTACGTTAATCAAAATAATTTAATTGCAAGGTGCAATTAAAAGTTCAATTGCGATTAATTTAATTGTAATTAATTTAATTGCAATTACCTTTTTAGTCAATTAACAAGATAATTGACAAAGTAATTGATAAAGCAAGGTGCAATTAAAAGTTCAATTGCGATGCATTTAATTGTAATTAATTTAATTGCAATTACCTTTTTAGTCAATTAACAAGATAATTGACAAAGTAATTGATAAAGCAAGGTGCAATTAAAAGTTCAATTGCGATTAATTTAATTGTAATTAATTTAATTGCAATTACCTTTTAGTCAATTAACAGATAATTGACAAAGTAATTGATAAAGCAAGGTGCAATTAAAAGTTCAATTGCGATGCATTTAATTGTAATTAATTTAATTGCAATTACCTTTTTAGTCAATTAACAAGATAATTGACAAAGTAATTGATAAAGCAAGGTGCAATTAAAAGTTCAATTGCGATTAATTTAATTGTAATTAATTTAATTGCAATTACCTTTTTAGTCAATTAACAAGATAATTGACAAAGTAATTGATAAAGCAAGGTGCAATTAAAAGTTCAATTGCGATGCTTTAATTGTAATTAATTTAATTGCAATTACCTTTTTAGTCAATTAACAAGATAATTGACAAAGTAATTGATAAAGCAAGGTGCAATTAAAAGTTCAATTGCGATTAATTTAATTGTAATTAATTTAATTGCAATTACCTTTTTAGTCAATTAACAAGATAATAGACAAAGTAATTGATAAAGCAAGGTGCAATTAAAAGTTCAATTGCGATGCATTTAATTGTAATTAATTTAATTGCAATTACTTTTTTAGTCCAGTAACAAGATAATTGACAAAGTAATTGATTAATGCCCAACACTGCTATATTGCATTATTAGAATGATATTGAACAGCAGAAACCGGGCGTATATGCGATATTGCATGCTACTAAGATTGATTTTAATTTAAAAAAAGAAATTGCGACGTTAACAAATGCACTTACCCGTAGTAAAGATCTTCTCTGTAAATGACTTTTGAAAAATTAAACCTCTTTGAATTGGGCTGACCATTAAAACTCAAATATCATATGTTGATAAAAAAACCATATTAAAACTCAACTGTCATATGTTGATTGGTTGGTAGACATATATTTTCAGGCTTGTGTGCTTGGTCACAAAGACCCGCTTGTAAACCTTCGTCAAGAAGGACGGACACGACATACACACACATGCAAGACAGATGCTGCCATCTATCGCCACCTCCACAATTTAGACATGTCCCTGAAGGGGAGGGAAATAGTCTCCAGGGACCTGTACCCGTGGTAAACTGCGCAATGACCGACCACAGGACTTTCGGACCCAACAGATTTAACGAGCACGTACTCCGCATATACTCGACAAACACAAACATCCATGCCTTACCGGGATTCGAACTCGAACCCAGAAGCTCCAAAGGCTAGCTCCCTAACCGTTGCGCCGCCGGGTCGGCTCATATGTTGACAAAACAATGATCGGCTTGAACTATTCCGGCTGTTAATTTCTAGTCACCATGAGGAGCTTTAACACAGCCAATACTCGCCTCGTAATTTAGAACCACGGTCAAGTGACGAAATCGACACCTGAGCTAACACTAAAAAAAACTTGGGGGGGGGGGCATCGTAAGTTTAGTTTAGTTTGAATTATCGTCGCATATAAGCTAAACGAGGGCTATTGGTGACGGGCGTCGTATTTTAGAACCACAGTCAGGTGACGAGCCGATACATGAGTAGGCACTCAGTATCAGTAACATCGTAAGTACTCTACATATATAATAACCACGCATGTCATAGCGTGATGTGGAATCTGTTATTGAGTGGATTTATTTGAACAGCATATATCGTGTTTATTGGATGGCCGGATTCGAACCTGGGCCATCTCGATGATTAGGTTGGTTGGTAGACATATATATTCAGGTTTGTGTGCTTGGTCAGCGACCCGCTTATAAACCTTCGTCAAGTAAGACAGACACAACAGACAACACACACACATAAGTGGATCCATCTAATTTTTAGAGACAGAGGCCAACTAGAGGATCCCCAGAATTGGCTTGTCACCCCCAGAGGTATTGATTTGGTATGGGAACTTAGAGGACTTTCGGACCCAACAGATTTAACGAGCACGTACTCCGCATATACTCGGTGGGTCTTGCGTGGTACCGGGACTCGATCGCAGGACCTTCCGAGACCGAGACGCTGACCACTAGGCTCACTACGGCCCATCTCTATGTTGACAAAACAATGATCGCCTTGAACTATTCCGGCTGTTAATTTCTAGTCTCCATGAGGAGCTTTAACACAGCCAATACTCGCCTCGTAATTTCGAACCACGGTCAAGCGACGAAATCGACACCTGAGCTAACACTAAAAAAAAACTGGGGGGGGGGGGCATCGTAAGTTTAGTTTAGTTAGTTTGAATTATCGTCGCACTAGAGCTGCACGAGGGCTATTGGTGACGGGCGCCGTATTTTAGAACCACAGTCAAGTGACGAGCCGATACCTGAGTAGGCACTCAGTATCAGTAACATCGTAAGTACTGTACATATATAATAACCACGCATGTCATAGCGTGATGTGGAATCTGTTATTGAGTGGATTTATTGGACCAGCATATATCGTGTTTATTGGATGGCCGGATTCGAACCTGGGCCATCTCGATGATTAAGGTAAGGTAATCGTTTCCGGCTGTCTATTTCTAGCCTCCTTCAGGAGCTTTAACACAGCTAATAACGCCTCGTAATTTAGAACCCTGGTCAAGTGACGAGGTCGACACCTGAGCGGCACCCACTGAACTTCGAGCGATATCGTACGCTAACGCCGTCGGGACTTTGGACTCCACAGATTTAACGAGCACGTCTGTCTTGTGTACTCGGGCCCATCCGTAAGAGGATTTTTTCTACTATTTCCAGCACGGATCCGATTTATAGGATGACTGGCAGTAGGTGGGATTCGAACCCCCCGCACTCCTGAGAAGGTTGAATCTCTAGGCTGATGCCTTAACCACTCGGCCACGGACGGGCCATCTCGATGATTAGGTTTAGGTTAGGTTAGATTTAGCGCTTCTGGCTACCAATTTATAGCCTCCAAAAAGCTTTAACACAGCTAAATTTCGTAATTTAGAACCACGGTCAAGTGACTAGGTCGACACTTGAGCTGGCACCCAACTGGTCATCGAGCGACATCGTACGCTAACGCTGTATAAGGACTTTGAACTAAACAGATTTGTGTACTCGGGAAGTCCCGTAATTAAAACTGCCCGGGTAGTTCGTTTGTGGGGTTTGGTGTGACGTCACTGTGACCTTTCAAGTTTAGACTGATTAGCTGCTAGTTTGTTTGTGGAGTTAACGACAACTTTTGATGCGGTTGTGACGTCACCAGTAGGCATGGCCGTTACAGTTGTTCAACTCAATAATTTGCACCATAAATTAAATTCTAACTTTTGAATAAGTTGCCAAATTTTGATGTCGCTCGCTAAAAGTCTGCCTCTCTATGCTGCCAGCCTACTTATCCTATTTCCTACAGTAGAACTCTAACTATCCGAAGCGATTGGGGCGTAACCACATTAGGATAAATGTGAAATTCGGATAATTGATGTGTCATCCAAACGGACAGGCATGACACCCAACAAAGACGAAGAGTAACATATATTCCGGGGGAAAATTTTCCTTTCTGAAGTTAGGATAATCAGCAGAGATTCGGATAAATGGAGTTCGGATAATTAAAGTCTACTGTATTTAGAAATAAGGCCCAGTGGCTTAGTGGTAGTGCATTGCCACAGGTCCGGGGATCGAATTCCAGATCGGGCGAGGCTGACTCATCCTTTCATCCCTTAAGTGGGTTGATAAAATGAGGACCAAACTTGCTTGGAAACTAAAAACTGGCCTAGCACCCCCTTGGTCATGTAAGCTGATATGGGCACGGCAGGCCTTGGCCCACTAAAGGGCTGTTGCGACGTGAAGTTTTTTTTAGTTAAGTATTTAGAAATACCAACCGTTTCATGACGAAGGAAAGATCCACGAACATGACTTGGCGATTCAAAACCACGGTCACAAGGGTTTTGTTTGAAGTTGATAACATTAAAAGGTCGGATGAGTAAAGCGTTATTGAAATGCTGAATAGCGCGGTTTTTAACCGATAAGAACCAAGGCTAAAGAAATCCGATAAAAGTTGGTATAACTGCAGAATGGGCGGCTGCAACACGCAATATTGTGAGTCACGGGGAAAAATAATGGAATGGGAAGAATTTATGTTTGGAACTTTAACTGGGGTTTTATTTCGTGGACCCTATAACTTCGTCATACGCCGAAATAATGGTTGAAGAAATAATCATGCTTTCACCAGAGGTATTATTTATGGAACTTGGAGATTGAACAATTTAAGGCATACATACTCGGTAGGTCTAGTGGTCGTGCGACTTCATAGCCAGTGGCTCATAGGCCTCATCTGGTTTGAAATATAAGGCCCGTGGCGCAGTGGTAGTGCTTAGCATTGCCGGGCCACAGGTCCGGGTTTCGAATCCCGGATCGGGCGGGGTTCACTCAACCTTTCATCCCTTAATTGGGTCGATAAAATGAGGACCAAGCATGAAGGTCGATACAATAAGGACCAAGCATGCTTGGGAACTAAACACTATGGGGGTCCCGCGTAAGGCTGACCACCTAACCGGGGCATTTTGCCTAGCACCCCAGAGCCATTGGTAACGAATGCTGAATTGGGCACGGCAGGCCTTGGCCCAGTAATGGGCTGTTGCGCCGAGGAGTTTAGTAATTGAAATATTGTGATGGGGTCGAACATCTGAAAAGGAGAATTGATGTTTTCTACACGTCTTTTGCAGGGCGCTGATTTTAAAAAAGTGATCTTTTGTCTGAAACAACTGTACAGCTCGAACTAAAAGAGCTACTGTCCTCAAATTTGGTACATGAGTTTACAGTACCATTCGGACATCTTTTATTATCTTTTATTAAATATTTTACTATTATCTTTTTTTTAAAAATCATATAGCTAAAACGGAATTTAGAAATGGTTACAGGAAGACAGGCGGACGGACAAACGGAAATCTCCACTATGCCAAGAAAAAAAAAAGGCTTAATGTAAGAACTGTAGATTCTGCATTTACATATTCTTTCACTTATTATAGACAATTATCGCCAGAAAACGCCTAAGTGATATTTTTAGGAAAGCCTCGAAAATCACCGTCCGTTCCCGCAAATAGATTTCGCCTTTTTCGGGAACGCGGAGTCCCAATCGATTATTTTTGCGGTGAAAAAAAAAGGAAATTCCTTTCCCACTTTTAGTGCGCTGCAAGGGGAAAAAATATTAATTTATTTCTTACTTGCTTTTCAATTCTTGAATATCGGTTAACTCTCTCGTTATGTACAGCTTGAGTTGAGTTAAGTTATCGTTGCATTAGAAATACACGAGGGCTATTGGCGACAGACGTCGTCATTTACACTCTTAAAACAAACGAGCGGTTTTAACTCAGTCTGAGTTAATTTCCACTCCTTTCCGTGCCGAAAATGCACTTCTCCTATAGGAGTGAATTTCACTCTTTTCGGAGTGGGTAAAAAAATAAAAGAAAACAATCTGGTCTACACTCTTAAAACGAGCGGTTTTCAACTCAGTCTGAGTTATTTCCATCCTTCGGTGCCGAAAATGCACTTCTCCTATGGAGTGAATTTCACTCTTTTGTTTTAAGAGTGTAGAAGCACAGTTAAGTGACGAGCCAACACCTGAGTAAGCACCCAACGCAAATAAGGTACCCGACTACGTTGAAATGGCCATTTTTGATAAAATTTAACATTTTTATTTTTTATTTTAAATTATAGCGGGTACTTTTAAGTATCTGTTTTTAGTAAAAGTTTAACTGTCTCTATATTGACTCTGCATAAAATAATCTTTCTTTTTCTTCATAAATGAATCTCCTTTATAGAGTTTGTTTACTTTAAATTGATTTTCTGCAAAATGAAATTTTTGAAAATTTTCTTCTCGACAAACCATACTTCTCAAAAAGTACTTAACCGAATGCTTTGATATTTGTTGTGCATATTTTTTATACTATTATCTAGGGAATAGACTACAGCCTAGTAATTTAAAGCATTATTACAGAAATTATGACACTTACTATCATAAATAGTAGAAAAAAGTACATAAAAAATCTTTAACTTAGCTTCGACAACTCATAACTTTTTATTGGTTTGATAAATATCTTAGATTGTAGTCTATTCTCTAGGTATAAAATGAAGATTTATTAATTTATGGTTGTTTTAAAGAAATCTTAAATATTTTTTTAGTTAGAAAGTCTATCGTAAAGGCGAAAAACATCAAAATTTACCTAAAAATTTTTAAATTACAAAAAATATATTTATAAAATAATAATGGTCACTATATATTTATTAGTTGTTAATGAACATAAAATACATATATATAATATATATATATTATAATATATATAATATATATATATATATATATATATATATATATATATATATATATATATATATATATAATATTATAATTATTATTTTAAAATAAATGAGTATGACGTAGTCGGATACCTTAGGCAAGATAGTACGCGGTGTCGGGGCTTTGTAGCATATAGACCGTGCACTCCTTCTACCCTAGGTATTATTAGTTAGACTATTTTTGGCTGCACAGACCGTTTATTGCTCCAAAGTTATTTTGAAAATGCCTGGGCCCAAACCTGGAGCCTTTCGGATGCAAGGCCAGTGCCTTACCTACTGGGCTCCCATACACTCTTAAAACAAAAGAGTGAAATTCACTTCTATAGGAGAAGTGCATTTTCGGCACCGGAAAGAGTGGAAATTAACTCAGACTGAGTTAAAACCGCTCGTTTTAAGAGTGTAGGACGCAGATTGTTTTCTTTTATTTCTTTTACCCACTCCGAAAAAGAGTGAAATTCACTCTTATAGGAGAAGTGCATTTTCGGCACGGAAAGGAGTGGAAATTAACTCAGACTGAGTTAAAACCGCTCGTTTTTTAAGAGTGTACATCTCGGAGTTTAGTTTAGTTTAATTATCGCGCACTAAGCTACACGAAGGCATTGCGACGGGGTCGTATTAGAACCAGTCAAGAGACGAGCCGACACTTGAGTAAGGCACCAACGGCAAACGTTAAGGGACTAGACTAAAAGCGTTAGGACTTTGAAGGATATTTAACGTGCACTCACTCTACACTCGGTATTATTCGTCGGACATTTTTGGCTGCACGGGCCGTTCATAGGTCCAAAGCTATATTGAAAATGCCCGGACCCGAACATGGGACCTTCCGCATGCTAGGCGAAGGCCTAACCGACTGGGCTCCCCCCCCCCGTACATCTTGGAAAAAACAAGTTTATTTTTTGTGCAATTAGTTTTATGGAAGATGAGTCTCTTGAGTTCTCATTTTAACATACAATTTTTTACACATACATATTTATAAAACTATTTTCGCCAAGAATGAAGATTGTTTTATTCTATAATCTTCTCCACATATCATAGGACAAAGTTGAATAGAATATATTATTCTCCGAATACTTCTGCTTACCTATTTTTTGTTGTCAAAACAGGTACAAAAAAAATGTAATATTTTCTTTATATTTATGAATTTTTGTATCCATTTTGGATTAATTTTTTTTTTTGTTAACAATTAAACAAAATATAATATATATTAAAAAAATTAACAATGGCGCAACGTACCATATAGGTCCAAGGCCTGCTGTACCCTTTTCAGCATCGAGCATCGAGACTTAAGGCAAATCAGATGCATTGCACACAGCAGAAGTTCGCGTAGGTTCTTCTGACTTACGTAAAGCCAACAGTGTTTAGTTATCGAGCTAGCTTTGTTCCCTAATTAACAACCCATTAAAAAGATAAAGGGCCGAGTGAACTTTACCCAATCCGGGATTTAAGGGGGAATGGGCGCGCTGGACCGCTGGTCTCCAAACTCAAGTGCCTCAGTGTTAATCCAATGGCGAAAAAACTATTTTCTCTGCCACATTTCTCCGGCTGTATTGAATATTTTTACAAACAGTTTTCTTTAAATAATAAATGTAGATAACTTACAGGTCTCTATCTTCCCACTTTTTGAAATGGCTTCGAATATTTTGTGTAAAATTATTTATTGAAAATTAAAAAAAAAATATTCGACCCTATTTCAAAAAGTGGGAAGGTCGGGACCTGTAAGTCATCTACATTTATTACATAAAAAATCCGCTTGTAAAAATATTCAATACTGCCGGAGAAATGTGGCAGAGAAAATATTTTTTTTCGCCATAGGATTAACACCGATGCACTTTGCTTTGGAGACCCCCGGTCCAGCGCGGCCATTCCCCATTAAGCCCCGGACACATGGCATGGTAGCACTTATCGGCTACCAAGTGTTTTAAATATGCTTCATAATCATCCATTATATGTAAACACTTATATGTAATAATAGTAATTGATAAGAAGTTTTGTGGTTTGGAAGGAATTAACGTCGCACTAGAGCTATAAGAGGTCTTATGAATAAATAGAAGGAACCTAAGTACTGTCGAATTGGGGTAACTTTGGCTCTGAAGGGTAACTTTGGACCAATATTTTCAAGCCTATAACTTGTCATTTGTCCTCGACGCTTCTTTTTTCTTATCGACTCACCACCACCAGGAACTACATTTTCCGGAAAACGACGCTGAAATTCGCTGGAATGTTATTGTTTTCCTGTAAAAGGTTTCGTGGTTTTGAGGTTAAATTAACGTCACACTAGATCCACAAGAGGGCTATTAGCTTGTTTCAAAGTGATTTACACCTTTTCACCTTTCATTCCTGTCCTTCCTTCGATTTGTGCTCTGTTCCCTCGTAACATTTATTCACCACAATATTAACTAGATAGAAAAGATTTTCCAAAAATAAAATTGAATTGCAGTAGAGTCCCGCTTATCCGAAAGGTACGGGACCGAAGCATTTTCGGTTAATCAAGATTCCATAGGAATTTTCGGATAATCGGGAATCATTCACTTCACGCCTAGAAAAACGCTGGAGAAGAGAAAATTTGAAGTCAGAGTGTTCGCCTCGTTCTTATGGGCCGAAAGGGACCTATGAAGCGCTTTCTAATTCCGAGTCTAGCAAGTGCAGCATTTCGCATACGGAAGCTACAAAAATCTTAGATCAGGCCTTTAGATACATAGAAGCGCAAGATGAAGCCACTACCTTCAGAAGTTCTCTTGTTTAAAAGATGGCGGGACAGGGCTGCTTTAAAACGAACCAAAATTGAGCAGCAAAAAATAAATTATTGCATATTTTAAGAAATAAAATCTAAATTTGTAAGTAAGTATTTATTTTTTGTGTATTTACTTATGCGTATAAATTTCATATTTTAGCAAAAAAAAAAAAATTCGAAGCCTTTCGGTTAAGCAGAATTTCGACTAACCGGGATTCGGATAAACGGCACTCTACTGTATTTTTTTAATATTTCCCTAGGTATAAAACTAATTAAAATAAAAATGAATATTTTAAACATCAATTAGGTACACTCTTAAAACAAACGAGCGAACGAATTAACTCAGTCTGAGTTAATTTCCACTCCTTTCCGGTGCCGAAAATGCACTTCCCCTATAGGAGTGGATTTCACTCTTTTGTTTTAAGAGTGTTCTTCCAGTCTCCCCCTCACTCTCTCTACGCCATCGCATCTGAAAATATCTCCGTTTTAGCGATCGGCGAATCTTCACATTTTCACACATTGGCGAATGGCGATCCAGATTAGTAACAAGTGCAAATTATTTTCGTGTGACCGTTGAGGTTTAATAAAAGTCATAACCGTACGTAGCCCTATCGCAATAAATTAAATAGTACATAGAATTATGGGGCCGTAGGGAGCCTAGTGGTCAGCGTTTCGGTCTCGAGATCGGAAGGTCCCGCGATCGAGTCCCGGTACCACTGAAGACCTACCGAGTATATGCGGAGTACGTGCTCGTTAAATCTGTTGGGTCCGAAAGTCCAGTGGTCGGTCAATGCGCAGTTTACCACGGGTACAGGTCCATGGAGACTATTTCCCTCCCCTTCAGGGACATGTCTAAATTGTAGAGGTGGCGATAGATGGCAGCATCTGTCTTGTATGTGTGTGTATGTCGTGTCCGTCCTTCTTGACGAAGGTTTATAGGCGGGTCTTTGTGACCAAGCACACAAGCCTGAAAATTTATGTCTACCAACCAACCAACCTACATAGAAATATTGTATGCAGATACAGTAATATGCATTAAATGTATCCAAAGCCAGATTCAGAATTCAGATCTGAGCAAGAAATTCAATATTTCTATTTTAATTTTTAGACAATTAACTTCATATAGAAGTCTTTGACTTTACAACTCCGTACTTCGAGAGAAATTTATTTTGAAAGCATTTGGAATATATTTGAATAACTAAAAAAAAACACAAGACCTTATTAATCAGTACCATATAAGTAGTACAAATTCTCTTACTTTTGAAAACTTGTTAATCCGTGTTAATCAGTGTTAATCCAATGGCGAAAAAACTATTTTCTCTCCACATTTCTCCGGCTGTATTGAATATTTTTACAAACAGTTTTTTTTAAAAATAATAAATATAGATAACTTACAGGTCTCTATCTTCCCACTTTTTGAAATTGCTTCGAATATTTTGTGTAAAATTATTTAATGAAAATTAAAAAAAAATATTCGAATCTATTTCAAAAAGTGGGAAGGTCGGGACTTGTAAGTCAGCTACATTTATCACATAAAAAAATCCGCTTGTAAAAATATTCAATACAGACGGAGAAATGTGGCAAAGAAAATAGTTTTTTCGCCATAGGATTAACACTGAAGCACTTTGCTTTGGAGACCCCCGGTCCAGCGCGCCCGTTCCCCCTTTAGTATGTTTTACATAAAACATGGGTAAATTAAAAGTGCTGATCATACGAAGGACATAAGGCCCAGAAGAGGGCTACAAATCGGAATCCTTGGACGTTGTGGCTGTTTATTGAACAACTGCTTTGGCATTTTAAAACTTCAAAAATATATAATTAAATAACTAGAAAACATTTTCGTTTCAAATTTATTTCATTTCGATGTTATGTTGATTTCTATATCTGGGGAAAAGGGCTAACATGGCAAAGCAATACTTCTGCGGAAGTTATAATTCCAAAACTAATGCATTAGCTCTATTTGACCGACAATCCCTCTTAAATACGGTGATTGTTCAAGAAATATGCAAAATTGAAAGATGACGATTGAGGACGAATTGAGAAAGTTAAAAAAAAAATGACATTTGGTTTAAGTTAAGTAAGTGTACATTAAATGTAAATAGGTAACTCAACTCCCTAAACATTCATTTAGATCTTACAGTATTTTCAACAAACGACAAAATTGTTATTTTGGAAGATACATTAAACTACTATGTATTACGAAGTGTAGAAGGTTCGGAAAATTAAAAACATGAGCATAGCACAAAAAAAACCCCTGTGGAATAAAATTTGCTTGCTTTTTAAAACAATAAATGATAAAAAGTTTTTTAAAGCGGGACTGTCAGTCCCATAGAGCTAATTCATTAGTTTTGGAATCACAACTTCCGAGAAGTATTGTTTTGCCATGTTAGCCCTTTTTCCCCAGGTATAGAAATCAACATAACATCGAAATGATATAAATTTGAAACGATAATGTTATCTAGTTATTTAATTATATATTTTTGAAGTTTTAAAATGCCAAATATATACAGCAGATGACGACACTATTTTAAAACTTTATCAATTAAAAATTCAATAACCGGATGCTCTTTTCAATTTTGTTTTAAATTGATGTTATGATGATTCCCATACCTGGTGAAAATGGGATAACATGGCAAAGCAATACTTCTGCGGAAGTTGTGATTCCAAAACTAATGAATCTCGGCTAACTAATGAACTCTCGGCTCTAACTAATGAAACGGCTCTATGGGAATCTTTAAAAAACTTTTATTATTTATTGTTTTTAAAAAGCAAGCAAATTTTATTCCACAGTTTTTTTTTTGAGCTATGCTCATGTTTTTAATTTTTCGAACCTTCTACACTTCGTAATACATAGTAGTTTAATGTATCTTCTAAAATAACGATTTTGTCGTTAGTTCAAATACTGTAAGATCCAAATAAATGTTTAGGGAGTTAAGTTACCTATTTACATTTAATATGCACTTACTTAACTTAAACCAAATATCATTAAAAAAAAATTATTAAATTAGAATATGACAAATGCAAATTTTACAATGAAATTGTGTGAAAAATACTTTACCATAATTTCCTGCAGCAATTTAATTTATTTTGTGCGATCTTGTAGGTATTCGAATTGTTACTAAAAATGTTTAAAAAATCAAAAGTTTTAATACTCAATTATTACACTTCAATAATATATTAAAGCACTAAATACACACAGTTTATATTAATAAATTAAATTATGTTAAATAATCAAATTTAATTTGCAGTAAATAAATAAAAATGTATTTAAATTAAATTTGCTAAAAATTAATTATAACTTATCAATTAACATAAACTATTAATTAAGAGTGAAATACATTAATTAATTATTAACATATTAATGTAAAATAAGTGCTTCATATGTAAGAAGTCGATAATAAGTCAAGTTAAATTATTGAAAGAAATCCCATTGCTTTATCACTTGGAAAAATTAATAAATTTGAGTCCATAATTTTTGTGCTTACAATTCAACAGTTTTAATGTTTACACAATTGCAAATACTATAAGTTTAATTTGTCAGATGGCGGCACTAATCAAACAAATATTGCGTTAAGATGTAATAATGAATTCAGCAGTTAGTGCTGCCATCTATCATTCTTACATCTAACAAAATATTAACGATATAGGAGTTAAAACTTAATATGCTCTAACTCGTGAATAAACACACCTAAACAAATATATTTTTAAGGTATAAATCAATGAGAATAAAGTTAAATAATGTATTTATAAATGCAAATTACAAAAAACAAATCGAAGTGCTTACTGTTTGTCGCGGTGAGAAATTAAGATTTTTTGCTAAACAGCAAAAAACAAATATAAACTGCTGTCATTAGTGGAACAAAGTAAATTAAAGAATCTGATTCGAACATGATAAACATTTTCGTTTTTTACTTCAAACCATAGATATCATAGTTAAAGTATTAGATTGGCAGATCACGTGACCTCCAATGCTAACGACGGGACGCGCATGGAGGCCAAATATGGGGGCAAAATGGCCAGTGTTGCTGCCACTTTAAGGAGAAAAATAATACAAAAAAATCCCATTTAATTCTAAAGTTACAAAAAAATATCGTAAAAATACTAGCTGCATTTTGGAATATTTTTAGTGACTTTAAAACCTTTTCTAGTATTTTTTTTGGTAATTTTAGAATTAAATGATATTTTTTCGTAGTATTTTTCTCCTTAAAGTGGCAGCAACGCTGGCCATTTTGCCCCCTTATTTGGCCTCCATGCGCGTCCCGTCGTTAGCATTGGAGGTCACGTGATTTGCCAATCTAATACTTTAACTTTGATATCTATGCTTCAAACTTATAATTTTTGCCTGGTCAATTCCCAATGCCAATAAAAAAAAGAGTATTTTGTAAGTGCTTATATAAAATATTTTTTTACAACCTGAGAGAAATAGTCTTTTTTAAGCATGTTAATTAATTTCACTAGCACCATTGTTAAATAATTTATTCAACTGGTTTCAAAAAGCCTTACTTTTTGCACTTGTTGCATATACAACTATTTCGGATTGAGGAAGTCTATTCTTTTTAGCATAGTCAAGTAATGCAAAAAAAAAATCGCATTTCGCCATCTTTAATTAAAAAGTGTTCGATGCTTCTACTTAAAAGACGTTAATCAAAACCCAATATTAAAGTGCTTCAAAATTACGAGACGTAGTTCGGCATTCTTTCCTCTGCGTAGACTAGTTTGGGGTTAAAAAAAAGTTTTTTAATCTATTTAAAAAAACAACGGTATTTATTGGTCTATAATCTTATTAAATTAAGGCCACTATTAATGACTTTGCAAGATTCTTTACGCTGAAATAAGGTGTTAAAAATGAAAACCTCTCAGAATTATTAAACTTTCAAAAGCCAAATGTCATCAACTTACGAAATGAAATGATAATTATCCATTTTTTTAACAATGTTTTGGTGCTGCCATCTATTGAATAGATTTTCAACTCAATGCTATCCCGAGTTTCGATAAAGGATCATCATTCACGTTGGAGTTGAATTAACGTCGCACTAGAGCTAAACGAGGGCTAATGGTGACGGAAGTCGTAATTTAGAGCCACAGTCAAGTGACTAGCCGACACCTGAACCACACCGACACCGAAACCCAATGTAACTTTTAAGGGCGACATTGTAAGCAGCTTTGGTACTTCGGAGAGTATTTAACGTGGACAAATTCTTCAAGCTGTTTTAATTGTCTGACTTTTTGACTACACGGACTGTTTATAGGCCACCACTTACTTTGACAATGCCCTGGCCCGAGCTTGGGTTTTTCCGTAAGTTAGGCAAGCACCTTACCCACTGGGCTGCAAGCCTAAGAAGTTTTACGAAAAAAAATTTACACTTAAAATGACACATCATCAGTTCTATTGTTGAACCTTGTTTAAGTGACGAATTACACGCATGCGCAGACTTAACCATAAAGGGGCATCAGATTACAAGGGGGGGGGGGGGGGGGGGGGGGGGGGGGGGGGGGGGGGGGGGGGGGGGTGACTAGCCGACACCTGACCACAACGACACCGAACCAATGTAATTTAAAGTGGCGACTTAAGTCTAGTTCTTTTGATGCCGAGAGTATTAACGTGGAAAATCTCAAGCTGTTTTATGCTATTTGATACCGACTGTTATAGCCACCACTTCTTAGAATCTGCCCGAGCTGTTTTCCGTATTGGCAGCCTTACCCACTGGGCTGCAAGCTAGATTTACGAAAAATTTTAAACTTTTAAGACCCAACTATGTTGCCTTGTTAAAATACGCATGCGAATTAAAAGTGGGTATACAGTTAGACCAAAAATGGCAAAGATCTTTACATGAAGTTGGAAACATATTTCTTAAAGCAGCGATAAAAAGATAAGAGTGCCCCGATTGGCTAGTAGTTTTTATGAACCAAAAGACCAGTTGCGCGCAAGTTGCGGTTGATTCACGATTGCTGAGTGCATTCTCTCGTGTGAAAAACCTGGGCTTTGACAAGCTCGGGTCTCTGATCAAGTACACAAGCCGGAATATATATGTACCTACTCGCCCCCCCCCCAAATGAAACCTTATAGTGTAATCGTACGAGAGGTGTCGGGAATTTTGGTTCATGAAGGATTTAACCTGCACCAGTCACATTTACTTAGTATTTATTATTTGCATTTTCTTTGTTCACACCATTATTACTACATTGACTATAGATGAAAACGAAGCCTGCAAAAGGGCTCTCCGTGGATAATATCATAAGCGTGGTTTGATTAATTACATTTCAAGACCCTACTCGATCTATTAAATTTTTAAAAATTCGCTTATTATTAAGCTACGTAAACTTTATATTATTTGCGACCGCAGTTTTTTAGCCTACTTTTCTTTTTTTAATTCGAAAGAATTAAAAAAATGAAAAAGTAGGTATTGACATGCGGTCGATGTCCGTCTGTCCGTACCCCCCTTCCAAAATCGGTTCTAATCATCGGATCTTAAAAATTCTTTTTTTGTTAGAAAGCTATGACCTCAGATACCCAACTTTCATACTTTTTGTCCGTCTGTCTGTACGTCCGGACGGACATAAATCTACTATCTGTCGGCGAATTTCCCATTGAATTAGCATTGAAATTCAATTTTGAGTCATTTAAATCACTGTAGGTATTGAAATGCAGTTGATGTCCATCTGTCTGTCTGTCCATCTGTCTGTCTGTTCGTATGTCCGTCTGTCCATCCGTCCGTCTGTCCCTTTGTCTGTCCGTCCGTACCCCCCTTCCAAAATCGGTTCTAATCATCGGATCTTAAAAATTCTTTTTTGTTAGAAAGCTATGACCTCAGATACCCAACTTTCATACTTTTTGTCCGTCTGTCTGTACGTCCGGACGGACATAAATCTACTATCTGTCGGCGAATTTCCCATTGAATTAGCATTGAAATTCAATTTTGAGTCATTTAAATCACTGTAGGTATTGAAATGCAGTTGATGTCCATCTGTCTGTCTGTCCATCTGTCTGTCTGTTCGTATGTCCGTCTGTCCATCCGTCCGTCTGTCCCTTTGTCTGTCCGTCCGTACCCCCTTCCAAAATCGGTTCTAATCATCGGATCTTAAAAATTCTTTTTTGTTAGAAAGCTATGACCTCAGATACCCAACTTTCATACTTTTTGTCCGTCTGTCTGTACGTCCGGACGGACATAAATCTACTATCTGTCGGCGAATTTCCCATTGAATTAGCATTGAAATTCAATTTTGAGTCATTTAAATCACTGTAGGTATTGAAATGCAGTTGATGTCCATCTGTCTGTCTGTCCATCTGTCTGTCTGTTCGTATGTCCGTCTGTCCATCCGTCCGTCTGTCCCTTTGTCTGTCCGTCCGTACCCCCTTCCAAAATCGGTTCTAATCATCGGATCTTAAAAATTCTTTTTTTGTTAGAAAGCTATGACCTCAGATACCCAACTTTCATACTTTTTGTCCGTCTGTCTGTACGTCCGGACGGACATAAATCTACTATCTGTCGGCGAATTTCCCATTGAATTAGCATTGAAATTCAATTTTGAGTCATTTAAATCACTGTAGGTATTGAAATGCAGTTGATGTCCATCTGTCTGTCTGTCCATCTGTCTGTCTGTTCGTATGTCCGTCTGTCCATCCGTCCGTCTGTCCCTTTGTCTGTCCGTCCGTACCCCCTTCCAAAATCGGTTCTAATCATCGGATCTTAAAAATTCTTTTTTTGTTAGAAAGCTATGACCTCAGATACCCAACTTTCATACTTTTTGTCCGTCTGTCTGTACGTCCGGACGGACATAAATCTACTATCTGTCGGCGAATTTCCCATTGAATTAGCATTGAAATTCAATTTTGAGTCATTTAAATCACTGTAGGTATTGAAATGCAGTTGATGTCCATCTGTCTGTCTGTCCATCTGTCTGTCTGTTCGTATGTCCGTCTGTCCATCCGTCCGTCTGTCCCTTTGTCTGTCCGTCCGTACCCCCCTTCCAAAATCGGTTCTAATCATCGGATCTTAAAAATTCTTTTTTTGTTAGAAAGCTATGACCTCAGATACCCAACTTTCATACTTTTTGTCCGTCTGTCTGTACGTCCGGACGGACATAAATCTACTATCTGTCGGCGAATTTCCCATTGAATTAGCATTGAAATTCAATTTTGAGTCATTTAAATCACTGTAGGTATTGAAATGCAGTTGATGTCCATCTGTCTGTCTGTCCATCTGTCTGTCTGTTCGTATGTCCGTCTGTCCATCCGTCCGTCTGTCCCTTTGTCTGTCCGTCCGTACCCCCCTTCCAAAATCGGTTCTAATCATCGGATCTTAAAAATTCTTTTTTTGTTAGAAAGCTATGACCTCAGATACCCAACTTTCATACTTTTTGTCCGTCTGTCTGTACGTCCGGACGGACATAAATCTACTATCTGTCGGCGAATTTCCCATTGAATTAGCATTGAAATTCAATTTTGAGTCATTTAAATCACTGTAGGTATTGAAATGCAGTTGATGTCCATCTGTCTGTCTGTCCATCTGTCTGTCTGTTCGTATGTCCGTCTGTCCATCCGTCCGTCTGTCCCTTTGTCTGTCCGTCCGTACCCCCCTTCCAAAATCGGTTCTAATCATCGGATCTTAAAAATTCTTTTTTGTTAGAAAGCTATGACCTCAGATACCCAACTTTCATACTTTTTGTCCGTCTGTCTGTACGTCCGGACGGACATAAATCTACTATCTGTCGGCGAATTTCCCATTGAATTAGCATTGAAATTCAATTTTGAGTCATTTAAATCACTGTTGCCAAATCAACAATGGCATGAGAAACTTTATTTAAACATATTTGAAGCAAAATAATATTTTCATGAATCAGTTTTGAATGTCGTCATAAAATGTAGAACAATTTGATTCTTTGATTATTCATTAATTATCTACCAAGAAAGCGGCAAGGCATACTTTTGCATGCAATTATGCTTAGTTTTAATTTACATTTCTTGTTTTTTAATGCAGTTCGGAGTAGTTTCATTACTTTTGTTATTAATAAATATTTATTCTTCGAACTACAAATAAATCACGAGCAGATGATAAATAATATTTAATTAATTTGCGAACGAATATTAAGGAAAATAGTTGATTTTGGCTTTTAGAAGTTTAAATTATAGCTGGGTGCTGTGTTTCGATTTTTTTTTTCTAATGTGTATAAATCTAGTGTAGAAACGGCTGTTGATGATATTTACTTTAGGAACCTAGTTTTTTTCCCGATTAGAACTTCAGTAAGTATTTAAGTAACAGGAAAGTAGGCTATTTTAGTTCTTTATGAACTTCTTGTTTTATAACGAATCCAATCTCATTGAACTTAATATAGCAATATTGACTACTTAATTCTTCTAAAGATAATTTTATAACAACCCATTAATGATATTTTTGAGAGGTTATTTCAATTATGGTACCCAAAAATTGGTCAACATATCAAATTTTCAGTTTTTACTTCTTATTATTCCTAATTATCTTTCTGAACATTTACTGAAAGTTTCATAATGATATCTTTTGTCGAAAAAAAGTTATTAAATATTTTCTGGAGCCATTCCTATAAGTTTGAAAACGTATTTCGTCTGCTTTCAACCTTGTTTTCTCTATTTTGCGTTTTTCAATTCTTGTGTTTAATAAATCCCTAAGGCTTTTTTGCTAATTAAGTAAGAATTTTGAAATTTTTAACCTGTGTTCTTATATATATGGTGCCCAAAATTGTGCATGGAATAAGGTCTACTATGTTTAGTTGATTTAAAAAAAATGAATTCAATAATTTGTAATTTTTTGTGATTTTCAGTATAAATGCATGTTACTTTTTAACTGTAGCTCACATTTTAAAATCCATGCACAGTTCTTGAACAAATAGTACTAAAAACAAACTATAAAAGTTTCGTGGAGTTATTCTCAAAATTGAAAGAGGAGTAGCGTTTTAAAAAGTTCAAAATTTTGTCTTTTTTTTTAATAAATGAAAAACTACTTGTAAAAATTTGTTTTTATTGCTAGAAAATGTTTATTTAGAGTGAACATTATATAAAACCACTATAATTTACAAGTTTATGTTATTATTTCTAGAAATAATGTTTTGGGTACCGTATCCCCTTAAAATATTCATGCTGTAGGGATTTTAATTGAAATGCAACAATGCTTACCTGAAAGTAACCAAGCCGATGAAAATAATTCTTAAAGTTTTAAAAGCATTCGTTTGTAACAATGAATCTAAACAATGTTAGATTAAATTTTTTTTCTGTTAAATTCACTCCAGCTTCAGATTTCAGAATCAAAATTGCGTTTAAGAGATTATCTTTTAAAATATGGAGTTTTGAGGATGATAATTCACCTAAAATTGCTGTGTGAATTAACGTCGCACTAGAACTTCATGGGGCCATGGCGATGAGTATTATCAGTTTTTCGGCAATGGTAAGTTTTAAAATTTCATGATTTTTTTAAACCAAAATATTGAATGTGATAATTGTAAATTCAAAAGATTTCTAATAGGACTTAATTGACTACGCAATACTCTACATTATTATTTTTATAGATACTTTTTAATATTCCTTCTTTTTTAAATGCATGACTAATAAGACTTTATTCTTACTTTTACAATTTAAAATGTACTACAAACGTATTAAGTAATTGTTACTCTTAATGCAAGACATTAGTTTCGTTTTGAATTTTTTAAAAAATTAATATGAAAAAAAAGCCGCAGCAAAGCAAAAATTAAAAATACTTTTTAAATGTATATACTTATTTTTATATTAACATGCAACGCTTATGCTAAAACCTATGTTTGGTGGTTTGGTAACATATATATTAACAGTTTTGTGTGCTTGGTCAGGTACCTTTATAAACCTTCGTCAAGTAAGGGGACACAACAGACAACACACACCACCATAAGTGGAATGCCATCTAATTTTTAGCGACAGAGGCCAACTAGAGGATCCCCAGATTGCTTTGTCATCCCAGAGGTATGATTTGGTATTGGGAACTTGGAGGACTTTCGGACCCAACGGATTTACGAGCACGTACTCCGCATATACTCGACAAAAACAACACCACTGCTTACCGGGAGGGGGCACTTATCTAACCACTAGGCCATTCCGGTCCCTGTAGTTGGGGGCATGGGTATCCTCATGGTAATGCGTAAGGTGGCATTCTCAACGAATGCTACCAACGAGGGCAATTGGCGACGGATGCTTTACCTTGGCTACGTCTGCGTTGCACTTGGCAAGCAAGTGCCATAGTGAGCTCGTGCACGTACATCTCGTCTTCGGGATCGGAAGGTCCTGCGAATCGCAGTCCGTACCACTGAAGACTACGGTATATGCGGAGTACGTGCTCGTTTAATCTGGTTGGGTCCGATAATCCTCTAAGTCCATACCAAACAATACCTCTGGGGGTGACAAAGCCAATTCTGGGGATCCCTCTAGTTGCGCTCTGTCTAAAAATTAGATGATCCACTTATGGGTGTGTGTTGGGGTTGTGTCTGTTTACTTGACGTTTATACGGTCGCTGACAAGCACACAACGAATACATATGTCTACAACACAACCACCTTGGCAAGCTTTAAGGTCGCCAAATGGTGTGATAGAGTTATTTCTGAGGAGCAGTTATTGCTAGTTTGTGTTCAATTTATGGAGTTGAATTGAAATATCGTCGCATTAGAGCTACACGAGGGGTATTGGCGACGGGTATCGTAATTTAAAACCACAGTCCCGTGACGAGCCGATACCTGAGTATATTTAACGGCGTATATTTTAAAAGCGGCGTCGTACGCGCCGTCAGAACCTTAAAGCATATTTAATGTGAACTCCCTCTGCACGAGATACTTGTCTATGGGCATTTTTTTGGCTGCATGGACCGTTTGTAAGTCGGCAGTTATTTTGGCAATGCCCTAAACCCGAACCTGGGATCTTTTGCGCCTATATGCAAATTGTTTTAATACTTGCTATTCATTAAAACTTAAACAATATTAAAACTGTAAATAACAAGTAGTGTTTATAATGTTCAAAAATATATATAATTTTTTTTAATGAAACTAATAATTACTTTTGTTCATTCTGTTACATTTCAGGTATAGTAAATGTAATGCATTTATGACGAAAAAAGCAGACATATTATTGCAAAATTTTGTCTGATTGTATTTATCATGACGAATGTCACAAATGTATGCAAATGAATCAAACATTTAAATTTCAAAATTGAAATAATCCTTGGTTTTATCAGTATATATAACATTAACGGCTATTTACTAACCGAAACATTTGGATTTCCAGCAGGACCGAAAATGAAAACAATATCTTTGAAAAGTAATGCCACTTAAGACATAAAACATTTTCAAATGAATTGGCAATTATCAGCTTTTAAAACAAATATACAAATTTGTAGTGCTGTCATCTATTGACAAAGTATAAAATTTAAAACTACCCCGAGTTTCGATCGAGGATAATAATTCAAATGTCCAATCAACGCAAAAAAACTTTTATTTAACATAACAAAAAATCCAATACTAAAATACATGGCAAAATGCGGCTTAAAAAACGAATGATATAACATATTGATTGAAGATCGGGAAAATTTATCTTTATACATTAACAAAACATGACTGTCTACACAAAGATATAATAAAAAATATAATTACTTGTACATATAGCTAAAGTCTGAACTAACTTAGATTAAATATACGTCGATCCTTGAGCGGGCACCCAACGAAACCTTAAAGTGCAATCGTACGATAGGTGTCAAAACGTTGGTACATGAACGATTTATAACGTGTACCCCCCCACACACACGTAGTATATACAATTTGCTGGATATTATTGACCGCATCATTAGTTTATAGGTGCCTTTTTATAAGGACATAACTTGCGAAAGTAACCTCCGTGGAATTTTGCCTCAACTCATCTGGCCACGCGGGCACACAGGAATATTTTGGAAAATATTAGAAGCGTGATTTTATTATTTACATTTCAAGGTCTACTAAATTTTTTTAAATTGGTTTATTCTTAAGCCACGTAAATTTCATATTATTTGTAACAGCAATTGTTATTTTTTTTTAAAAATGAACCCAATTACATTGAAGAACTTAATACATCAGGGTTAATTGAACCAAAAATGTTTATGTCGTAGTTATTTTAATTTAAGGGGATACGGTATCCAAAACTCGGTCAAAATATCTGTTTTTTCAGTTTATACTTCTTATTATTCACAATATTTTTCTGAACATTTACTGAAAGTTTCATAATGATTTCTTCTGTAGCAAAAAAGTTATAAAAAATTTTCTGGAGTCATTCCTATAAGTTTGAATACGTATTTCATCTGCTTTCAACCTGTTTTCTCGGTTTCGCGTTTTTCAATTCTTGTGTTTAATAAATCCCTAAGGCGTTTTTGCTAATTAAGTTAGAATTTTGAAATTTTAACCTGTGTTCTTATATGGTGCACAAAATTGTGCATGGAATAAGGTCTACTATGTATAGTTTTTTTTAAAATGTTGAATTCAATAATTTGTAATTTTTTTTTGTGATTTTCAGTATAAATGCATGTCACTTTTTAACTGTATCTCACATTTGAAAATCTATGCACTGTTCTTGAACAAATAGTTTTAAGAACAAACTATAAAAGTTTGGTGGAGTTATTCTCAAAATTGAAAGAGGAGTAGCGTTTTAAAAAAGTTCAAAATTTTGAAACTTTTTTTTAAATAAATGAAAAAATACTTGTAAATATTTGTTTTTATTGCTAGAAAATGTTTATTTAGAGTGAACATTATATAAAACCACTATAATTTACAAGTTTATGATATTATTTCTAGAAATAATGTTTTGGGTACCGTATCATATCCCATTAAACAATGTTTACTTGAAAGCAAGTTTTAAATCGAAGAAAATAATTCCAACGTAAAATACTATTGTTTGTAACAATGAATCCAAACAATGTTTTAAAACAACTGAATTTTATATATATTCTGTTAATTAATTCTTTCTTTAGATTTCAGACTCGAAGTTGCGTTTAAAAGTTGCTCTCTTAAAATATGGAGTTTTAGAAATGGTTCTCTACCTAAAATTGTAAGTTGAATCAACGTCGTACTAGAACTACGTGAGGCCATGGCGACGAGTATTATCAGTATCTGGCAAATGGTAAGTCTGTTAAATTTCCAGGTTTTTCTTACCAAAATATTAAGTGCGGAAATTATAAACTCAAAAGGTTTCTAATAGGACTTAGTTTGGCCACACAATACTCTAAATTTTACATATTTTATGGGCCGTAGTGAGCCTAGTGGTCAGCATCTCGGTCTCGGGATCGGAAGGTCCTGCGATCGAGTCCCGGTACCACTGAAGACCGACCGAGTATATGCGGAGTACGTGCTCGTTAAATCTGTTGGGTCCGAAAGTCCTCTAAGTTCCCATACCAAATCAATACCTCTGGGGGTGACAAGCCAATTCTGGGGATCCTCTAGTTGGCCTCTGTCTCTAAAAATTAGATGGATCCACTTGTATGTGTGTGTTGTCTGATGTGTCTGTCTTACTTGACGAAGGTTTATAAGCGGGTCGCTGACCAAGCACACAAACCTGAATATATATGTCTACCAACCAACCAACATAACTTATTGCAATATTTCTTTTTATAGATATATTTTTATGTATTCTCTTTAAATGCATAACTAAGATATAATGTCTATTTTTACAAATTAATTTATACCACAAACATGCTAAGTAACTGTTATTCATAAAGACGTTTGAGAAATGATTTTTTTAAATCTTAAAAATTGTATATTTAATGTGAAAAAAGTAGGCTGTTGCAAAGCAGTCATATGTTTTTAATTATCCTCTCTAAAAAAGTTTGTACTGTAAAAGTTTGTAAAGTTGAACGAAACTCGGACTCGAATTAACAAAGTTATTGCTTAAATATGTACTTTTTTATGCTATAATGCAACACATTGTACTAAAACCCATGTTTTTGGGTAAAATTTTTGGCCTAGTCTACGTTATTTTCGAAAAAATTAAAAAAAGGCATTCCAGTTTTTTTTGTTTGAATAAAAAGCCGGTCATTTTTTAAAATTTATATTTCTTAATTTGTTAATGCAACTTGGAGTTGTTATATGTTTTGTTATAGCTAAATATTTCGAAAACTTTTTTTTATAAACTTTTACGTGGATATTTATTTAAGAGTAAAAAGTTCGCTTCATTTAAGGCGTTGGCGACATTTTCGAGACCCTCCAAATGTCACCGGGACGGATAATGGGATTTGACCAAAGCAATTTTACATATTCTTTTGAGCTGCAAATAAATTAAGCAAACAATAAAGAATAATAATTTAATTTGCGAAAGAAAATTAATTTTAATAGGCAATTTTGACTTTAAAAAAGTTAAATTTATAACTGTCTGGGTTTGGTGATTTTTTCTAAGGTGTATAAATTTTGTGTGGAAGCGGTTCTAGGTGACAGTTACTAATACAAATACACTTGTTTTTCAATAAGAATTTCAGTGAATATTTAAGAAATAGGAAAATCTAGTTGAAGTCTTTAGTTGAAGTCAACTATTTAGTTGTTTTATTTTTAGAACTTCTGGTTTTAACTTTATCCCAAAATATGCTTGCTCAATTGTTTTTGTCCTTTTTTTGTATTACTGCTAATAAATAGTAAAAATTTATCAACCCAAAAGTTAACCGTCGCACAGACGGGACAAAAGTCCCACATCGTGGCAAAAAGTCAAAAAGTGAAACTTGAATGGGGTTGTTTCACGTCGTGGATGGCAACAGCTCCAACGACTCGTTTTCATTCGTTGTCTAGAACTACTTTTGTTTCGGTATTCGAAACTGAGTACTGTAATAATATTTTACTTATTAAATTTTTAAATGCCAACTTCTTATTGTGCTGCTGGTTGTTCAAAACATATGTTAACAAAAGCTTGTATATAAAGAAAAGTTTTATTTTCTTCTATATTGGTCATTTTCAGAGTGCAACCGAAGGAATCAATGAAATCGCAGTACACAGAAAAATGAAAACAAGAGCGTTACATCATCTGAAACGTTCCCATTCGAGATTTTGCCCTAGAACGATAATCAGATAATTAAAAACTGTTAATATTTTTTTCCCGATGTAGAATATTGGAGAAAAGACGATAATCATTTGAAATCGAAATTGCCTCTTATAGTAACAGAGAATTTTGCTCGTATTAAAATATTTTACATATGGTAAATAAATATGGAATAGACACCTAAAAGTATGTTTTTAAAGATATTATGAGCATTTGACTTATTTTTAGTGTTTTCATTCAAATAAAATCGTACTTTACTAGAAATAAAATCGTACTTTACTAGAAATAAAATCGTACTTTACTAGAAATAAAATCGTACTTTACTAGAATCGTATCATTACTTTCATGTGATAATTCAAGAGATGAAGTCTGAAAGTTTGGGTTGATTACTAAAAATCCCCCTATATCCTTCCGCTAAAATCTGTTTTATGACAAAGTTTAGAACCGATATAAACGATTTCAAGTAAAATCTCGTGCTCTTACGCGCTCTTTTTAGAATGAAATTAAATTTTTGGCTAGTTTACTTTCCAACATTCCTATGTGACCCACGTTACATAACAGACGATTTTGTATTTTTTTTGCATAAACTACAGTCCCTGGACAAATTATTAGACGCACTGCAAGATTTCATGTAAAATATTAATTACCAGGTGATATTGTACCGTTTTATTATTTTAAATTGATTTGCTTTTTATTTTTATATTATCCAATCAATTACTGATTTATTTGGCATAAATAAAACAGCATTAATTTAGAAAAGCATCAATTTATTAAGTTTTAAAGAAAAGTGAAATTAATGTTAGTAATAGTGAATATTTAGTTGAGCCACCTTTAGCCGCTATCAAATCTTTAATTCTGCGCGGCATGCTATCAATGCAAGACTGTACTGTCTCCTGCATTTGAGGATGATGATTCCACATATAAATATTCTTATAATATATGAAGAGTACAGGGGAAGAACAACTTTATTTATTAGGAGTAGTGCCGTAATTGTATCTGCTTGGCGGACATTGGCGACAGAAAACCGGTTTTCCTTTCGGTTCTTCTTTCGCGGTAACAACGTGTGACTCGTGTCCGCTGATCTCTGGCGTAAATCAGGGTTGTCGCGAGAGAAAAACACAGTGAGTAACCGATTTCCTCACACCAGTTTAGGCGATGACTAGCTTTCATCGCCAAAGAGGCCTGATGAGAAAAGTTTTCTACGAAATTAAGCGGTTTTTCCCTTGTACTCTTCATATAATTAATATACATTAATCTTAATCATAATTATCTTAAAATAAATACAAATGTGTAGTCGACAACAATTCTTTTAAATAAAAATATATAATATTGTAGTTTAAATATACCATTATTGCATAAAAACTCTTAAGAAACATAAAATTACTAAAAAAAAAATACAGTGCGTCTAATAATTTGTCCAGGGACTGTACACTGTAAAACAAAATTACGGAAATTAACGGGAAAAGTACCGGCAGCAGAGTTGCCGGGACTTTCCCGTTTCGTTAAGTATTTTCCCGTGTATTTAAGAAGTTCCGTTTCTTATTTCTCCGATGTTAAAATTTTCCATTTTGCATTTTCCCGTTCAGGTAATACAGGTAAGGTAAGGTAATCGTTTCCGGCTGCATATTTCTAGCCTCCTTTAGGATCTTTAACACAGCCAATAACGCCTCGTAATCTAGAACCCTGGTCAAGTCACGAGGTCGTCACCAACGGAACTTCGAGCGACATCGTCCGCTAACGCCGTCGGGACTTTCCACAGATGTAACGAGCAAGTCTGTTCCAGTGTACTCGGGCCCATCCGTGAATTGAAGATTTTTCTACTATTTCCAGCACAGATCAAATTTATAGGATGACTGGCAGTAGGTGGGATTCGAACCCACGCACTCCTGAGAAGGTTGAATCTCTAGGCTGATGCCCTAACCACTCGGCCACGGATGGGCCTGGTAATACAGGTATTTGATGTTCGAGTTTCGATGTTTATATTCTTAGTGCATTATCGCCAATCCTACGATAGGGTAATAAAAGTATGGCAGCTCTAAAAACGGGAAAATTCCGTTTTCATCTCTTCGCTCGTGGTTTACGGACATTTTCCTTTTTTAGAAGGAAAAACCTGCTTTCAGAAGGAAAAAACCCGTTTTCAGTCGTTACGGGAATGTTCCGTTAAAATCAGTAATTTTTCTTCTGAAATTTCAGGGTTTTTTTTAACAGTGCATATTGGTCATTTTGAGAGTGCATTCGAAGGAACCAATGAAATCGCAGTACGCAGAAAAATGAAAACAAGAACGTTACATCATCTGAAACATTCCCGTTCGAGATTTTGTCCTAGAACGATAATCAGGTAATTAAAAACTGTTAATATTTTTTCCCGATAGAATATTATTCTTTACCTTACAACGCGTTCAAAGTTGGAGAAAAGACGATAATCATTTCAAATCGAAATTGCCTCTTATAGTAACATAGAATTTTGCTCGTATTAAAATATTTTACATATGGTAAATAAATATGAAATAGACACCTAAAAGTATGTTTTTAAAGATATTATGACCATTTGACTTATTTTTATTTTTAGTGTTTTCATTCAAATAAAAACGTACTTTACTAGAAATAAAATCGTACTTTACTAGAAATAAAATCGTACTTTACTAGAATCGTATCATTACTTTCATGCGATAATTCAAGAGATTAAGTCTGAAAGTTTGGGTTGATTACTAAAAATCCCCGCATATCCCTCCGCTAAAATATGTTTTATGACAAAGTGTAGAACCTATATAAACGATTTCAAGTAAAATTTCGTGCTCTTACGTGCTCTTTTTAGAATAAAATTAAATTTTTGGCTAGTTTACGTTCCAACATTCCTATGTGACCCACGTTACATAACAGACGATTTTGTATTTTTTTTATATAAACTACAGTCCCTGGACAATTTATTAGACGCACTGCAAGATTTCATGTAAAACATTAATTACCGGGTGATATTGTACCGTTTTATTATTTTAAATCGATTTGTTTTTTTATTTATATATTATCCTATCAATTACTGATTTATGACATAAACAAAACAGCATTCATTTAGAAAAGCATACGTTTATTAAGTTTTAAAGAAAAGTGAAATTAATGTTAGTAAAAGTCAATATTGAGTTGAGCCACCTTTAGCCGCTATCAAAGCTTTAATTCTGCGCGGCATGCTATCAATGCAAGACTGTACTGTCTCCTGCATTTGAGGAGGAGGATTCCACACATAAATAATCTTTATAATAAAAAATTAATATAAATTAATCTTAATCATAATTATCTTAATTATAATACAATGGTGTAGTCTACAACAATTCTTTTAAATAAAAATCTACAATATTGTAGTTTGAATATACCATTATTGCATAAAAACTCTTAAGAAACATAAAATTACTAAAAAAAATACAGTGCGTCTAATAATTTGTCCAGGGGCTGTACTTCCGGTAAAAAGGTTTCAAATAGGTAAAATCTTGTTCAAATATACACCAATACACTGTTTGTAACTAAAGGTAGTAGAAAAGTAATTTTACTGAGCATTTTTTGAAGCTGTATGATTTTCACTGACATCAATATACAGTAAAAAAAATCTAATGGTACTCAGATGTTTAAGTTTGTCAAAAAAAGTATACTTTTGTTGTGATACATAAACAATGTAATTACTATCAAAAAAGAATCTGGATATTTCTTTGCGTAAAAACGTTCTACTCAATGTCCTAAATGTTGTTCAGTACACTCTTAAAACAAAAGAGTGAAATTCACTCCTATAGGAGAAGCATTCGCACCGGAAATGAGTGAAATTTACTCAGACTGATTAACCGCTCGTTTAAGATGTAGACGCATATTGTTTTTAATTTCTTTTCCCACTCGAAAGAGTGAAATTCATCTACAGAGAAGTGCATTTTCGGCACGAAAGGAGTGGAATTAACTCAGCTGAGTTAAAACCGCTTTGTTTTAAGAGTGTAGATTTCATTTGCAAGAGAATAAATCTTTTTCGATAAAGGTCCTGGATTGAGGGAATAATATCTTTAAGGGATACCTTGACCTTTTCTTTATTTTTGCACTTGCTGATTCAATTTTTTTTCAAAGCAAAATCCATAAAAACTACTCTTCAACAAAAGAGCTTAAAATTTTTGCAAAAAATTGACAAAAACTACATTTTTCATCAAATTTTTTTAAACTACTTTCGAATTCTTACTCCTCTTCGGTTTTTCAATTTTGTGTAACCATAAATTTATAGGAGGTATATAGGTTCTCGATTGCATATGAGTTATTTTACTTTGACACCTTTCACCTACTATCCGAAATTCAGATGAACTTTTTTATTATTTTCGTAATACTTCAAAATTAAGCACATAATCAGTGATTTATCGGAATGGAGTTTGAATTTAGGAAGCTATGCCTTAGAATTTAAATAAACTAAACAACGAAAATTAAAAAAAAATCAGATGTCAGTCAGATGTTCGTTTAGGTTCCACCTAATATCTTTTTTGCTTGATAATTTGTTAATTATGCAGTCAATAGCAATCAAATTAAAAAGAATGCAACCTTGTCGTACCCCGATTTTACCTCAAAGGCATGCGAATGTTGTCCTCCATGTATGACTCTGATCTGGTAGTTTTCACAAATAATTTCGATAATGTTTACAAAACGTGAAAGGGCTGGGGAGCCCAGTCGGTTAGGCACTCGCTTAGCATGCGAAAGGTCACAGGTTCGGGTCCGGGCATCGCCAAAATAACTGCCGACCTATAAACGGCCCGTGCAGCCAAAAATGTCCGACGAATAATACCCCGTGTGGCGGGAGTGCACGTTAAATATCCTTCAAAGTCCTAACGCTGCGTACGATGTCGCCCTTAACGGTTGCGTTGGGTGCCTATTCAGGTGTCGGCTCGTCACTTGACTGTGGTTCTAAAATACGACGCCCGTCTCCAATAGCCCTCATGTAGCTCTAGTGCGACGATAATTCAAACCTAACCTAACAAAATGTGAAAGGATCTCATAATATTGGAGAAGTTTCCATAATTTGTCCCTGTGGATACTACAGAAGGCCTTTTCAAAGTCCGCGAAATTCATGTATAATGTTTTTACCATTCGATGGATTGTTCTACAATATTATTCTCAGTGTTGCAGTATTGTCTAAGATTGGTTAGCTCTAAAACTAGTTCGTTCTGGTCTTAGTTTCCTTTCTATTTATTTTTTCATTATTTCAAGAATTATTTTTGTAAAAACTTTGCTGGCTACACTCTTAAAACGAACGAGCGGTTTTAACTCAGTCTGAATTAATTTCCACTCCTTTCCGTGCCGAAAATGCACTTCCCCTATAGGAGTGGATTTCACTCTTTTTGCGGAGTGGGTAAAAGAAATAAAAGAAAACAATCTTCGTCCTACACTCTTAAAACGAGCGGTTTTAACTCAGTCTGAGTTAATTTCCACTCCTTTCCTGTGCGGAAAATGCACTTCCCCTATAGGAGTGGATTTCACTATTTTGTTTTAAGAGTGTACACTTAGCAAAGTGATTCCTCTCCAATTGTCGCAATCGGATAAATCTCATTTTTTTTGGTAATTTAAGGGGATACGGTACCCAAAACATTGTTTAAGGAAATAATAACATAAACTTGTAAATTATAGTGGTTTTATATAATGTTCACTCTAAATAAACATTTCCTAGAAATAAAAACAAACATTTACAAGTAGTTTTTCCTTTATTTAAAAAAAAAGTCAAAATTTTGAACTTTTTTTTTAAAACGCTACTCCTCTTTCAATTTGGAGAATAACTCCACCAAACTTTTATAGTTTGTTTTTAGTACTATTCGTTCAAGAACTGTGCATTTATTTTAAAATGTGAGCTACAGTTAAAAAGTAACATGTATTTATACTGAAAATCACAAAAAAATTACAAATTATTGAATTCAACATTTTTTTAAAAACAACTATACATAGTAGACCTTATTTCATGCACAATTTTGTGCATCATATATATAAGAACACAGGTTAAAAATTTCAAAATTATAACTTAATTAGCAAAAAAGCCTTAGGTATTTATTAAACACAAGAATCGAAAAACGCGAAACAGAGAAAAAAGGTTGCAAGCAGACGAAATACGTATTCAAACTTATAGGAATGACTCCAGAAAATATTTAATAACTTTTTTTCTACAAACGATATCATTATGAAACTTTCAGTAAATGTTCAGGAAAATATTGTAAATAATATGGAAGTAAAAACTGAAAAATCGATATTTTGACCAATTTTTGGGTACCGTATCTTCTTAACCATTATTCCCTCATCCCAATCTTCTGGTCATTTTTCCTTTTCGAAAATTTTATTAAATAGGTCGGTCACCAAATTCCTGATGCTGCCTCTGAACTCTCTTTGAGGATTTCACCAGGTAGGTTGTCACTGCCAGCAGAACACATTGAAGCAATTGTATTGCTTGTAGCACCTCTTTGTATTGTTATTGGACTTGCGTTGATATTCAAGTGTTCCAAGGGTAGTTCTGGGGATGGCCTCTAACACAGTTGGGTCAGAAATGTTCAAAAGTTTCTTGGCATTAGGTAGGAATAAGCATTTTTAGTACATTTTAAATATGTCCCAGTATTTTATTACAAAAGAACAATGATTTTTATTTTTATGACTAATTTTCATGAACCGTTTTATTTCTGTCCCTGTTTTGTTTTTCAATTCTTATTCATGCCGTCTCTGAACTCTCTTTGAGGATTTCACCAGGTAGGTTGTCACTGCCAGCAGCTTTAACACATTGAAGCAATTGTATTGCTTGTAGCACCTCTTTGTATTGTTATTGGATTTGCGTTGATATTTAAGTGTTCCAAGGGTAGTTCTGGGGATGGCCTCTAATACAGTTGGGTCAGAAATGTTCAAAAGTTTCTTGGCATTAGGTAGGAATAAGCATTTTTAGTACATTTTAAATATGTCCCAGTATTTTATTACAAAAGAACAATGATTTTTATTTTTATGACTAATTTTCATGAACCGTTTTATTTCTGTCCCTGTTTTGTTTTTTAATTCTTATTCATGCTGTCTCTGAACTCTCTTTGAGGATTTCACCAGGTAGGTTGTCACTGCCAGCAGCTTTAACACATTGAAGCAATTGTATTGCTTGTAGCACCTCTTTGTATTGTTATTGGACTTGCGTTGATATTCAAGTGTTCCAAGGGTAGTTCTGGGGATGGCCTCTAACACAGTTGGGTCAGAAATGTTCAAAAGTTTCTTGGCATTAGGTAGGCGAATAAGCATTTTTAGTACATTTTTAATATGTCCCAGTATTTTATTACAAAAGTACAATGATTTTTATTTTTATGACTAATTTTCATGAACCGTTTTATTTCTGTCCCTGTTTTGTTTTTCAATTCTTATTCATATCGAAATTTTCCGTTCTCTGTAAACATATTCATTTTCGAAAATATAATATGTTAAAATGATAGACTTAAATCAAATTTAAGCAAAAGATAGTTTTAGTAATATGTACCACTAAGTACGCGTCAGATTTTTTAAAACCCCTTTTTTATTTCTACAGGGAGAAGCAAATAAAAGTTGCCCCAACGTAGAGATAAGAATACGACAGAAATGTTGCTCAGTTAAAATCAATACAAAAACAGGTTTGCTAACGTGAAGCCATTGATCGCTTCAATATTAAGCCCAAACAAACGTTTGGCGACTTATTTGCCGGCAACTACGCTATGGTTTGAAAAGCTAGTTGAAATGAAATATAAACAAGGTTTGTAGAGCTCTTTCGACACGATCAAAAAGAGTTCCCACTAGTGATTATTTCGGTTGTTATTTATCGTAGAGAATCGGACTTTTCTGTTTTTGTTAATACAAAACCAAAACATTCTAAATTGATTGCAAAACCCAGAATCTGGTGTTCAGACCCGTTTCGGAATGGTTTTGAACTTGTTGACAGCAGATCCTGGCTGACGCCATTTCGTAACTGATCGCTGCCTAGTACTCTTTTATGGCCCTTTTACACATTTAAATTCTTCAACAAACAACTGGTCACATTTTTTCCACGAATTCGTTTTAATAAAATTTTCTACAATGAACACTCATCTTCACCTGTGAATTGATCAACTTACACTCACACAGTTGCAACTCACACTGACGCACTACGATCTGAACTGGTCAATATTCCATGAATAGCTCTAATGTGATGCTAATCCAATCGAACCAATGCAAAAACAGGTTTGTCAAATTAAACCATTGCACGCCTGAATAATCTTTTATTTCCAATGGAAAGCTTTCAGGTGGCTTCAAGAGTTTTTCTCGCCAAGCATTTCAAAGTATTTCTATCTCTAGACCGTTGCCACTTTTCTTTGCCTCACCCTGTATATATGAGTAGCGCTTTCCCGCGATTTCATTATTTGAATTGAATATCAAACGAATAAGAGGTTATCTAAAACTAATTTGCATTTCAAATTTGTTAAATCCAAGATTTTTTTAATTATTCGGCCAATTATAACTTTTAATTACGTGGGTTTAAGTTAACTGATGTTTTGACCTTATTATAATTATAAACATAGAATGATTAAAAAGTATTAAAAATTCATTTATTTTATAAAAAGATATTTTATACAAATTTAAACAATATTGCATCGAAACACACTGAAAATTAAAGACATACCATTGTTGTTATAGTATTTTCTGTTTACAACAATACTTGCTAACAATGAAAATGAGCATTTTTTCTCATTTCATCCAGAGACCTCACGTATGAAGCTGCTTGTTAAAGTTAGTCTTCAAAAGTTACGTAATTTATACCGAAATTGCTCTGCTGTGGCATAAAGAAGCAAAGATTTTAAGAGGACCTAAAGTTCACGGGTACGTTATAATTTTTCTAAATTAAACACATATTTTCCCCTGTTACGGTCTAAATTCTTGACGCCTCGTACGATATCGGTAGATGATTGCGTTAGGTGCCATTTGAGGTGTTAGACTCGTTCGTCACTTTACTCCGATTCTAAATAATGGGGCTCATCGTCATTAGTCCCCAGTTCTTTAATTGGTTTGTTAATTCAACAAACCAATTAAAGAACAGGTGTAGTATATAAGTTTTGAGACGCTGGCGCGATTATGAAAGTTTTGTTGGCGACTTTGGTTCATCAGCAATGAAATGTTAGTGAAAGATGTTATTACAAAATGAGAAAAGAATGGTTGCCTTATCCTAATATTTTTTTTTTGTAATTTGGTAATTTCCCAGTTAACAAACGTTGGTTTTGAGAAATTCAAAAGGGTACGGATATATCCTAGGTGTAGAAACACCATTGACTGACACTGTACTTCTTCAACTGCACCAATGATTCACTGATACTTTCAGTGTTCATAATAATTTTTTCAGGACCATCCTGTATTCATAATCCCCCCCAAAAAACTTTGGAAAAGTAAAAAAACGCCAATCTAAAAAAAAAAAATATATAATTTGCCTTTTTAAAAAAATTTTCCTGATGCATTTTTTTTTTAAACAAAAAACAAGGGCATTTTGAAACTTGTAGGGTAAAAAAAAACCCGGGGTTATAAAAAGATTGCCAATCCCCTTATTTAAAACTTATTGGGGCAACCGATC